>JAHLSL010000008.1:10901075-10921958 GCA_025920805.1 Petroica traversi
GTGTTATAAGGAAAAGTTAGCAATGTATTAATCTTCTGTTCTTTTCTCAGTCAATTTTCAGCCCAGAAAAGTTCAATCCTCTAATTTTTTAGTAGCCTGCCATGAAACATCTTGCTGAAGGAGCTGTGAATGTGTCAGTAAATGTAATTTACCCATTGCTGCAGCAGGTTCAAAGACTTCAGCAAAACCAATGCGGGCTAATACTAGTGAAGGATGATAAAACTGCTGCTCGTGATTCAGAAACAGGAGCACCATTAACTAAATATTTCTTTTCTGTTTTCAAGAGAGCAAAGTGTAATTGGATCTTTGCCTCTTACAAGGACAGTGAAATACCTTACCACATCAATAACTATGGCAAATGTTCAGCAGCTGCCATCATAATTGAGCCAAGAATAGCAACTATTTCAGCGGTGGTAGATTTTTTAGAACTTTTGGAACCACCATTCCAACCCCTAGAACTTCATCATAAGCAGTAATGTTTTAAAAAGATAGATGGCAAATGGGCATGCTTAGGGTACCTCACAATACCAGTCTCAAGCAGTAGGGAACCCACTAAAACAACAGGAGATAAGAATGAGGATTAATTAATGTTTCCATGAAAACGGTGTCTTCAAATCTCGTTTTTTACTTTTGTTTTAATGATAATTTTGGGTTATAGAGATAATTATGTTGCCACAAAAGATTGTGCAAAGCATATGACTCAGTTCCTTCAAGTATGCTATAAAAGTGTTGGCACCACACAACTGCAGAGTGGTCAGTAGCAAAGCACAAAGCTCACTGCACCTCTCTGTGTGAGGCTGCACTCAAGGAGTTCAGGTTGGCAGCAACAGCTCAGGGCATGTGATAGGCAAGATTATCAATACTTCACACCAAGGCAAGTACAGCAGCTGTGCTTTAGTTTCTCCTCAGCTGAAAATCACTGACTGGAGGAAGTTTGGGGTTCATTAAGATCTGAACCTGCTGGGCAAGAAAAGTCACTCTTGCAGTGGTTATGCTGGACTATAAATGCAGCAGGAGTTGGTGTGCTCAGGCAGCTCTGGTACTGTAATATTTTGTTGAGTCTGACTTGTTTAATTCAAGCCTTTAAATACAGATGAAATTTGACTTTATGCACTTATTCCAGAGCTTGATCCTGAAGGAACATATGAAGAGGGTAACTTCAGTTAAGGTAATTTTCTTTTGACCAGCTTTTAGGGTTGGGTCATAGCATTTCTATTTAGGTGTAGTTTAGTCATGAGGACATTCATAGGTTCAGTCCAAGTGATTGCCTGCTGCTGTCAAATGAAGATCTTGCTTTTGGTCTATCAGAAAATGTAACACAGAGTATCTTATATAAGGCAATCTGGGCTATGTAGAAATGTCTTGTTTGGTTTGCTTGGTGCTAAAAGGCTGTTGGTTGACATCGATAATATTTTTATGAAGAGACTTTCTCTCCAGAGAGATTAGCCTTTAATTCAATATTTGCATTCTGACAGAATGCTTGTACTGCAATGCAATGTCACAGAATGGATTAAAATAAATGTTCATGGGGAAACTCATTGTCACAGGAGGTTGTGGCTAAGAACCAATTGTTTCAGAAAAGGCACTGATCAAATGCATGGATGATGAGGCCATCAGGTACAATGACACATGATGGGGATGCAATCTACAGCCTAGGAAGTCCCTACAGCGCTGACTGTCAGAGACAGGTAGGACATATAGAAAATTTCATCTTATATGGCAGCACTTCTTCAAGGTTATTCAATGTCTCAGTTTTTATGTATCCAAAGAAGCCACCACAAATCCAGAAGGCTGGAGGAAAAACTAACAGTTGAATAACAGGCAACTTGTCAACTGGTAAGAAAAATTAAAATTATCTTGACAGTTCTAATCATCTACTGCAGCAGTCACTAGTGGAGTGTACCTATTAATAATCTCTCAAAGAGGAGGGCATAGCTCTGAAAATGTAAGCACAACTGAGGAATAATGGAAATACAGAGCTAGAAGACTGTCAAGATGTCATTTGCTTTTTCAAAGCAAATCTTGACAGAAGTTTGTCTAAACTAGTCTTAAAAGCCCCCTGTGAAAGACTGGAAGACCATGATAATTCCTGCTGGCTGTAAAATCTCATTAATCTACTGGACTTCAGAGAACTGCTTTTTCTTTGAAGAAACCAGGCTGGTTAGGATCTTTGATATCTTCATCTTCCAGATGTTTTATTAATTTGGTTTTAATCATCATTTCATGTTAGGCTTACTGATCCAAGACATCAAGTATTATCATTATGAACACCATCTGTCACCCTATTCCAGCAAGGAAATTCTTCAGGTTATTTTCTGAAGCCATCTCCTTTTATGCCAAAGGAAACATCTAACTCACAGAAAGACTAAAAAAATTAAAATAGGGGCAGAGAAGAAGATTGCTGCTGTCTAGCCCTGAAGAAGTAAGTTATGAATAAATAGCAAACAACAGATGACTTAGGAGGGGACTGAGATTAAATGATCCTGAGGAAGCATAATAAAGTAACAATGCAGAAAGGGCTAGTGAGGGGAAAAGGAAATGCTGACTGAGCAGAAGGAGATCATGTTAAGAAGAGACTGGAAAAGCTGTCCTTCTAGGATGTCTGGTGTGGGGCTCTAGGTCCTCTCACTCCAGATGAAAACAAATTGGATCTTTGACCCCAGCAGTCAGGAGTTTACTTTGCTTTGTAAGAAAGAAGGATTCTGAGCAAGAGATCTTAGTACAAATAGACACATTCCACACGTATTTCTGAACTTCACTGAAAATTTTGGATGGGAAAAGCAGAAGGTTCTTCTGAATTCACACCAGTAGGCGTGGGACTATGTAACGAAGAAAGAGGTTTTTTTTCTTTTCCTCCTACAAAATTACTTCCTAAACATTACTGCATAGCAGATACAGCTTGACACCCAAACAAGGGCAAATTAGCTATGATGGCAGTTATAAATACTGTTTGAAATAAAAAATAAGTGCATTAATTTCCTTAAAAACATCCATGCAGCAGAAGTTCCCTATCTCCCTTTAGGGAATGGGAGATAAATTGAAGTATCCACAAAACAGCAACCATTTCTGACTTCAGAGATCTTGCTCTTTTTGTTCAGAGAATTTAATGGAAGCACTTGAAAAATGTAGGAATTTCTAGCAAGAAACTCAACCCAAACTACTTCAAAGTCTGAAGAAACCCTAACAGTAAGGTTACTAAAGTCTCTTTTATGCAGCCACTTCCTTCGTTCCCCCTCCACACCACATGGAAAAGGCTTCTTACCTGTATGATGCGCATGTAGGCAGTGTTCTGCATTTCCTTATCCTTCATCACCTTCTTCCTTAAAACTGCCAAATTCCTCTCATTATAGTCTTGCAGTTTCTTGTACTGCTGCTGCAAATCTGCTTCTGCTGCTTGAGCTTCCACCTGAGAGGGCACAGCATGCTGCCTCAGTAATTTCATTACCAGACAAAGTCATGGGCAAGGAGAAGGCAAAGGTCCTGACTCACCGTGTCTGGCTGATGTGCATACTTGCTGTAGAGTTCACGGATACTCTCTTTCATTTTTCTGGGATTCTGAATGAAGCTCACACAATTATGAAGATCTGCCTTAAATCGTTTGATGAGGGTTTCCATATCTTGCCTCTGCAAGAAGGATGTAGTCACATTCTTATTTGGTTCATGAGAATACTCCATCATGTGCAATTTTGTAGAAAGTCTAGCGGAACTAGTGAAAATTCTCATGTACTTTCTTTGACTTCATTTAAAAAAATTAATTAAAAACTCACTGGGAATGTGAGCACTACGTGTTGAATACCAGTGATAGATTTTAGGAGTAATAATAAGCCAAAATACTTTTATTAGGTAATATCAGTGCCAACATCCAGAGATGACATTTGGAAACCAGTGGCTCACTATGGTATTGCTCACTGTCCCTTCCCAAACACAGAATCACAGAATATCCTGAGCTGGAAGAGACCCACCAGGATCATTGAGTCCAACTCAGCCCTGCACAGGACATCTCTAGCAGCCACATCATGTGCCTGAGAGCACTGTCCATATGCTGTCCTACCTTCTTATTTAGAAACAACACACCAGCAATTAGGAAGAGAAGGCAAGGGACAAAACATATCAGACACATGCACAGCTTGCTGATTTCACATCAAGATTGCCTTCTCATTCTCTCTTGGTTTCTGCCAGGCCTCTCTACCTGCTTCCTCCCTCATGCACTGCCTGCTGACTTCTCCACCTTCACCTGTGGTCCCTTTCCCTCCCTCATGTCTGATATGTTGTCCTTGACTCCTCCAGTAATGAGACCATCCTTTATGTCATCCTACTAATGTCTGGGTGGTATCTGACATGCTGCTACTGTTTGGGCCAAATGTCCCCAGATTTCAGGCCTGGGCAGGAGCAAGTAGTTCAGCATTCACCTCACTGCTCTGTTAAACTTAGGACACACTGTGTTGATGCATAAATAAATGTATTTTTTAAAAATATGAACGCTTTAGGCTGGCTGTAGGCTTGGAAGTTTTGTGTCTTTGTCCTCACTGACCAGAGACTCTCTTGGGCTTGGACACAGCACCCTTGAAGTAACTGTTTGCTTGGATTAACATTTTAGCTGTGATCAGTCCCCACCAATGTCATTGTGTGGGACCTGCATGGTGAGGGTGTCCCTTACCTTCTCCACCTCTCTGTGCACCTCACGAGCAGTTGCCCTCTGTTTCTTTTGCAGTTGTGTGATGTTCAGCTTCAGCTCTATGCTCTCCTTGCGGAATTGTTCCAGCTCATCGTCCATCTGAAAGGAAGCAGGAGGAGGAAATCAGAGCTAAAAGGAGACGTGAAAAAACAACACATAACAGGAAAAGCAGAGACTGGAAATACAGACTTGAGGGAATAGGTTCCCCTTCAGGCTGAACGTCAACATGAGAAACGTCAATTTTGTAACAACACTGCCCTCTGTCAGAATATACAGAAACCACACAAATGAATGTGCAACTCCCAATTGAGTCACATTAGTTTAAATTATGTGATGCCCCTTAATTTCCTTGAGCTGAACTACTGTTCCACCTGAATAAAAATGGATGAGGTGGAAATGAACAGTCAATACTGGAAAGAGTAAGCGTGACAATAACTGGAACCTGATTCTGAAAAGAAACAAATGGATTGAAAACTGTGGGTACATATGCAGAACACACAGGAAAAAGCAGTAAGGGTATTATTTATGCATTTACTTATGGCACAAGATGGGGACCAGAAATGACCAGGGATTTCATCTTGCTAGTCTGAAGTCCATAAAAATTGTTCAATAGCTTGCATTTTGTTTAAAAGACTATGTCACCAGAGTCCTAGTTTAGCTAAGGATACAACTATACAGAGATCATAGTAAGTTTCTATCACAAATAAGTTCCCTCAATGAATTTGCTGCATGCTACATACATGATTACATTAAAATTTCCCAGGTAGCAATTGATGAATATAATTTGTCCAATATTATGTACCTAACCCCTAAGCAAAGTTATGTATGCATAAATCTGCAACATTTCTGAGAGAAGAAATTTACTCTCTTCTGCCACATCAGTAAAAGCAGTGTCTTGCAAATGCTATAGGGCATATGGAGGGCAACCACATAAGGATAAGATCTATTTTTAAGCAAAATCTAGAATTACATACAGGAACTTAAATAACTATGTTGATCACTGGTAGCATGTGATAGAAAAATAAATAGCTCCCACAGCATAACTATTGTGTGCAGATATCTGTGTTAGCTGCATGGATATTGAATCAGTGCTGTGTATCCTTGAAAGAAGTCAAGGAACAGCCAGGGTGGAATCTTTCATGGACTTGTCGGGTCATCTTTGTATTCAGACAATGGCCTTAGTAGGAGAGGCCAAATGAGTGTGTTACTCACCTCACTGATCTGTTTCTTCATTGTCTCAATATTATTTTCACGTGACTCTACTTGCTTCTTAAACTCTTCTATTCTGTAACTCAGTACAAACTTGAAATTTTGCAGTTCCTGATTTTTCATTTTTAGATCATATATATGCTTCTCCTGGAAGAAATGAGTACAGAGATCTGAATCAGACTCAGCACTCTCAAACAGATCCCCAGGACAAGGCACAAACATGGAAGAGGAAAAACCAGCAGTCACAGATCTTGTGGAAGACTGAACTCCAGTTGCAAATCTACAGATTAGATGGGAGGGGGAAAATAATGCTGAGCCATCTATGGATCCCAGAACAGGCAATGAGAAAGTCAAAATCCTGAATTTTAACTCCCCAAGAAAAGCTTAGAATGCCAACTAAAAACCAAAATCCCAAACTGGATACCACTAATTCCTTAAGTTGAAACTGATTTTCCAGTCATGTGATATTATCACAAAAAATACTATTAAAATAAATGTCTCTAATTAAGGGAGGTGATTTAGACCTCATCCAATTGTCCAGTTTCTCACCTTCTCCAGGATAGTTTCAGTTCTCTCTTTAACATCTGTCTTTAGTGCCGAGATGTCCTTTTCCAGTGATTTAATGATGTCTTCCAGCTTCTGCTGTTCCAGTCTCATTTCCTCAATATCCCTTTTTCGGTCCTTGAGCTCTTTCTGTAGGCTGTTCAACTAGAGAGGCAAACTAGTAAGAACTTAGCAGTCTCCAGAAGCTGTGCACAACCTGGCCATCCTATTCTGCAGGATACCTTGAAGACAGTGTGGCATAAATGATATCAAATTAAGATACCATGAAGGAGCAGTGCATCAGTTAAATGCCTCAAAAGGAGGTTGAGTATCCGTTTTTGCTTTTCCTGTATATTCTGACAAGAATACCTACTGCACTAGAAGGAAGGAAGGAAATTGCATCCAGCAGGAAGAAGGGTATGGATAATATACCTAATAATCAGCTGCAAATAACACTCAATCCTAAGAACACTTATTCTTATGAGGTGAACATTTGCCATATATCTCTAAAGATGGAAGCTGGAGGGGTGCCCAGTTCATAGCTCTTGGGTACCCTCAAAATCCCAGCCTCACTACCAAGATCAGCAAAGCCAAGAAAGTTGGAAGCAATGAATGCTGCTGGACAAACTGTAAGGACACATACAGAAATCCCTGAGGTCTAAAAGACAAAGACACAAAGACAGTACTGTGATAGTAGAGGGTATGAAAAAAATCTCTCTGTCTCCAGATAGATACTGTAGAAAACGAAAAAGAAAAAATGTCCCTCTAACATCCTTACACAAATGTAATACCCAGACAATAAAAGAGGTAAAAGATTTTATGCCTCCTTAAAAATCCTAGTAAAGCCAATAAAAAATAATGATGCAAACAAAACACAGGGATTATTGCATCTAACAAAGCAATAGAAGTATTTTACTAATAAAGCAAAGTATTTGATGTTAGAGAAACTGAAAAGTTCATTTATTTCCTGTCATAGGATGAACAATATTATTTGTAGTTTAAAACTATGTAGATCGGAGAAAGTGTAGTAATAAAACCACACCTCCTTTATCCTCTGTCTCTAATCATATCAGCAATACAGTCAGCAGACAGCTTCTTCTTCTGCCCAAATACTCTAAACATTCAAACTACCCTAAGAATGGGCTACTGTCCTCATATGAAATACCACAAATTTACAGACTAGATTCATGGACTAAATTGACATGCCATTAATCACATTCAATCCTCAGTTATAGGTCTTCCTGTGCAGGTCTGATACTAACACAGAATAAAAGATACCCTTTTATTCATGACTCCTATTTCTCCTTTCAGTTGTATGTTGGACTCCTTTTCTTCCAAGAGCTGTTTCTGAAACTTGTCTTTGATTTCCAATATTTCTTTGTCTCCATCTTCATAAATTTGTTTCTCCATTTCTTCATATGCTTCAATCTGCTTCCTCATACTCTCCTTTGCCTGCAGTTAAGGAAAACAAACATTAGAGAAGGCAAGAGACCAATAAAGGAGAGAAATAAAAGGTTATTTGTAACTGTGTTTCTCCTTTATTTAGTGGACTATTCAATTGCAGCAATATCATCTAAGATAACCTTTTAACAGATTGAAGTACCTTTAGAAATTGATAACATACACATTAAAATTATTATTTAAAAAAAATAATTATAACGACTTGAAAGCTTCAGGTTAGGAATCTGGCCCAAATACTAACACCAACAAACTTGTTGTGGCTGCAGAAATAACAAACCAGTACCACTTAGGATCTTCTCAAATTGCTATTTCTGATGCATTAGGACCAATAAGCACTCAGGTTTGCCTCAGACTCTATATGCCTCTTTTCCTACATTTTTTTTCAAATTAATATTGCAACACAGGGCTGCAAACAGTAATGGTGATAGGATTTACTGACTCTACACATGTAAGTATCAGTTATCTCGCTGCCTATTTTCAAGCCAAGTCTTTGACCTCAATGTGCAGGATATTTATCTTTGTTCCCCAAATTATGCAGGTAAGAACCTCAAGGACTCAGGAATATAATTCACCATTTTCACAATGTTATCTCTTCACTAGAACAACATGATTGAATCTTTCTTCAATTACTGTAAATGTATCATCTAAGTCACATTAATAAACAGGAATTCTGGCATGTAGGAGAAATGGAGATGAAGCTGAGAAAGCCCAAGGATATTAATCTTAACAAGTTACTCAAGGTATGAAACCCTGAAAAATTGGTAACTCAGCTGGGTCTTCCTTATTACTATTCTACTTGTCAAAATATTTTCCCATGGATATGGGCAGATGAGGATTTGCATGGAAGATGCCAAGTTCTCCTAGGGAGCATTTTATCACAGTTGAAGATAAACTTGGTCAACCAATCAAACTGCAAATCAAGCTTCCTACCTCTTCCAGCAGAACAGCTTTATCTTTAAGTTTTTTCTCATAAAGTTCTTTTAGCTCTGTCACAGCTTTAGTTTTGCTTTCCTCTAAGTTGTTCAATTGTTTCTCATATTCCTCCTCCATCTTCTGGGATTTCACCTGAAGTTCCTGGTATTTCTCATTTTCCATTGAAAGTTTCTGACTACTGTCAGATTCTGTTAACAGGAAACATATGGAATGGATAAAACTACCAGAAAAGAGGAGTGAATCCTCTCTTGCAGCTATCACTGCCTTATTATTTGCTGTCTTTTTGGCAGCTGGTTGCAATAAATTACAAGCAGAAGAATTTCATCACTTTCTTTGTCAGATATACAGGGGCTTTAGACTCTGTAGCCATACAAAATTGACAGCTAATTTAGGTATTTCCTTGGGATGACAACCATGGCAGAGCTGTATAAGCTCAACTGATACAAAGTATGAGCAGGGAATGGACTCATTTATGGGGGGACTTGCTCTTTGGTCCTAATTTGCAGTATTTTTAGCTTGATTACAAATCTGGACTCCAGGTATTTCCAGGCTGTGTGCACCTGTTCTTGCACAGTGAGCTATAAAATAAATGAAGAAATTACTAATCTCAAGAACCAAACCTCTAAGATACAGGGGAGATATGTGCACATTCTCATCATTGGCATGTGTGTGGTGCAGTTTAGACAAACATTTGGTCGTCACCAAGTATCTACATGACATTCATTTGTTTTTCTTTATACCAGTACTCTAGTAATCCCTCCCTGTCACATCATTTGCTTTCAATAAAGCATTTCCCCCAGTTTCTAGTTACAAACACTTGTTAGACTAACCTAGCCGTTGCACCTCCTTGGCCTGTTTATCCATCAACTCAGACAGTTGAATCTGGTGTTGCAGCTCCTGTTTTTCTTTCTCTTCCTGTAAAATCTGGGGAAACAATTAAGAAAAAATATATTTTAATTTGAAATTAGACAAAACAATGTCCAAATTGTTTGTGCTCTTGCCCCTGGTGAGGAATATATACATGACAGAAATATGATTGAAATCTCTCACCAAAACGGAGATGCCATGTGTCACTAAAACAAGTTTTTCCATATATTAGTTGGTTTTGACAAGTTTAGCTAAGGAAAGCTAAGGAAAAGTAGCAAACAGGGTTCATATAATACAGGCTAATCCAAAAAGAAAAAAGTCTGTGAGCTACAAAAGCTTCCACTCCTTTATGTATGCCTGCTTAAGGAGAATTTGCAGTTCCAAAACTTATCGTCCAGATATTAAAGTTCAAGCTGCTTCCTTTCTCATCTGAAGCAACTCTGAGGTCCTAAAATGCTGAAATTTCCATAGTATGACATAAACCTAAGCAAGAGTGAATTTTAAATGCCATTTGCTTGGAATGTCAGACTGCCACTACAAATTACTTAATCTTCTAAAAAAGCACAAAGAACTGGAGCAGGAAAACAGTTGAAAAATTTCCCAGAGAAGCCAGGAATTGTACCATAGTTACAATATTTCACTTTCTTCTCATAACAACTGCATGGGTCTTGCATAAGCAGAGATATTCCATTTGTCTGATGGATACAACTAGAAAGGTTAGCCCCAGATCTAAAGATGTCATTCAGTTTAATCTTAACATGTACTGATACTTGGACAGGAAGTACAATTTGCCTGCCTAGAGAACTTTTATTCACCTTTAAAGTATTTGCTTACGAGTCTATAATCTACAAGTCTAAAGAATTGTCAGTGTAGCTTAGATTATTATAATGAGATTTATAGCCCAGCACTACTTATCAAAAGACTTGAAGAACCGCAGAAAAAAACCCAGAAGAGATAAAACAGAGGTAGAGGAATCCACAAGAATTGAAACGGCTTTCTTGTACAAGGTTAGGTTCTACAAAAGAGAGGAAGAATAGGAAGGTTAAAATGCAGGTTATTTAGACAAAAAAAAAACCAGAATGAGACAAGCCAAAGAATCTGAAGAAATACTTGAAGAAAACATTAAAATAAATAATTAAACCTACTAGAACAAGTGTAGGGCCAAAAGACACGAAAGGTATAAAAAGAGAACTTGAAAATTACAAGCCTGTAAAATATTACAACTAAGAAGTAACTTGGCAAGCTTTCATACTGAACTCCTTTATGTGGAGTCAAACAGAAATACTGCTTGAAGGGACTATGCACAACTCGACAAAATAAGCAGTAACAAATCACCAGAACAGGACAGTATTCACCCAAAAGCTCAAAAAGAACAAGAGGTAGACGGGATTGAATCTGTGATATATAATCCCTTACTTTGAGATGTTTTACTGCCAGAGAAATTACTACTGGATCCCTTCCCTTCTACATCTAAAAGAAGTCCAGAAATAGAACAAATTACAGGTCAGAAATCCAGTGTGTGCTCCAGACAGATGGACAGAATAGCATTATCAGGCACAAATAAATAAGACACTGGGAAGAATTATCACAGCTTTGCTTTTCAGGGGAGTCCTGCTTCATGACCACAAAGAAATCAGTGAGCACATGAACAGAAGGCATCAAAATTTACTTTTATTTTCAAAAAACATCCAAGAAACCTCAGCAGGTTTTCTTAAAAATTTAAGTAGACAGGACATAAAGAAGGCAGCATTAAGGAGAATAATTGTTAGATCCTGCAGCAGCTGCAACCTTATATGCAAAGGAGCTTTTGAGGCACAGACCCATTTCTACTACTGATCCTCAGTCTCAGGCAGTATTTATTGTGCTGGTTTTATTTGAAGATACTTTCAGGCTATCTAGGAGAACTCTTGCATCCCCTTGTACCTATAAGATACTTGACTCAAAGGTAGTTTCATGCTTTATAAATATCAAGAACATCTTAAACTGGAAAGGAATGATTTCAGATGCTGTATGGCATTTCTACATATGGAATGCCAGCTTGAATGCAACTCTTCAGTGAAAGATTTCTTAATATTTGGTTCTGCAATATGAATAATACCTGGTATTTGGTTTTAAGGGAGTCTATTTCCTGGGTGAAATTCTCTTCCAATGCTTTTATTTTTCCTTCACAGTACATGTCCTTGAGACGTAGCTCATAATCACTTTCTGTCTGTAGATCTTTCACACAAATCTGCAAGTCTTGTATTGCCTGACTCTGTTGGGACAGGGATGAGAAAACAGTTTTAAGGAAGAGAATATTTGCTGTTAGCAACAGTTTGTTAAGGATGTTTTATTTACATGCACATATTTATGAACAACAGCCTTTACAGAGACTCTTCAGACATACCAAGAAGTTCTAGAAGTAAAGTTCCTTTGCTGTCTTACAAGATGGTTTATAGAAATGCATCTTCTGACTTCCCTACTCCATTAAAAGTGTTTTCAAGAGATTAGGGGAAGTATTAGAGAAAAATCTAAACCTTTGTCCACACTCCCTGTTTGTACAATGCTGTTTGCATATTGCAAGCCACTGCAGCAACTTTGACCAAAGCCATGCAAGCCTTATAGGTCTGGCTGGTAACAAGCAACATGCAAATGCAATTCACAGGAATCCTATGGTTTATGTTCACGTGTTGCTCTCCTACCTTCTCGTCTATATCTGATCTCATGATCAACACTTCCTCAGCATACGCAAGTTCCAGTTCTCCTTTTGATGCCCCACCTTCTTTATCATGCACTTTCCAGATAAATATACAGCCATCCTCTGAGGCAGTCAGTAGAAACTGGTCATCATTTGTTACTGTCATCTTAGAAGGAAGAGACAAAAAAAATAATACACGAGACATGGAAGAAAGGTGACACAGTTTTATTTTACACATTTTTCTCCCCACCCACATACTCCCTTCATTTCTACCCCAGAAAGTCAACAGTGGAAATAATAACACAGTCCCACTACCAACATTTTGATTATGTCCTCTACTCCTGTTCCACCCTGGTTGAAACAACAAGGGGAAGGGAAAGAATATGTGTAGACACTGGATCTGCTTCTGGTCTCAAAGCCATGGGAAGCTTTTTAAAAACCTGAAACAGAAAAGACCTTCTAGACAATTATAGCACAGACAATTTACATGACAATTCTGAAGGTTTGTAGTGTTTTTCTTTGAGAAGTTGCATGAGCAACAGATGGCTAAATGTTTTCTTTTGAAACTACAACTGAGCTCACCAAGACCTGTGTAGTAATAACTGCTCTCACCTCCTCCAGACATGATCGGGCATAGAGTAGCTGGGAGCTGATACAGCTTGCAAATGAGGTAAAAGTAGAGTTACAGTAACTGAATTCTAATTCTAATGTTGGACTGTGCAAGAACAACTCAGTGTGCTGTAGTTGACAGTGGTATGTAAAATGCCAAAATTATGACAGTTTTAACAACACAGAACATGTGGCTTCCTGGAGAATGGGATCCTACCAAAGCACACTGAGGGGCCTGGCAGAAGTGCTCACTGAGCCCTTTCAGTCATCTGGCAGCAGTACTGGCCCACTAGGGAAGTCTCAGCTGTCTGGAAATGGGCAAATGTGATGCCCACCTACAAGTGAAAGTGGTGGAGTCACCATCCCTGGAGGTTTTTAAGAGATGTGTAGATGTGGTGCTTGGGGACATGGTTTACTGTGGCAGTGCCAGGTTAACAGTTGGACTTGATGACCGAAAATGTCTTTTCCAACCAAAAAGATTCTATGACAAAATTACCTTTCTCTTTCCACAAAGAGTTTTGATACATCTTTGATACATACTTTGATACATCTCCATCCAATATGCCAGGTTTTGTAACCTAGTGCAAGGTACTTTTTAGCCAATAGCTTACTCCCTGACATATCCAGAGACAGGACTCCTATGAATGCTGCAATATTCATTCTCTATGTGCAGACTCAGCCTTAATTCAAACATATTATGCTATGAATTAGGAAGGAGAATCAGCCCTAAAGAGGCAGTGTTCAACTGGCACCACAGGGAAAAGAAAGAGCTCTGTGTTACCTTTGTAACAGCACCTGCATGGGCCTGGTACTCATTGAAATCCTTCTTCAGAGTTAGTGGGTACTTCATGGCTCGAATTGTCCCCAGGGATGTCCCAACAAAAATCATGCGCCCGGAGCGCGAGACAGCGACGGTCGTGTAAACAGCATCATAGGCAGGCACCTCGTGCTGGATCTAAAAAATAAACCAACAGCACAAACCACCACACAAAACCCATTACATTCAGTATTTCATTATGTATTGCATGAGCCATTGTTATACCTCTGCCTGCAGCAAATAATGCAGTTAAAAGAAACTATATGCCTACAGAAGTAAAGCTTGAACAGTAATTAGCATCAAGCTTTACATATTTTTAAAAAATTTATTTTAAAGTTAAAAGAAATACAGCTATAAAATCTCTATATTTATTATAGTTATGCAGTATTAAAATTTCAAGCAAAGCTGATGTGTGATCTGAAAGATGTAATGGTTATCACATACAGTTTACTACTTTTCTGGAAAAAAATGCTTGTAGATAGAGTGGTAGATGTGATACGCTTGTATTTCAGCAGAACAGTTGGTACAACACTGCCTAGTTAGTTTATTAGCTGGATTAGAAGATTTCTAGGTAAATCCAACTAAAATTAAAAAAGTATGAAACTGCAATGACATCTCAGGTTTCACTGTAAAGGACATAAGAACACAAAAGTGTCAGTAAATATCACAACTCTCAAAACCAGACCAATTCTTATTTACCAAATGGATGCTAAGGAAACTAAAGCACCAGTACCCTCCCCAGAAAATTTAGTAAAATCCCAGAGTGCTTGTTAGCTCACCGAAGACTCTGAAATTTCTTTGAGAG
Source organism: Petroica traversi (assembly GCA_025920805.1). Lineage (NCBI taxonomy): Eukaryota > Metazoa > Chordata > Aves > Passeriformes > Petroicidae > Petroica > Petroica traversi. The sequence goes on from JAHLSL010000008.1 coordinate 10,915,672, forward strand.
TTTGGTCAGATCCAACAGCAAAGATAATTTTGGCATCATAAGTCATGGAAATGCTGCTGTAGATGCAGGTTTTGAGCACACACTCTGACTCCTTTTTACCTGTCAACAAATTCCACTCATACACAGCACCATGTGTGTCACAGGAGACAAATTTAGTGTCATCTGCACTCCATTTAATTGCATGTACCTGGCAAAAGCAAAACACACCAAGGAGCTTTATGTGCAGGTTATAGACATAGAGCATGGAGTGGTTTTACTGGTAAATCTGTGTCAACTTCAGAATCATACTTCAAAGTCTTAATGAAAAACCTCTAGATGTTTCTCAGCCAAATCTGGTTTAGCATTAAAAAAAAAACCAAAACCAGTAAGAACTACTTTTTGACCACACTGTCAGGAAAAAGTTCATTTCAATACTGAAATTATATTTGTAATTTATTACTGGGATATTTCATTTTGTTCAGCCAGCTGCCACTCATTCACCTTCAATTTAAGGACAAACTTTTCAGATATATTTAGTGCATGAACATTTTGCCTTCTGGTCAATGAAAACTGAATTTTCTGTTTTTACTTTTTGGGGCCATTTCAAGATCCAAAATTGTACTTTACCTCTTCAAAATGCATCTTATCAACTAGTTAATATGTTCATATGTTCTACTGTATAAGATTTGTTTACTAACCTTCCCAGTATGTCCTTTCAGATTAGTAACATTCTCAAAGGTGATGCTGGAATAAATTTGAATCACATTTCCATTAACTGCAGCAAAAAGATGGCCTCCATTACTGAATGAGCACTATGAAAAGAACATAACCACCCATTACTGTAGATGGAATGGATAAAAACATTCATGCATTGAATTTCAATTACACCCTTTAATATCAAATTGTTCCACGAAAAGAAAACTCCATGACATAATTAGCCACTTATAGCTTTCTTAATCAATGCTTTCCCCTGTAAAATTCAGTTCTTTAGTATTTCTGAGCAAATTATTCCTTCTGCTGCTTCCCAGGTCCCCACTTACACATCAGCCTCTGGGCCTGTTCTCCAATAGTCAGAATCCATTTCTCTATGCTTTGATATAGAATATTCTAATCCTACTATGATGTATTGGAGAATTTTCTATTTTCTATCATGTTCTTCACCACTCTGCTCCCCATAACTCCCCAATTTCATTTTTGCACCACTCCTTACCTCTCTACACTTTTTCACAGCAAACTCCTTGAAAACATTCATGTCCTCATACAGCAGACTTATAAATCGTAGTTTGTCAGAAAACCCAACCAAACAGAAAAGGCCCATGGGATGAAGTGATACTGTGTATGCTTCCTCCTGGTATTCCTTACACAGCTCCAAAGAGCTGAAAGAGAAAACCATTGAGCAGTAAAGAATAGGAAAAACTCCCCATTACACACTTGACAGGACATTATCTGGCCCAGCAAGGACACCTGCAGCTAAAATCTGACTGCCTAGTCCTTGAGGACGTGCACTGCTATTTGGTTAAGTAATGATCACAGAGATGTTACAGGAAACAAAAGCAAATTTGATTTTCTGGTTCACAGAGAAGGTGTGGAAGGTGCAAGAGCAAATCCTTGTGTACTGTAATATAATGAAGAAGATAAATGAATGGCTGATTGCAATCCTACACAAGCATCTCTTGAGATTTTCCCTCCAGGGAACCTAAAGAGCTGGAGTCATTTTGCTTAAGAACTGTGGCTAAGAAGAAGATGGGACAACAGTATCTTAAGACAAAGCTGAAGGAAATTTTCCTCAAGAGTTTTTTTCCAAAACACAAGAATTCTGACACAAAAATAAGTTTATAGGAAAGGCTTTGTATTCTTTTGGCACCAGTTTTAAAGGCACTACATATTCACACTCCCCAAATTATGTCAGTAATACCATTTACATCCCACACTACACAAGAATTTTACCAGAACAACACTCTCATTCATATGAGATTGCTGCTGCTGCCTCCTGAATACAATATACAAAAAAGCAAGAGGTAAAAACAAATACAAACAATTCTTTACTTTGTCTTGTAATTCCAGATGCGGACAGATCTATCCAGGGAACACGTAGCGAGAATGGGTTTCCAAATACACATGTCCAGACCAGTGATTGAATTAGAATGCAATGGGAAATTCATATACGCAAAATAAGATATCTTCTCCTGAGAAGGAATAAAAACATTAAGAAATCACAAATATTTCATTGTAGGCAGTAAGTCAGATAAAAAAGTATCTATCACGGGTCTTTGCATACAGTTGTAGAATAGATTTGAGGGAACCACTTAATCCTTTCACTGCACTAGTCTGAACAAAACAATGTTAAAAACCTACCAATGTTGGTTTTAAGTCTATAATTAATAATCAGGAAAAGTGAGGCATGGCAGAGCAGTGGGAGCAGAACATAATTGTAGGTATATAAAAAGGCAAATAAATAAATCATTATTAAAAACCAAAAAACTGGACCTGCAAGAATCAGTTAATGCCTTTTGGTCATGCAGATATTTAAAAAGAAAAAAAAAAAAAAGTCAAGGCCTGAGTGATAGAAAACTTCACTAGGATGTCTGGCTACCACAGACTGAAAGTGAAGCACCAATAAAATCTTAGGCTACATGTGGAAACCCCTAACTACAACCCCTCTTCCTATAAAGATCTGTCCAGATGCCTGTACACAGGTTAGGTACTAAATTCCATATAAATCTATTCCATGATAATACATTTTTCACTTGTCTTTGTATTATTTAATTCCTTCAGAGTAGGGAAGGTTTTTCATTACATTTGTATTTCACAAAGAGGTTTCACTTCTAGCTAAGACTTCAACAACTACCATTTTAGAATCAAATGAGATTCCCATGGCTTTTCCAGCTTTATCTTTGCATTAAAGTTTCTGCATATTAGAGCACAAACCACTACAGTTTCACTGAGGATATCTCAGTTAAAGCCTTAGTGAAGTGGTACAGCAGTAACAGGCACCCTTAAATGGTCTGAAGTGTCCTCTATCATTCTGCTGAACAGCATCAGGTATTCACATGGAGGGATGCTTGAGCCAAGGGCTACAGGAATACCACTGACAGAGAAGCACACTGAGCACTTTATATCTTGAGCTTTAAGGGTTCATTTGAAGGATTTAATGAGACTGCATCATAGAAAACAATACTGAGTAGCCTCTATCATTACAATACTGGACATGAAAGCTGTGGAATGTGACTGAACTGCACTTACCCTTATTAGTTTGGTGGAGAACATAGCAAACATGTAGAGCTGATTTTTATTTGTGCTAACGACCATCGTTTCCTCAGAGGGGCTGAAGCATATGCTTGTAATGTCCTGTCTGCCTGACTTTTTTGGCTGGGTGCTGAACAGGTCCTGAGGAAGCTGCACAAGAAAGACATCCCTTGGTTTCCATTTTGGTAGTTGGCATGCACGCACAACAACTTTTTATTTTTTTGTAGTACTCCTCTAATAAGCACATACAGAATATCAGAAAGACAACTTGGATATTTAATAGAACATAACTACTGTAGGCAGGGAAAAGAAGACACGAGGACAAGCTAACAGTATCTATAACATTACAGCTGAAAAAAAGTATCAGGACATTTCAGAAGTAATCTGAAGTAGTGCACTAAACAAGAATTAAAATGGTGATAGAAAAATATCAAGAAAAAAAACTAGCAAGTGTCAGAATGAAAACTGCCTCAAAAATGTAATTTCAGAAAACCAGTTCTTTGTAATGTATCATTAAGGTAGATAAGTCTTATTACAGGGTCCCATGAAGATCTGACCTTTTAGAATGTGAGTATGAAGTCTTGACCAGCTCATTAGAGTTAAATGTTCTTATCCAGGGATTTCAGTAGGTCAATGCATACAGTTTGCTATAGAACAGTTAGAAGGGTTATTTAAGAGTACGAGTGCCCAGGTCTCATGACAGCTCTACTAAATATCTGAGGGGAGAAAAGCTTCTCCTTGGAAAAAAACCAAGCAGCCAAGTTCTTCAAAACTGATGTCAACTATCTCTTAGTCCCAAAAGTCTCCACAAATAAAAGTTTCTTAAAGGTTTCCTGAAGTTCAGCTGCCTCAAAACACATTTTACATGTGGAAAGGGAACATACAGAGCTACCTTGCAGAAGGTCTCAGTCACTGGCTTTCAGTGTGACCTTTGAAAACTCCTTTCAACATCACCAGGACAGTTAGCTAATGCTTATAATGCAATTTAGCCATGTGCTAAAAATCGTTATTAATAAACTGAATCAGAAACACTCAGTTCTCTAAACGGGGCTCTGCTGCATAATTGCTTAGAAAAGCTTTTTTCCTCCTTACCCAGACTTCTTGACACTCCTCATAGACCTCCTTTTCCTTGCTCTTCTCAAACAGAAGAACAACTCCTGGGCTAGGTGAACATGCAAAGCCTTTGGCATATGCTGCAACTGCAGATATTTGAGGCAAAGAATGCTGTTGTAAACCATCATCTTCAGAGGCCAGTCCACTAGAAACATCAGAAATGCAATTAGGAAATGCATAAAGACTTAAAAATAAAGAAGCACAAATAAAAAAATGCTAAGCAGCAATCAACATCATAATCAGGTAAGACAAGAAGGAAGTAACTAATCTGCAGGATTAAATAGATAAAAGCATAGAACTATTACTAATAATATTTAACAGATTTACCTCTCTGATTCTTTTGTTGCATCTTCTTCAAGTTCCCTGGGTGGTTTTTTGTACTCCAAACTTGTCTCCCAGTGCAGCACTCCAGTTTCAAACAAGCTAAGTTTGCCCTTGTCAGTGCCACATATTACTTCCTCTTCGGACAGCCAGGCATGGCACAAGTAGTTTTTTGGCTCTCCCCTTTCTAAATTCATCTGCTTTAAATATCCTTCACTGTACTTGAAAAGTTTAAAAAAGCCATTTCCAGTGATACAAACCTGGGTATTGTCTTGAGGATTAAAGCTCACCTATGGAACAAAAAAGAGAGAAAGTTCAACGATGTTCACAAATAAGCAAATATTATACCTGTTCTGAAGACTTTCTATCCCAGATACAGAAAAACAAACAAGATGATTCATAGAAACATAAATACCAAAGAAAGTAAGAGTTAACCATCATAACTACATATTGCAGTTCTCCCCCTTTCAAAAGTGTGTCTATCAAAAGTAAATTTCAAAAATAAGGCCAAAATACCTCTTTACTGCTGATTAACAATTTTTCCAGTAGCAAGCCTCCTGAAAAGTGGAACCATTTATTCTCAAAAGACCAGGAATAAGTTCTGTATTCCTGAATTTCAAGCAAACAGCATGCACCCAAATTCACTTGATTAGGTGTTTGTGAAAATGATGGAATAGCCATCTCTATACTCAGCATGAAGGATAGCAGTTGTTGTTTGAAGCTATTTTTTAATGCTTAATGGGACTTTAGACAGCCAGAGTTTTTACACTCCCCTCTCTTTAGGACTTGAGCTCATGAATTCAGTAGTTCACCCAAGCTCTGCTTGTAGCTGTACCCCAGAAAAAATGGCAGCTGGAGCCCAACTAACTCATGTACTGAAAGTATCTGGCCTCCCTATGTGAAAGATTCTAAAAAGGGGCACCCAAAGCTGGATGCAGAAATCGTTTGTGTGCCATCAGCCTGCTCCTAGCCACTCTACTCCAGTCGGAACACAGAGTCTGCAGGAAAGAAAAGGTGCACTGAGAGCTGCCAAGAAGTGTGTTACAACAACCGAGCACAGCCTATAGATTTAGTGTGTGCTTTTGCACACACTAAATACAGGCTTGGAACACAAGGGACATATTGCATGCTCACTGGCCTGTAGGACCAGCCCCATTAACATAGATCTCATGGGATATAAGAGAATTTCATCTGATACAACAGATACAGACAGGAGAATGTCCATTATGGATCAATGCAAAACTTTATTTAGCCTAGTGTACTGTTGCTGAGAGATGCCTACAGCAGATGTCAAGAAAGATCAGAGAAATCGTATGAAACCCGCAGTGTGGAGCCCTTCCCTCCTCTTGTGGATAAAAGCCACGTGGCCACGGGAAAATGCATTCTGTACGTGTTCTGAGGGATGGACGTATGTACAACCTCGCACCTGCTACTTGTTGAACTAAAGTTTGATCCTTTTATCCACCTTTTTGAAAAGTGAAGTATGCTCCGGAAGAACCAGTCAGCTGTGAACGGGAGTGTTAATGAAGCGCCGCAGAGAGGCCGGCCCAGCCCGGGTCCGGGGGATTTGGGGCAGGCGGAGCTGGAGCCGTTACCTGGCAGGGGCCGTCGCCCGCGGCCTGGACGCG
>JAHLSL010000008.1:10935273-11195736 GCA_025920805.1 Petroica traversi
AGGTGCCCCGTGCCGAGAGGCGGCCCCCGGCCAGGCTCTCGGCGGAGCAGGAGGCGGTGCTGGGCGCCGTGCGGAGCGGGAAGAGCATCTTCTTCACCGGCTCTGCAGGTGAGGGGTCCCGGCGACTCTCATCGGCTCCCCGGGGAAAGTCCTGGCCATTGACCTGTTGCTTCTCCCTCAAAGGGACTGGAAAGTCGTTCCTGCTGAAGAGGATCGTGGGTTCCCTCCCTCCGAACATCACCTATGCTACAGCCAGCACGGGAGTGGCCGCTTGTCACATCGGTGGCACTACTCTCCACGCCTTTGCAGGTGATGGCCTGCCTGACAGCGAGGGGCTGGGAGCTCTTACTCCCTTCCCGAAGAATCAGGAGCATCCTAAAGCATTGCTTTTTTGCCCTCTGACAGGAATTGGCTCTGGGAAGGCACCACTGGAACAGTGCATTCAGCTGGCAGAGAGGCCAGGGGTGCGCCGGCACTGGCTCGCCTGCCAGCACTTAATTATTGATGAGATCTCAATGGTGGATGGCAAGTTCTTTGACAAGCTGGAGGCAGTGGCAAGGTGAGCAACTGTCAGGTCAAATGAGCAGAAATTCATATCTCCAAACTTCCAGGCTATGTCCTTCCATTAGTTTTGTGGATGGATACAAGGCAGCTGCTAGTACAGGACAGTAAGGAAGCATGAAATCATAGCATCTGGGCTGATCTTTACCATGAGATAGGTTTTTGTCATGTCCACTCCTCACTCACAGCTGTGGCTGTTTGGGTTGTTCCCTCCATCTCCTGAGCAAGTGTTGTCTGTAGAGCTGAGTTGAGATTATAGAGCTGTGCCCAGAAGGTCTCTCTTGCAGAAAGAAGTAGCTGCAATATAACAGCCACTAAAGAACCAAGACTGGTAATGACTCTGGGGTAGGTAAGCAAAGCAGATTTAATGTCTTGTACTAACATTGCTTAATTATTTGAGCTCCTCTGTTGCAGCTGGGGACAAACATCTTTCACTGCCGTTGGACTATGTTTGAATATACTGACAGATTTAAAAGTAACTTCTAGGACCTGACTACGTCCAGGTTCTGGAGGATATTCAAAACTTCTCTTCCAACCCTTTCAGGGCAGTCAGAAAACGGGATGAGCCATTTGGAGGAATTCAGCTAATTATCTGTGGGGATTTTTTGCAACTACCCCCAGTCAGCAAGGCTAATGAAGAAACCAAGTTCTGCTTTCAGGTACAAAACTGTTCCTAAAATCATTCTCATACTTCAAGTCTGCCTCGTTCTTAATAAGAGAATGATTTTTCCAGGCAAAAAGCTGGAGGAAATGTATCCACATAAACATGGAGCTGACTGAAGTGCGGAGACAGACTGACAAGACCTTTGTCTCACTCCTGAGTGCAATCCGTTTAGGCAGGTGAGGAGAAACTCACCTCTCTTTGTAATCCATGCTCCCCAGCAGAGGAAAGAGCAGTCTGTCACGTTTCTGTGCTCTGTCAGGAATGTGTAGCTGTGGGCAAAAGCTATAAATGCTTTAGTTAATGTAGACAGGTTTTATATTTGCTGCTCTGGGTCCCTCTGCAATTTCTGTGAATTAATGCAAAGGATCCTGAGCTGGCAGTGGCCAGGGCAGGGCTGGGGCACACACTGGCTCTGCTCTCTGACTTTATCCTCTCTAGAGGCTTGCAGCTTGCACAGACTGATCCAGCTTGTGGAGGTTACTGCTGCTCAAACCTGTTCCTGACCACTTTATAGAATAATTCCCTTTTCCTGCCTACCAGATGCACAGAGGAGGTTACCAGACAGCTGATGCAGACGGCTGCTCACAGGTCTGAGCATGATGGGATCCTGGCTACGAGGCTCTGCACCCATAAGGATGATGTAGAAATAATCAATGAGAGACGATTGCAACAGCTCCCAGGTAACCCCATGGAGGAAACTGCTGGCTTTGGGGCTGAGCTCTGCATGGACGCAATTGGGGTTCTGGGGTGGCAGGTGGAACTAGTGTTCTGTCATGCACAGCAGCTCCAGTCCAAGCTCTGTGTGTTGGAGTTGAGTTGTCTGGGGAAAAACTTCAGTCTTTTTTTGTTTTCTTAATCCACAGTGTGACTATTTGGTTTGTAATAGACAGCAAGTTCGTTTCTTGCTGTGAGGTCGGGTGGGTAATTTATTGCTTCCACACGCCTGCTTTTTCATTCTCTAGCATCTTAGAAAGGCCATGCTCTATCCAGCCATGACTTGAATTAAGGGCTATTTAATTTTTTGCCTCCCTTGCTGGCCCTTGGATTCTTCCTTAGTCTGCTCTGGAGATCTGGTGTCAGTAGCGAGTGAAACTGTTCAAAATGCTGTCTGCTCAGTTCTTATTTACTGCTGACCTTTCATTCCTGTGCCTTCTCATGCTCTGGAAGTTATATAGGGAAGAGAGGCAATAGTGAGCTCTCTGCTGTTAGATGTGACAAGGTTTGTGTGAGGATGTCTTAGCAGCAGAGCAGAATGGATATTAAAAGAGGAATTGCTATTAGAAATAAATGCTGAACCTCCTGCAATGCTATGTAGAATATGTTCAACAGTTGAAAGTTCTGTCTTTCTTTCCTTAACAGGAGAAGTGCATGTGTTTGAGGCTCTGGACAGCGACCCAATGCTAGTGAAGTTAATGGATGCTCAGTGTCCTGTGGGTGGTAGAGTTGAGCTAAAGCTTGGAGCTCAGGTAAGTGTGTGTACGTACATGTATGTTAGACCAGATCAAATGGCATAAAAAAAATAAAGGATTATTAGAGGAATATATAGAGAAAATTAACATATAGAATGCAATTTCAATTTGGAATGGCTATGCCAGGCCAACAGAAGACTCTGTTCCAGTCCTTGTATCTTTTCTGCTTAGAATCTTATCCAGACAGAGGATGAGTACAGATTCATCTCTTGGGGACAGTGGTGATTGCAGTGACTTTGACAGGCAAGTCCAATCAAATTTAGAAGCTTTCCAGGAGTAGAAAGCACCAGCAGTTCTTGGCTGCAGTGTTAGCTCCAGGTACAGCAGCCCTCCCCACCTGTAAAGGTATGGCACAGCTTGCCATATTTGCTGGACTGGGCACCTCCCTCTGAGCTAGGGCTGTCAGAGTGGAAAGTATGAAGGACTGTACTTTGCTTTGGAAACTCGTTCCTTTGTTGTTCCCAGAATCTATATATGCAAAGGCTGATTGCTGCCTGGGGAAGGGGAAACTGCTCCCTGGATCTGAGCTCACAACTGTGGACAGAAATAACTCAAAGTGTACAGTGCTGTAAAATGATGTAGTTAAGAATCCTAGGAAGGGAAGGCTGTGAAATCATTCCAATCAAATTGGAGATGGTGCTGCACTAAGCAGGATGGGATGATTTGGCCAAATCAGCCTGATGTGTTTATGCTTCCTGGCAAGAAGTTTGGCTCCAGGTGGCTGAACAGGCTGTAGAACCAGTGCATTAAAGATTTTTCTTTTTCTTTGTAGGTGATGTTAGCAAAGAACCTGGATGTGTCTCAAGGGCTGGTGAATGGGGCACGAGGCGTTGTTGTAGGGTTTGAAAGTGAACAGAAGGGTAAGTAAGCCTTTTGATCTTTTGTTGAAGGAAGTAGGAAAACAACAAAACAGTTTGTCATTGGTGGCTGATGACTTCTTAATTTTGTTTACAGCTTGGTAATAATTTGAGCAAAAGTAGAGAGATCTCTGCAAGCTTGGGGCTCTCATGAGCTGTGATGTCATGCACTGCATCAGCTGTAGCTATCTGTAGGCCTCTTGTGTTCTCTTTTCTGTGTTCTGTATGTAAATGTGTATTCTCATTTGAATTTCCTGTTTGTTCGGTTGAAGCAAGTTTTGATGGATTTTTGTTTGTTTTTCTCAAAGAATAATGTTCTGCTACCTACAAAATGTATTTTTCATCTCAACTGATAAAATACCTGATTTTAATTCTCCTGCATAAGTAGGTGTCAAACATAATTTCAGGTCAGACTATTTACTGTCTGTGGACTTAGGTTTGGTTTAGGTAGAAAAAAGGTGTTCTTAACCTGCTGACATCCTGGCTGCTGAGTATCAGGAATAAATCCCTATTTTTTCCCTGCTTGCATTCCTACAGGGCTGCCTAAGGTGAGGTTTCTCTGTGGGGTGACACAGCTCGTAAAAATGGAGAAATGGGTGTTCAAAGGACCATCAGGAGTTCATCTGAGTCGTCAGCAATTGCCTTTAAAATTGGCATGGGCCATTTCCATTCACAAGAGTCAGGTGGGTGTTCTTGTACAGCTGCCTATAGACTTTTCCACCATTATAAACCTTATTTCCTGGGTGTGCTTGCATTGCTGGTGAAACAGGAGGGAAAGCTGAAAGGCCCTTTTTGGGGGAAAGCTCTAGGCAATGTGTCTAGTTGCAGAGATAGCATCTCTTCTGCTTGTGATGCTTCCTCTAGAGTCACAGATGGGCTGTCAGAACTGCTGGGATTTCCTTAAGGGCACTGTCATCTGCAGAGCTGGTGTTGGGCTATAAAGCAGCATTATTTACCACTGTGGGTTCATCAGGATAGTGTTCCCCTCAGAGTCATCAGCATTAGGGACCTTGAGCTCTGCAGTGTAACTGAAGAAGCTGCTGCAGCCACAGCTGTGCTCTTTGGGCTGGACTCACCCTTTGGTGGTGTGCTGTGGGTGCTTTTTTCAATATAACTTTCAGTGTAACTGTGTCATGTTTTCCAAGTTCCTTCCTTTTCAGAAGACTTCATACTTGATAAATACTGGTCTTAGAGACCTGTGAGTTTGTTCCCATGCCACAGTTTAAAACAGGCCGTGCTGTAAATTCTGCTGCACCTGGGGCAACCCATGAGACAGGACTGGCCAGGCCTTACCCAAACTCTCTCTCAGTTCAATCTGAGGAGTGCTTGAGAATGGTGCCTGCTCCAGTTAACTACTAGGAGTGAAATCAGTAGGATTTCTTTCCCTGCTGTGTTGATTAGATGGGATTTATGGAGTTTCACACAAGTCACTCACTGGATTTAGTGGAGCCTACTTTTTGCTAGGAATTTCCTTTCTACTGTTTCCAGTATTTAAATCAGTTACATAGTCAAACAAGGCTTCCTTTTTATCAATCAAGACCAAGGATGGTACCTTGGACAGTCTCATGGGACCAGTTAGTGTTGATAGTTCACAATGTTCTTGTTTGTTTGCTCTGTAACCAAGTTCTCTGTGCCTTTGACAGGGCATGTCTTTAGACTGTGTGGAAATCTCCCTGTCCCGTGTGTTTGAAAGTGGGCAGGCTTACGTAGCCCTCTCCCGAGCCCGAAGCCTTGCAGGGCTCCGTGTGCTGGACTTTGACCCAAAAGTAGTGAGAGCTGACCCTGCTGTGCTGCAGTTCTACAGACAGCTGAGACGTCATCAGCTTCTTACCCAGGTAAAGAAAAGCCTCACACTAACAAAGCCTGCCTTATGCAGCCAGGATGAGGGCTGTGGGCACCATGAGGGTTCTTTTTATTCATAAGCAAGATCAACACTTGTAGGGGCAGGAGAGAGTAAGCTACAGAGAGGGCATGTGGCAGGGCAGCTCTTGGTGACAAAATAGCTACTGTAGTGTTAGGGTTGTATAATATTTGCTGTCCCTCTGGGGGAAAGGATGGATTTGGATTCTTTGATCCTTGTCTTGCAGCAAGGGATGAAGGAGAAGTGGGCACAAAAGAAATTTCTGGTATTTTTTTCCTTCTTCTTTCTCCTCAAAGGATTCACTACACACCCATTCAGATGCTGATGAGAAGGAGAACTACAAATACAACTGAGAATGTTCATCTGGTTTCTGTGAGGTGTAAGCACTGACTGCTGAGATGCAGCGACCTTCTTGTTGTGTACATTTGATAACACAGACAAAGTCAAAGGAAATTTTTCAGATGTTTGCTTCATTCAGCTGACTTTGGATATGTAGAACTATCCCCATCTTACACCTCTGGAATTTGGAAGGCTGCTGCAGACCCTTTCTGAGCCCCCAGCCTTGAGTACTCCTGTGTCACAAATGAAACTCCAGCAAACAAAATGACCGAACAAGGATGTGCCTGAGGGATGTTTCTACAGTTTTATCCTGTCTGAGGGACCTTCCTACCATTCTCTCCTGCCTGCTAATTGTATTTTATTCTCTTCACATATAGCCTGAAACCTGTGTGCCTTTATTCAAGTATACCACTGTTGAGAGATGGAAAATGTGTGCATCCCTTTTGCTTGGATGGATTGTTCACAAGAGCTGCTGACACAAGGGAAAGCAGGGCAAAATATCTGGAATACTTGATTCTCCTGCAAGGGGAGAGTTGTTGTTGCTGCCTGACACCAGGAGGCTTTGCATAACTTCTTCCACAAGCAGAACTGTCAGAGTTGCACATTGTCTGTTTTGCTGATAGATAGCATTTTTATTAGTCTATTGCATACAATGAGGTGATTTTTTTTTTAACCTTTTGAGATGAGCTGGCACTATTTAAAAATAGGAGGAAGTCCTGCATCTTATGGCCATAATTTTGGAGAAACATGAAGATTCGTTACCCCATGAGCAAGAGGGGATGAGAGGAGATGGGTGCTGGTGGTACCCCCTCTAGTTTAAACACATGAGGCTCCCATTCAGATGGGAGTTTCTCCTGGAAAAAGTATGTTTGACTAATAAGGTGGAACTTGAGTGTGCAATAGAGAATAATTGCTAAGGACATGAGAAGTGAGCTCTAGCTTCTCTTGTCTGAACAAAAGCAGAGGTGAGCAGAACTAATATATTGCCTTCTTAATAAAGGAGAAGCTTTGGTCTTTGTATTTTAGCACTTTGCTTAAAGCTAAAGTAACTTGTATATTTTAAAATAGTTTATATATGAGAATAGCATGAAGTAACATCCATCTGGAACTTGTTTTTTGCAGGGAATTCTCTAAAAAGCCTCTGCTGTAGAAGCGAGTTGAAGGCTATTTCTTGGCAGCTGCTCTCCTTAAAGCCAGGATAGGATGTTGACTAGCCAGTGGTTAACATAAGAGAAAACAGACTTTCATAGGATTTCAAAATATATTTTAAGTGTATTTTAATGAGTTTTTTGTTTGTTTGTAGTTTTGTTTTGTTTCAGGTTTTTGTTTGGTTGTTGTTTCTTTGTTTGTTTTGTTTGGTTTTTTTCTGACTTGAGAAGGCAGAGCCTTGGAGGAAGCAATATAAGTGTGACTATTATTCAGATGTATCAGCACATTATTTCTCCAAAGAAGTTGGGTGGAGAGTGGATGAAAGGACCTGGAGGTGGAGCTGGTGCCTATGGAATGCAAGTCCCAAACCCTGTGCTTGGCCAGGGGGCTGATTTCAGTTAGCACTCTTGTGGGTTTTAAAGATGGGGTGCTGCAGTATAATGAGGGTTTTGTGTTGCATTGGAGGTTCAGGTGTGGCATCTGAAATGCCCAGGATGTCAAAGTGGGTTTTACTGTTGGGGTAGACAACTATGAAGAATATGCCAGGCAAGTCTAGTAATTCACAATGAATTGATTTATTGACTGATTATGTAAGAGTGATGTGATAAATCCTTTACCTCTTAAAAGTTCCTGTACCCCTCTAATTGCAAGATAATTTAGAGTGTAACAGTGGTAATTATGTATAATGCAAATAAACTTTTAATTGTAATCTTCTAAAGTAACTCCATTGCAGCTTTCATAGATTTAGGGACTGAAATCTTTCTATTTCTGGGGTGGGGGTGTTGGTGCCAATTTGAGATAAAATGCTAAAGAGAACTTAAAGATGAAAAGGTTAATCAATATTTCATTTAGTAGTAAAAGTACATGAAATATTGTGGATGCCTTCTCAGTGATGGAACTGTGAAAGCAGTATAGCTGTGGCTTTTGAAGGACTGGCAGCTGTTCTGAGGCCAAAAGGTGTCCATCTGTGTAAATTTTGGTGTTTTCACTTCCAGTTAAAGCAGATATAGGGATGGGTGCTGAAATTGAAGGCTGCTATTTAAATCCTAAAAGCAGCAGTCAGGACAAACCTGAGTTGTCAAGCTCTGTCATGGCTCCCCTTTGGCTGGGATTATGATGAGGCCTTTTTTTTTTAATGGAATAATGCTTCCCCATACATGAGCTAAAACATTTTGTCATACAATAAATATCCCTTATTCCACATTCTCCATAACACATTAATTTTTCTTGCAGAGGTACTGTCTAAAGCTAGCATTCAATTCATCACCATGGAATTAAAAAAAAAATCCACAACTTTTTATTGTGGTGATTGTACTGGAAGAACAAAGATGCTCCTCCTCACGTCATTAGTCAAATGAAGAAGAAGCTGAAGACCAAGAAACTTTTTACAGGAGGCTGTCCCAGGCCATCCTCAGCCTGTCTGGTGCTGCTGCTTCAGCTGCTGAGGTGAGGTGGGCTCAGCAGGCTGGGTTTTTGCAGGGACAACTGACGTGGCTCATGACACAGCAAGCCCCTGTGCCATCCTCAGCTGGCACAGCCCAGAGCTCATGGTTCTCCCCTGGAAAGGCTGGAGGTGCTCTGGTAAGGGGACAGGGACAAGCAGGAGGCAGGAGCTGGCTCAGGTGACAGCACAGGCTCCATGAGGGCACCTGGCTGTGCAGCCATGGCTGGGTCCTATCCCTGTGGAAAAAGAGGCTTCCATTACTGTACTCCCATAAATATGGGGAATGAATATTGCCTCTCTTCCCAAACTGAAGAGAAAGCATTTAAGCATTTAAACATCTGCCTTAACTGCTGCTATCATTAAGTGAATTAAACTAAGAGTTTGATTCATAATTGGTATTTCTGTTACCACAAAGTACAGCCATTCTCTTTTCAAATACATTAAACCATAAGGAACTGCTTTATACCAGCTCTAAAGCTCCATAATACATTTATGTGTTATTGGAAGCATAATTCACAAACAGAGCATTATTAAAACCATACCAGCTTCCAGTTTAAATCTTTGTATGGTGATTTAACACCCTTCTTGCTCTTTATGTGACATTTTCATTACAATTAAGCATGAATGTGTCCTCACAGTCTGTACCCACAAGTCCTGTGAGCACAGGAAAGGCAGCAATGGTCCTGTTGATCTTGGATGCTGTAATAAGATTGTGTCCAGGAATGAGACCTTCATATCCAAAATTGCTCTGAATAGATAAAAAAAATGCTACTCCTAAGTAATGGAAATACAGTACATTATTGGTTGTGCTATGAATGCTAATAATGTCATTTTTCTTGCAGCTATTACAAGTTTCTCATTTTATATTAGGCCACTCAGTGACATGTAATTGTCTTCTGCTGTTAAATCTAAGCAGCTCTATTATTAGCATGAGAAAAGACCTGAATTGCTAGAAACTGAATTTAGATGTGTAAAATTTCTATTTTGCTGTTTCCTGTATTACCATTTTATGCTTTTACAAATAGTAAGATATTGTATGGAATATTTTAGCTGAGCTACTGACTATTATATAATTTATGAAATCTGTTTATAGAGGAAAAACAAGTTGATAATAAGTCTAAGGGTAATTTTTAAAGGCTGTGATTTATCTGGGAAGAGAGTATGTCATGCTCCATAAAAACATTCCAGGTAAGTTACCTTCATCTTTGTTTTGGACTAATAGGACACCTTGTAATAAAATATTTGACCATAATAACACCACGTACTTTCAACTGACACTTGGCAATACAAAGTAAATTTTAAAAATCTTGAATCTTGAGCAATGAACTAGTAATTAATTGCCAGAATGTTAATGCATAATGCAGAAGGACGTTACAAGATCTAATTTAATCATAAAGAAGGAAGATTTGAAATTGTTTGGGTTTTACCTGCTACCTCTCCAGATGAGGGAGACCTTGCAATAACCTTAACCCTTCTACTTGTGATGGTAGCAAGCTATGGCTATTTTAACATAAAATCCCCACTGAAAATAGAACACATCAGATAATTCAGTCAAGTCAAAATGACAAACTTTCATAAAATGTTGTCCCTTTGTCTTCATTAGCCATAATTATGGCTGTCAAACTTTGGGACAAACTACATGTCTTCCTTTTGGTTTAAAAATAAAGGCTAAAAAGGGCTCTGTAGAAACAATTTTAAGTTCATGCTAGAGATACAGTAATATTTTTGACAGATTGCTGTGAAATCTTGTGCACTCTCAGATCTCAAAAAACTACAAGGTCAAAAATATTGTTTGTGATGCCCTATATATTTTAACAGAAATATTGTCAAAAGAAATTATAATCAGGTTTTGACACTTGTCCTGAAAGTGTCAAGGCCTCCAGAAAATATAATACCTCAGAAACATCAGGCAAAAAGGCCTAAGTGTAATATGCATTCAAAAACTCAGTAAGGTATAGATGATCTTGCAGTGCTCAGCTTTGGGATCAGGACCATGATATGAGAAAGAAATATTAGCTCCTTAACAACCTTTGCTATGGATTTAATGAGATATTCCTAAAAAAAAAAAAGTGAAGAAATCCCCCAACCAAACAGAAAAAGCTCACCCAACCCCTCCCCCACCCCAAAACACTTCTGGCCGTGAGTGTGACACGAGGAGTTTCACTGTCAGTAGAAATTAGGGCTAGAGGGAATCTCAAGCATGAAGCCTGCACTTGATATTGCTTTTCCTGCAGCAGAAGGAGCCCCTGTGAAGAAAGTGTGCAGCCCTGTACCAAGCTGTTCCAGCTCCAAGAAGGATGCTGGGAATGGTTTATCAAGCTAAGGGGAGAGCTATGGCAAAACCTGAATATGAAGAGCACACATGCATCTGAAGAATTCTGTTTAGAGCCAGAGAAATGGAATCATTAGGGACATGTCCAGCTCAAGGCATGCAGGTGAAGTAAATTTAGAATAGTTACCACATGTTTTTCCAGATTCAATAATGCCTATGGGTCTTTGGGATAGTTAAGAGATCAGTATGGTCCAAAACTGTTTACAAGAGCAGGAGGGGAGGCACAAGATCATCTTTAGCACCTTTGGTGTCACTATGGAGTGGGCAGAAGTGTAAAAATGGGTGATGATGCTGAGGAAGGAGGGATAGGAGCAGCACCCAGGCAAAGGCAGTTCAGCAGCAGCTGCAGTGCTGTGCACAGAAGGGAGATCAGCTCAAATTCAAAAGGAGCTGCTGGCTGTGTTCTCTGCTGCAGAGGAGTTTCAGTTCACCCTGGGGCACCAGATGCACAGCCTGCTCAGAAGCCATTAGGAAGCATTATGGTGAAGTTGGTGCTGGGGGCAGGCAGGGACTGCAGCCCTTGTCAGGAGCATCCCAGCCCAGTGAGGAGATGCTAAACTGCTCTGAAAAGAAGCTGTGGCTGGGGCAGATACAGTGCACGTGCAAGCGAGGTTTTTGGAACAGAAGAAAACCTAGTAATGAGTTTCAGTGTGTATTTTTTGACACTCATGAAGTGTGTTTTGCTATGATGGACTCTTTGAAGACTGAGAGGTGGGTGGACAAGGCATTTCTAGGACATCTAAGAGATGACAAAAAATATGCGCTGTATGAGAGTATATAAAATACAAGATATGATGATATGGCCACAGGCTGGTTATATACTAAGAGATTTCATCCCAAAGAAGTGGAAAAAGACACCCCCCCCCCCTTAAAACTTACCAAATGGGAAGATATTTTATTTCCAGAGTTCAGTTAGTGGAGCATATTTTATCTTTACCTCTCAGCTCATAAAGACCTCATCTTGCTCTCACAGAAAATACTTGCTAGAAATCAAGGGTGAATTCTCTGCTTAGCATGCTGACAGGGGAGAAAACTGCTTTGCATCTCCTTTTTTCCCCCCTTCATCTAGAGTTTGGCTGGGGTTCTCTATTTCAAAGAGAATTTTGTGCTAAACTCCTAAATCTCGTATGCTTTCTATAGTGAAATGAAAGCTACAATTTTTTTCTAGTATTTGTTTTTCATATTTTCCAATAACTGAGAGGAAAATGCTACCTAATACATATTTGAATAGAAAATGCTGCTCAGGGAATACACTAACCCTCAGCTCTTTGTTCGAAGGGAAGTTGGTCTGATGTCATTAAACACTCCAAAGTAAACAGCTCCTGTTCAGTTCACTTTTTTAGATGTGTGGGATTGTTTTTTGTCTCTAAAACATGCAGTTTCATTAAAGAGAAGATAATTGACAATAAAAGCAGGGGAAGAGTGTGTGTTCTGATCTTAAATGCATGTAAGTGACATAACATGGGAAGAAAACTGCATTGTCTACTTAGCAGGCTGGAAGCTGCTCTTATTTCCTATCAAACAAGATTTTCAAAAATCACTTTACAGCTTATAAGCCATATGCAGCCTTAATTGTTTCTTTATGCTCCATTCTGCATATATACTAAAAGACAACAATCAATTAGCTGTCGGTGTGCCAGACTGTTCCTTAATGTGGAATGCCTGCTGTGTTTTAATTTTTGCCTTGAACAGGTATTTTCACAGAGCTAATTCACAATATCTTACAGTCTCAGTATAATCCCAACTAAACATTTTGATATTTAGTCCCATGATGGCCTCTTGGAGCTCTTGCCAAGGGGTCCCTTTATAACCTGTCAGGGAATGTGACATGCACCTGGACATGTGCAGATGCCAGTGTGAGACAAGTCATGTGGAATGGCTGAAGGATGTAATAAATATTGCATGCAGTGCAAATTCTGTTTACAGAGATATCTGAGGGAGGGTGGAATCTTGTCTTGCTGTTTGAAGGACTTTGTATGGAAATGAACCACTGGTAGTGCTCTAGGAATTGCCATATTGCATCAGAATATCAGGTTTGATTTCTTGCCCTCAGCAATGCCTACTGTTTTATAATCTGGTTATTCAGAGAATGAAGGACTACCCTTCTAGAAATATGCCAATCTAAGTCACTCAGGAAGCAGCTGTACTGTTCAGGGATGAGGGGTAGACTCCTTGCTGATTTTTTTTCTTTTGCAAGCCCTGACCTTCTTCCCTGAAAGATGAGAGTACAGTATCCTCAGAACACATACACATTCACAGGGCTACTACAGGTCTAATTACTGCACTTTAAAATAAACAAATTCTGCCAATATTTTGTGTCCAGTTTCTTCAACTGCAACTGGTGGAACTTTTACCTAATCCCTCTTATCTGGTATTTTCCCTGTATACCAGCTGAGAACAAGCATAAATTTCTCACGTTTGTTTTTCAAGTTAAAACCCATTCCTTAATTGCTTGATTGGATGGGTTTTTAGAAAGACATGCATTTTCTCGTGTTTGGCTGGTCTTCAGTTTCAGCTGCAGTCCAAGCTACTGGGCAAAGTGGATCAGGCTTAAAGGGACTGCAGCTGGGAGCCTGGGTGCACAGAGTAAATTGTGCTGTCTTCATTCTGGTCAGACACAACCAGTATTTAGAAATTTACTTCTTGTATTTCAAGTGAAGCAAGTGTAGTCTCAATGTATTTTATCAATTTGCTGATTAGGTCCTCTGTAAAGTGTGACTGTTGTGACTAAATGACATTAAACATCCCCTGTGGGCCTCAATGGCAGCTTTGCACAAGGGTTGGCATTCGGCTTTATGATCCACCATAAACATTAACCACATGCAAACTTTAATGGCACTACTATGAAGTTCTCATTTATCCTAGACAAACCTGTTAATTCTAAGTATATTTACTTATGTTTATTTTCTACTTATTCTTCTTCCTTCAATTTCTTACAAGGAACATTGAGAACATGTAGGACCTATAGTCCCTTTTATCCAGATTTGTGTCAAAGCATATGAGAAGCTATCTACAGACTTGTGTTTTATATTTAAGCTTAAGACTATCAGAATACAGGTGTTTTTCTTGCAGTTTTCACTAACAGCTGTTGGAAAACAGTTATAGCCAGAGAAAAAATGGAAAGATGTGAAACTTAGGGCACACTAAATGCAGTGCTGATTAAATTCATAGCAAGATCATTTCCTGTTCAGCAAAGCTTGCTCAGCCAGCCACAGTAAAAACAAGAAGACAGATACCCAAACTGGCTTTATTTTCAGTGCTCAAATCATGTGTATTTCATCCTCAATGTTCCACAGTGTGTTTATACTAAAGCTCTATTTGGCTCTGTGTTATTGAAAGCCTGTCCTGGAGAGAAGCTCACAACACATTACCACAGAAATCACCCCTGGCAGTGGTAACTTAAATGCTGCTTAATTGCATAAATATAGGCAAAACTCAAGGCATCTACAGGCTGCAGCAGGGGTGGCTTAAAATAACATATTCACAAATTGCTCAGCTCTGGTAACAACTGATAACAAGCATTAATGCATAACACAGCAAAGAAATTATACACATTTATATCCATCTCCTCTCCATAAAAAAACCATAAATGTTGTTCTTTCAAAATGTGAGACTTGACTTGACATTGGTGTGACGAGATAAACTATTTAATTGGGGTTTTATTATATTAGCAATGTACTTATCACAGTATTTGGCATTCAGTGACTAGGGAGCCATGAAAGATTATCTTTCCTGAAGAACTAGAAAATGGCACCTCCTTTCCACTTGCTGTCCTCTAAGCCTCTTCTGAATATCCTATTTACCTTTTGGAATTGCCTTGTTTTTCTCTGTGTCCAGTCTCCAAGGGGAAGCTTATCTTGGAGTTGTTCTCCCAGGTTAAATACATTGCCTCCATCTATTTCTCTAGCCAGATGAAAGCCTCTACTTATCTAAAGGCATTTGAGGCTGTATTAACTTGTGCTTTTCCTCCCACTGCAGTACATTGCAGTTGCCTTCTGAATGCAGACAATCAGGGTGTCTTTAGGAGTTTACTGCTTGAAAGATTTACGGTGTGGATCAGACTGAAAGAAAAGAAAAGAAAAAAAAAGAGAAAAGAGAAGAGAAAATCTTCATGTGGGTGTCCAGTGATTCTCACAGGTTCTGGGAGCATCCTACTTTCCAGATGTGTATATTTCAACTTCTGTTATTAAGTGATAGGATAGGTGGAGACACTTTTTTATTAAAAATGTGTGATGAGCTATGAAGTAGTTCTCTCTCCCAGTTTTATGTTGTATATCTAAGAAAACAAGGCTTTTTTTTCCCCTGCTACATACTGGTGTGGTCCAGTTTACTCAGGCTCCCTCTGCATTTCCAGGAGCAGAAAAAATGGATCACAATAAAGAAACAGCAGCAGGGCACAGGTGAAGGCATGATCTACTGTTACAGAGTCTTGAGGATGGGGAAGGGAAAAGGAAGGAAAAAAGAAGATTGGCCTTGAATCTTTCCAGCCTTACAAAACAGTCTGAAACACTCTGCTTCATTTTCACCTGTTTGTGGAAATCATTGATCCCATCCAGAGCCTGCAGTTTGGCACAAGTGGGAATGGGCTAATTTACAAACTCAAAGCACTTGTAACATTTTGCTGGTGTTTAATACACATGTACTCAATTCCTCCTCTGTGGTTACCAGAAATACAAAGCTTTAGTCACATTTCCTTTTTGGTTGGAAAGAGGAAAGAGTAGAGGGTGACATAGTTTTAGTATTTAACTATATAATGAATATCTCTAGCATCATCTTGATAGAGCTGTAGCTGTCAGTGGGTGAGGAAATTACTAAAAGAGGGCATAGAAATATCCTTGAATCAAGATTCTGCAATAAACTGTCATATTTATGAGTACTAGAGAGAACATATTTTGTAGTAAAATGTGATTTATTATATTTATGCAGATTTGGAAATTGCTGAACAGCTGGGCAGAGAACAGCTGTGTATGTGGGTATCTGTTTGGGCAAGGATTCCTAATGAACCATTTGCAGAGATGGGTTCTATCAGCTGGAGAACATGACAGCCTTCCCTTAGGTACACTCATCAATCTTCTGTCCAGCAGTCACCTTAAAAACCCAGCTCTGAAATGCTACTGCAATTCTTACCACTTTTTTCCTCTCCACAGATATTTCTTGCCCTCAGATTCTAAGAGTGCTGACTTTTATGCATTTCTGAGGAGTAGGATACAGATGAGATTATTTTGTTGGCTTCAACTTGTTTTCCCAAAATGCTTGACTCTTACTAACAGTCATTGTCTGCCATACTTTCATCCCACTGGTAGGCTTTCTGTGCCTCGGGATAATCTTTAAATCAAAGAGCCTGATTTTCTGATGTGCTGATCTCCTGCCATTCCACTTGGCTGCAGCTGGCATTGTGAGCACTCAGCACTACTGTAAATTAGTCTCCAAGTGTGTAACTGGTAGCATGTGTTCTTTGTAAGCACTGGCTCACTTGAGCTGAGCTGCTGCTTTAGTAGCTTTGAACTTTCTTAAGTCACTGAAGCACAATTCATTTCCTATTGGAGTTTGTGATGGTATGGGAAAATCTTCGTCTTGTGAGAGACAAAGGGAAAGGATGTACTGGGTTTGTGTTCCCATAAGCTGTACCCTTCCCTGCCTGTTTTCTCCTGTTAACCCCTAAGCTAGCGACCTGGAGGGCAAAAACAAACTAGGCAACTGCTACATATAAGACAAAAAGTAATTTGCTTTAAATTCTGTTTGCATGATGTCAGGCTCTGCTCACTAGTATCTGTACAGGTTTATTGGATTTTAATTCACAGGATTAGCTGGAATTGTAATCTTCTTCATCCTATGTTTTCCTAACAGAATTTTCCTAATGCATCCTGTTAGGCAGATCGCCATCTCACATGACCTGCAAACTAAGGCTGATAAGCACACTTCCTAAATCATGTTGGTTTAAGTGTGTGACTGCTTATTTGAACAAAAATCAATGACTTTCTGCAGTGGACAGACCTAACACATCAAGGCCGTCTCTGCAGTTCTGTGGTCACACAGTTTTCTATTTATTTAACTTCACCACCTCTAGAGCTGAGCTTCCTGAGCCAGATATGCAAGATTCCCAGGAGAGCTCCCAGCTTGCTTTGAGAAACCTCTTCTTTGCTGTTTAAGACACTGGAGTTTTGCCTCTGCTCAGGCTGGTTACTGGAGGCAGTCAGGAGTGCTGGCTGCAGCTGGGTGTGCTTGTTCCCAGAACACAGCAATGCATTACCAGCCTGCCTAACTTCTCATCAGCAAAGGCTGCTCACAGCTCTGCCAGCTGAGCTCATTGTCTCACCTATATTCCATTGTAATCCAGCTCCACTGTTTCTGCAGGAGTCAGTTGTTTTGGCATGCTACATAACTGCAGTATTTCAATCACACAGCACAGAGGATGTCAACTAATAGAATTTCACATTCTTTCACTAAGCTATTACTGAAACTGGATGACCACAGCAAATGGCTGTGGGGCAACTGTTTGTAGCTCTATAAAAGAGATGCTGGGATGCACAATAGCTGCAATGATTACCTGCTTAGCATACACCAACATAATTCATGCTGACAACAACTCTGTCCCATGGCCAAGGCACGTGAAATGATGTTGCAAACACTGCTCAGAGAGAGAGATGGCACTGTAGTCCTCCAGCTGGGACTGCTAGTAAGGACAAACCCTGTGTAGAGCTGGAGGAAGAAAAGCAACATTTAATTGCCAACTCATCTTTTGTATTAATCTATTTTACCTGGGAGCAGTGCCTTCTAATGGAACCGAGGTATTTTCAGAACAGAATAAAATCAGTATGGACATGAACAGCTAAAAGCTGGGTCGAGGTTCTAACACCATAGAAACATATTAGAGAGGGCAGAAATGGAGCATTTTTTTTTTTTCTTAATCCACCCAAACATCCTTTATTTGCACTAGAAGAGCTTTCCATTATAGTATTATGGGGTCTGTGATTATCTGTTGAAAGAAAAAGCTACAGAACATTCAAGTCACAGCCTAAAATCAATGCACCAGGTACAGTGGTCATGCTATTTCTTGTTCTCCATGATCGTTTGTGGCAGTAAATAATAAAAAA
The DNA here is from genome assembly GCA_025920805.1 of Petroica traversi. Classification (NCBI taxonomy): domain Eukaryota; kingdom Metazoa; phylum Chordata; class Aves; order Passeriformes; family Petroicidae; genus Petroica; species Petroica traversi. Next base: position 10,953,044 of record JAHLSL010000008.1, read on the forward strand.
ACTTGGCACTTCCAAAGCATTTAACATCACTAATGTGTTATAAAAACAATTAATTAAGCTTCATCAGGAAAAACATCTGTGCCTTTTGCCTCCACATCTTTCCCTTTTGCAGTCAAGTTTCCAACTCTGCAGATCTGGGAAACAGTTTGGATGAAAGAATTTGGGAGAGATTCTCTGACACAGCAGATGCAACTGGCAGGAAGAGCAAAAAAGGATACTGTTGCTTTTTCCATTTACATTTTGTCTATTCAGTTGATCAAAATAAGGGAAGTTAGGGGCTACTTGGTTGTATGACTGGCTCTACACTGATTTATTACAAGTGGCTTTGTGGTTAAGAACAGCATCCATCACTGCAAATGCAGCTCCAGATGTACCTGACCCTTTCTCTCTGCAGGAGGAACTGAGGAGCTTTGCTTAATCTGTCCTAAACAACTTCAGAGAGGGCATTTTCCTCCTGTGTGGCTGAAGCATCTTTCCAGAGAGACATGTGAAGGAGCGAAGTGGTGGCCTTGCCAGGTGCAGCAAAATTGTCTTTAGTAAACTTGGACAGTTTATGAACTGGAAGAGTTTCTCATGGTCTCTGTAAATAAGTGGTCAGCTGATGGCAATATCAGCATAGTTGGATTACCTAAATTAGATCCCAATTGTCCACACTGGTTTTATGGCATCTACCTGAAAATAAATTAAATGTGAAATGAGATACCAAGAGGAGTCCCAGCAGTAAACTACAAGTGGGGATCAATTTGAACTATGTAATCTAACATGAAGGAAAGAAGAAGCCAATACAGAGAGAGCCAGGGGAAGGAAGCAATAAGAACCTGACTGGAGAAAGTGGCACAAATGAGTTGTTTGTGACAAATAATCAGATTAAATGGAGCTGGGAGCTGGTAGTTTGCACAGAATTAAGGCCTAGAGCTCAGAGAGTTAGTTGTCTGACTTTGGTTGTAGTAAATGAATTAGATGCCTAAATACCTTTGAAAACGTGGTCCTTAAAATGCTTATGTGTTTACAGCTGTCACAGAAGTTGTAAACCTCCCACAGTTACTAAAGAAGTTACTAAAGAGCAGGTAGGACAAGACAAACACATTGGCTTTGTAAAACAGCTGCAGAGCAGAAGTTCTGCCTGTACAGCCAGAGCTCCCCACGATTTCCCAGGAAGGGTGGGGTGGTTTATCCACATTAAACGCTGCCCGAGCAGCTGCTCTCCAGCGCTGATGCAGCCGGGATCTGATCCAGGGGAGGGAGCTGCTTCCCACTCCCACAGCTTTGCACTCAGGGTTTGCACTCAGGGCACCGAGCTCAGCCTTGTGCTGGGTAAGTGTGGAAGGAGTAGGATGTGCTGGTTAAAGATGGTTTGCAAATGAAGATGGGTTGGTGAGGTATTATTAGGAGTGGGTTTGTTTTTTTGAAACATTATGTGTGCAGTGCTGGCTTTCTACTACTAACACATTTCAGAATATCTTCACTTGTGTGGGCTTTGCTGCCTCTCAAGCAGGCCTAGAGTTTCATATGCCTGCTCAGGACAGTGAATGTATGTTGTATTTATTCCCCCTTTTTTGGCATTATTTTTTCTTTGTACTAGAAATCCTTTCACTTTGTTTTAAATCATTTAACTAATGGGGATCTTGCAGTGTCATGAGGATTAGCTTAAATATTTTTCCTGTACTTGCTTTGAAGATGTAGAATACTATTCAAGTGCTAAAATTTAAATATGGGCTGTGAAGAAAGTGCTGCTGACGGAATTTTTAGAGGAGGCATGTTAGATAACACTGAGTTTGTTATTTAAAGGTTAAATGAAAGCCAGGGAGAACTGCAAAGTATGGATAGCAGAAAAAACTTCTCAATGACTTCGTAGAAAACAATATGTCAGTCTTTTATGGATGCTTAAAAACCTTTAGGGTCTGATATGGATTAGAATGCTTAAGGGATTGTGATGGGAATGGCAGTCAAAGCCCAGCTTTTGGCCTGGGACTCTCTTGTGCCGTTATGGATGACAGATATAATTGATGCTTTATAGATTTTGTTGTTTTAAATTTTGACCCATGTATGCAAAACGAATAGAATAAAGATACAAGAGCTTTACTACGTGCACTACACCCCCCAGAGGACAAGGAAATACAGATGAACAGGCCTTAGATGGAAGGGTTATAATTTTTCCTCTAAATCAAATACCATTCTGCAGAACAATATGGCACAGGTGAAAATATTCTGCTAAATATGCTGTCAAAGCTCCAGGAAAAAAATAATCACAGTTTTCTTCAGGGGGTACAAGTACATAGATTGTGGAGTTATATTCTATGAAGCAGATATAAAACTCAAGTGGCAAATTTTTTGTCATTTATAAAAAAATTATACTGGCAACTTAATATATGTGCATAAGGATTGATGTGTTTCTAGTTTTTCTCTTTATATAGAGAACATTTTAGAGTCTCCCTGAAAAATAGTATTAATGACTCCTTTGCAGAATGTGCAATAAACATTTAAAGTGTTTTCTCTGTTAGTGTCTTCTGCAGCCATGTTTCAGAAGGTTAAAAACTTCAAGTATGAAATTCTGCCTTCTGTTTTGAGCAGGGTTATTTTTTTTTTCTCCCCCAAGAACCGAGAAGATTTTTGACTAATTGGAAATGAGTTTCTGTGTTCCCCAAGCAAACTGCAATATCAGTTATTTGCATAGCCTTAGTCTTACTGTGTATCATCTGCTATTGTGTGTTCTCAGGAAGACAGAACTCCTTGGATGTGCTGGAACATTTCCAAACAGCCTAAGTGTAACTTAGATCAGTTTGATTCTGTGATTTACAAAATCAGCATAAAGATGGAAGCAAATCTATTTCCTATTTGTTTCAGCAAGCAGCTTTGTTTCACATAACAGTATTTTACCACTCTTCTGACATAGAATAATCCTTGTAACACATTCTGAGTAGTATGCTAGAAGGAGTTTCTAAAAGAAAGGGAAAAATATGTTCTCAAAGGGACCAGCACTTCTAAAGAGAATGAAAGGCCAATGAATAGTTGTTTAGTACTTCTGCTGCCTTTTCCTTCACCTTTCTCCAGAGATTTTGCAAATATATTTTGATATAATACAGCTGTCAGCGCTGTAAAACATTGAATGCTTGTACCTTGCCAAAACCACAATGTCATAGTGCAGAAAATACCAATAATAAGATGTATTTTCTATTTTAGAGGACTCCCTAAATCATGAAGTGGAGTGAAAAATCTAAATTCTGATTCCCTGCAGGCCTAGGCAGCATTAAGCACTATTTTTGCTGATTTGCTAAAGAAATGCTTTATGCGAGAGTGTGTTGGATTTGGAGAACTTGTAACTGAGGTAAGAGGGCTGCAGCATGAAAACATCCAGGGATGGCAGCAGTGGGAACAGAGCCTTGTATTGGCCAGGAAAGCCAGGCAGCAAAATCAGGAGAACTACATGCAGCAGGTATACATTGAGTACTTGGTAAAGTAGCCATGGATCTTTATGCTGTGTTGGATATTTTTTCCTACAAACAGGGGGCTCAGGCTCCCCTTTGGTTTCACTGCAAGGTTTCAGTTTGAAGTCATGAGTCAATATTGATGATCTAGCTTGGTCTGCTTGGCATCTGGTGGGTCGTGCACCCTTTATGAGGCTTTGAGGAAGGAAAACTTTAGGACAAGGTAGTCAGTGGTGGAAGTCCCTTTTATGTACTGCCAAAAAGCTTATTCAGGTGCTGCAGCAGTGACAGGAGGGCACTGTCCTGGCAGATGGGCAGCAGTGAAACTGTGTTGAGGTTTTTTTCCAGGGTCTTGCCTGGCATTTATTAGCTTACTCTTTGGGTGCTTCCCACTCATTTAATAGCTTGTATGCAACATCCAATGCTTTGCCAGCTGCTGCCAACAATAAAAACTCCTGTTGGAAGCACCTGGAGGAGGAGGTGAACACTGCTCAAGCCTCACTGGTGCCTGTGGGTGACTTTACACCCATCCTAGATCAGCTTTCCAGGGTAGAGCAGGTAAGCTTCAAATTTGGTGATTCAAAAACTCTCACCTGCAGGAGGACACCTTCACTGGTCCCCACTGGTAACCCTGCCATGGCCAAGTTCAGCATGTGAGATGGGGATGCCCCCATGGATGAACACCCTAAAGTTGTTGTTATGCTCTCTTTGAAGGTTTGCAGAGGTCTCCTTTTCCCTGGCAGATGTTCTGCAGCTGGCTACTACACAGGAAGGAGGCAGCAATAACTCCTTCCCTTGTTCTTAATGGAACAGATTTTTACCAAAAGAGTTGTAAGTATCTACCCTTGGCAGTGTGTGACCAAGAAATTGCTTGTATGAAATCTTCAAACACGTGGCTTATGAAGTTTTGTAGCGAGCTAAAAGCCTCATTCTAGCTAAGGATGGGGGAGTCATTGAGTGAGCACAATGGAAGCATATTGATTTCTGCAATAGTCACTGTCCCCATCCACCTTCATTCTGGAGACTAATATCAGTCAATTCAAGGCTGTTTAACCCCTCAAAATAACAGAAAAACAAGTAATTAATACAAAAAATGATCACGAAATTCAGTAGTAGAAGAAGAAAAAGTGTTAGGATTGTGACTGAGGCTTTTCTTTCAGATGACAGTCACTTGATTACTGAGAAGCATATGAGCTATAATAGGTGAAGGCTGTAATCTTTTCAAAGAAATAAATTCTGTCTAAAGCTTCCCTATGAGGTTTGGAGTGTTAAGCTTGGGGAAAGAAAATCTGGAATTAACTCAATTAGTTATATAAGCATATGTGACTATTATTTTCCTACAGGGAGTATGCTATAAATGGAGTCAATCCACAATGGCTCAAGGGCTTTTTGGTTTGTTTTGCTTTAATCAGCTTGTAAGGGTCACTTGTGAACTCATAGCTTCAGAGAACAACCACATGGAGGGTCTCTGGCAAACACTGAGAAGACAAAAATTTGAAAATGCTTATCAATGACAGTCTATTTCTCATCTGTTCCTTAGAAGGACAGGAATTTTCAACTCATCAGGGTGTGTGAGGATCAGCTATGGGGCAAACAAAGAGGCAATATTTTTCTCAAAAAACCTTCCCAGGGAGGATCACAAAAAGATAATTAATTCCAAAGAACAACAATTACAGTGAGAGAATTCACTTTTCTCATATGTATGTTATGAAGTGCTGCCACAGCAGGACTGAGTGATATTGGGTAAAAAGTCCAAATGATACAATAGATTAACTTAGGGGAATTTTGAAAAATGAAATGGAAAACATATGGAGACAATATAAATGTCTCCTCAGTGTGAGGATCCAGACTAGATCATTACAAAGGGGTGGTACCTCCTTCCTGAGATCTTGCATCATGTTTGGCGAGTCACAGACAGGAGTATGGCCATGATTTGTACCCCCCAATCCTGCAGAAAAGGCAGTCATTCTCCAGAAACTGAAGGATCCAATTTGAGCCACGACTCTGACTATTGAAAGCTCATTTATTTTAATCACGTGCATTTTTCTGTGTTTTTTCTCCTAAAAACTGAATACTTCTGTGGAAAACATCAGTGGTTTCCAACAGTTAGTTGAAGTGACTAATTCAGATAGACAAGCCCATTCTATTATTTCGTTCCAACAAGAAATAGTAGATTGGCTCTTGGTGCATATTCAACACGCCACTGATATTTGCTCTAGGATGCCCAGTGTCTGTTATTCCTTTATTACTCTTCCTCTTGAGACTGATTTCAAAGAAAGACAAGACAGGCCCAGGTGATCCTGCTCACCTCAGTGTGTCCCTGACAGTTTTTGCTTTATAATCTAACTCCATAACATGATGTGGTCCACACTATTGAATGTCAATATTTTTAAAAATTATTTTTATGTTTGGGGTTTTTTTAAAGTAAAAAGAATTTGGTTGGGCCACAAGTAACATAGGAATACGAATGCAATATCTGATTCATTTTGTTATCTAGATTTGTGGAGCCATTTGAAAATGTAAGAATACATAGTCTGGCTAAATCAGGCTGAGTTCAGATATTCTGTGCTATCAGAATGCTGCACTTGAGACTAGTGAAAAGGAAAGGAGAGCAGCAAAGTTAGAGAGGGCAAGTTAGAAAGCTCTGACTCGGAAAAGTAATTCAATCTTCTCACCTGGAGAGTCACTGTTAAATACAAGCCATGAATTGCCATGTTGTAGTTCTGAATGGCATTTAAGAACTGCAGTGAGCTGTTGTACCCAGCCAAACACCATGAAGGGGAACAGAGGTCAGTGTATGTGCTTGGGTGCCTTTTGAATTTGTCACTTTAAAGTGTACATTCTCTGGATGCTGCTGCCTGCATGCTCCCAAGCAGAAGCATTCAGTGAGAATTGGAAGGCTCGGTACTAACACAGTTATTCTCCTGTGTTATTTTATGTTTCATTGCCCTTTGCTGAAAACTTGACCAAATGTACTAACTTGTCTCCCATGGCAGTGGTTTGCCTTTGAACCCCCAGAAGGAAGGCCATGGCTGTAGGAATTTGAGCACTCTGTCTAATAGCACAGCATAACCCCATCACAAATAATCTGTCTTGGAGGTCGTTAGTGCCAGGCTCTACCATTGTTCTTGTGCTCTATTATTGCTAGAGTGCTGCTTGACTACAAAATCTGTTTATTATCCTTTTGGGAAGGTTTCTTTTCTCTTACTTTCCAAAACAAATCTAAGAGTTTACTATTTAAATTCTTATTTCATTAGGTAGCTAAGCCATTAAAGTCTGTGAGAAAAATACCAAGAAACAATTCTGAGGGCTAGTGTGAAGAAACTGAAATGTGTTCACAGCCACAGAAAAGAAGGTAATTACATGAGGGCTTTACATACACACTCCCACAGACACACATGTGTGCAAAAAAACAGGCATATATCTGTACCCATGCTGGTGGCTAATTATGTTGTATCATTTAATAAACTCAACTCTTTCGGATCCTTCTCTTCTTCCAGCTAGCAGTGTCCACATAGGAATATCTGATGTCAAATTTGCTAATCCAAGGTGAAGAGAGAAACACTTCTAGTTTGTCATGACATGCACAAGGAATATTTCTGTTACAAAATTGTCATCAGTATCTCAAGTACCAATATATTTTTAATTTAAAAAAAAAGTTTATAGCATCTTTTCTCCCATAGCTCTCATACTGCCTGCAGAACAACACTGCAGTGGAAAATACCCTTATTTTTCTTTAAAATTAACAGTTCTATTTATAACTGATTATTGGTAGTACTATGTGCAAGAAAAAGGAAGCAAGGACCCTGTTATGTGTGGGTATCATGGATAATCCCAAAGAATAATACTCCATGAAAGCTAGAGTACACTTGAGGCTAAAGCAGAATAATCTCCTAACGGGGGTATTTGCTGCTGAAGACAAGTGGCTCTCCTGATGATAATATAATTAAGAGCTTTTTGTAATAACCAATCCTGCCAACTATACACTTAGTGAAACTCCTGGCCCTTTCACAAAAGGCACTTTGATTTGTGTGTAAGTAGCTGCCACCATTACTTGAATTGCTTTATGGTGCTGTGCAGGTAACCAGTTTGCAGCTCAGGCAGGGCTGCTCTTCAGCCATGTCTTGAACACTCAGTTACAAATAAGAGGCACAGTTTTGGCACAGAAGATGTTTAAATAACTTCTTCTTAGGAGAGAATTTTGTTTCAGCAGAGCAAACTGCTAGATTCATTTGCATTTGCCTCACTAAAAATGCAAGTACTTCCTGTGAAAGGGGTGGCTGACATGGCCACCTAGTGAGGCTTGTTTTTAAAATGTGTAAATAATTTGCTTTTGGAATAAGATGTTCAAATTCTGACACTGCAGCCTGAAGTGAGAACTGAAAGAGCCAATACAAACCTGGGCTCAAAGACATGTAGGTTGTTTTGAGTTTTTAGTGATTTCATCACATGCAGTATAATCAGCCACTATAGTTAGTGTCCTAAATTCCTAAACTGTCTAAGAGCAGATCCTCACTTCTGTGAGCCATTTAGGAACTTCCTGAGCAGTCCTTGGTGTTTTCTTTCTCAGTGGGTCAGATCATAATAGTTTACTTGCATTTTCAGCCCCAATAAGGAAACTTCTGACTAATCTTGGAATAGATGAATTTAGAACGCTCTTGGAAATAGATTCATGTTTTGTTTGAGAATATTTTCCAGTGATTTTCATACATCATTGAAAATTCTTTTGTAGTTTTAGAAAGAAACTGCAAATGTGGGCTAAGCACTTGAGCAAATGCCTCCTTAAAATAGAAAATAAATTAATATAGAAAATAAATTAAAATACTTAAAACTTTCAATTTCCATCTGTGTCATGGTGGGATTTGTGTGTTAACAGCCTTGTCTGGTGCTCTTCTCTCTCTCAGGTTCTTCTCCTAAGACTTGCAGAGTCCTGACCTAGTTTTGTTTCGCCTCATGAAAGTTTAGTCACTATTTCTGTCAACTGTAGCAAGCAAAGAATTAAACAGAAATCGCTTTTGTATATTGCTGCTCCCCAGATGATATTATTTCCTCTAACAACCCATCTCCCCTTGCTGTATCAAAATGATTTTTTTCCCCAGCACTTACCTATTTACCTGGATATACAAATCTGGTGCTATGTGTGCAGTCTCCAGTACTATTCTAGTTTGGCCGTGGTCAGCATCCTTGCTACTGCTTTGAGCTGGCTTGGAGAGAGGGAAATGAGGATGAAGGAGAGCCGGAGGGGGCAAGTGGAAGGTTGGGGAGCATCCCACATATTTCTGCAGCTATTCTCAAGGAGAGACAGGATACCATGACAAAACTCCAAAAGCTTTGTTCGAAGTACAGCAGGGCTCCTGTTTGAAATACATTCAAAGCTAAATTTTCCTGCCCCTCCTGTGAACTTACTTTGGGTAGCAGAGTGTGTTTTGACTGTGCAAAAGAAAAGCTTCAAGTGATGCAAATAATGGCTTTTTGAAACCTGGATAGAAATAAACTGGGCGCGCTCTAGAAATGTAAATGTCAGTAAAATCTCAAGTGGGTTTAAGAAACTGCTTTGAAAATTCACAGATTTGCTCTCACTTAGTCAGGCCTTCTGTTGGGGAAGCTATGTTAAAGGAAGAGATTTTTCACTTTAGCAAAACAGTCTCCATTTCTGTTTGTGGAAACAGAATTAAACACAAATCTGTCAGCTCTTCACCCAGCCCTGATGCTGGTCTGTTGAACTAAGCCAACAGTGACCTGGTGCCTTTACCTTTCTAGGGCAGAGCTGCTGTCATCTTGGAGGAATTCCTGATGCTTCACTTTGTGGGATTTAAAAATAGTTACCAGGGGAAGGAAGGAAATGCTCTTGAAGTTGCAATAGGGTAATTTTCTGATTGTCATTTTTCTTTATCCCCTCACCATTTATTAATTATTCCAAGACCTTTAGTCCCAACTGAAACCTTACTAATTTTACAGCCCTCAGCACACTACAGCAACAACAGCAAACTGCAGGTTCACACAAGGAGAGTGTGGCTGCCTCATGTCCTTGATTTTTTTCCAAAAGGGGAACTCTTTATTGATCACTATTATATTTGACTTTCACAGGACCTCAGCAATGTGCAGTTCTCTTTATTCTTATCAGGAGAAGATACTTAGATGTTAAATTGCGAAGCAAATTGTCCAATAATACAAAGGCTGTCTGAGCCATGAGCTGAAAAAGCTGTCCCTCCTTCCTCCCACTTAACTTCTGAACCAGCTGCCTCTCAGTGGTTCATGACTTCACCTAACAGCCAGGTTTATTTCTTCATTCTAATAAAAACTCTCAAAAGATTTTGATTTCTACCAGGAAGGACATAAATATCATCCTAGACAAAGTTCAATGGATCTGGCCATTTCTCCCATAGCATCTGCTTCTGGAATCCTAATTCATTAAGGGAATTAAAAGAGAAGATTAGTCCAATTTAATAAAATCTTCCTCTATCCCGACTCTATGCAATTCTACTTCAGAGGCCTTTAACTGCAAAAGATAACTTAATTTCAGATTAATAAAATGGAGGAACTCTGTATTTGTAGATAGGTGCTGCATTTAGTGTCACACACAAAAAAATCTAGGCAATCCATCGACTCTGACACTTTCTGGTGCTAGCAGCCATCCTGTTTGCCTGTGAACCCCTGAGTTTAAATTAAGCCAGTCCTTAAAATCCTTAGTGGACCTTGTCCTGACATCTTGCTTCCATGACTGTTATACAAAATGCCAAAACAGGTGTAAAGTAAATCTTAGCTACTAATGTGTGTTTATTTCAGAGTCAATGAAATCTGGTGCTGCAGTTTCTCCAAATGATGTTGTAAATTTTTTAAAATGGAAAGCCAGACACAGTAAGTTTATCTCCAACTATATTTTCTTTATCATATACTGCAGCATTATAAGAGACAACTGAACTATAGGAACAATTCTGTCACATCTTGATGAGGAAAATCCTAGAAAGCCTTGAAAACAATAAAAATATTAGAAAAATGTATTATGGTGTGCATAATAAATTACAAGATATTTTAACATTTTATGCTTTCTGGAAGATTAACAGAAATACTGTAGTTTTCTTGAGATTAACACTAAATCTAGTAATATGTCTTTGGGGGAAAATGAAATGAGGAGCGTTATCCATCTGAGGGTGACTAAAATGATTTTCTTTCCAAAATGTTTTCTATTTAAAATATGTCTCTCTATGATTGTTTTTTTGTGTCCTGGATGTTGACAGGCAGCATTACTTGTACTTTTGGTGCAAAAGAAAACAGGTTCTTATGTGACTTGCAAACACTGATGGTATACTCTCAATAATAAGAACAGACATAGAAAAATGAGATGCTGATAAAGCATCTTCAAAATGTAGGGGCAGGAAAGGTCTTTGCTTGTCATGCACATAAATTTTAAAAATCTGCATTATGAACATGTTTCACTTAGATGATCTCAAATTGGTTGGATCCAAGTTCTGATTCCTTTGCTCCTGAGATGTAGGCTGTAATTATAGAGCAATATTAATAAACTTCTGGAGAGACGGAACTGGCTTCCAGTGAAAGCTTTGCAAATTAAATTATCTTTGCAAAAACCTGGTATTTTACACCAGAGGCCACTGTGTCCATGAAGTCTCTTACTTGGCTTAGAGTGATTTATGGCAGGATTGCATTGCTCAAAGAGGATTTTTTAAAAACAGCCAGACCACCAAATCTTAGTGTTTTCCACTACAGTGGATGTGTGAATCTTCTACTTTTGTTTGGGGATGCTGTTAACAGAGGGCTCAAAGACTTTTTGAAAATTCAAAACCTACTTTGAGCAAAACATCAGGGTCACCAGAAGTCACAAAATATCAAAATTAACAAACACATCACTTTTGTAATTTTCCAAGGACCACTGTATGGACTTTATTTGGACTGTTACACAGGCTTACTCTGAGCCTGTTTCTTACATTATTGGGACTCTTAAAATAACGTGGAATCTTGATGTTGTTTGGGTTTTTCTCTTCTCAAAGTTAGCATAGCAATGACATGCACTCTTTCTCCAGTTTCTAACTGATAAAGAATAGAGTGATAGGGATGCCTTATGTTGTGTCCAGTTTGGTGGCTGAGTTGGATTTAGCATTCAGTATTAACTAGGCTGGAGTGTGCCCCAGGACAGGATCTTCCTTGCTTTGCTGCTGCCACTTTGAAAGGCTGTGCCTTGTTCTGTAGGTCTGGAAGTGGCAGCTTTTGTGTGAGTTGGTTTCCCAGGAGGGGAAGTCCTGGATGGTTCTGGAACTTAGAAAAATTTACAGTGGTACACGGCAGAGTTGCCAGTAATGGCAGGAGATGGAATTTGTGCCTCTGAACTTCTGGGATGTAAAAATAGTATTAAATGAGAAACCTAAGTATTCAAAATTTAAAATGCCAATGGGATTACTTCTGCAGTCCTAATTATTTTAAATTATTTATTATTTAATATCTTAATTATTGGTCTAATTATTTTCTAAACATAGTTTTAAATTACATGATTAATAACATGTTTTTGTTCTAGTGCTTCTGACTTTTTTATGTTTATGGGCTGGCCAGATGAAGGTGGAGAGCAGCTATTTAATATTCTGTTTGCTCCCCCATGCCCCAGTGTGGCTTTGAGCCACGTGTTACTTCATGACAGTGAAGGCATTTCCTGAAGACAGGTTGCCTAATTTCCTAATGGACTCTCTTATGCCATTCACTGTAATATGACACCTCCACATTAAAAATTATGGCTGTTTTATAGGAAAGAAAGTGAATCACAGGGAAAAGATTTAAAGTGTCCTTTTATGCTACTGTCCAATATAGTATGCTTAAGTTTTTTGGTTTTTTTGTTCAGAGCTATCAGCATTATGTATCAATTAATGTGATCAAAGTTTAACTCCTGTTACCTTCAATTGCAGCTGCAAGTACCAATGCACTGGTAAATAAACCCTTACAGCTTCAAATTCTGAGTCCAGAAAATGAGGGAAAATAATACCAGTGCATGGCTATTAAATCAGAGACCATTGCAGTGGATTTCTGTTAGAGACAAGTTCAGAATCCATCTCTTCACAGCTGCTTTCAATGATTTAAATCATCAGACTTCTGCAGCTTTTCCTTAAAACCATTTCTCATGCACTGTATCATTTTTTACAGTAAATGAATCAGTGATCCTGTAGGAAACAGCATATTCATGTAATGCTGATTCAAACTCATCTTTTGCAAGTTTCATCTTTTGAACTTGAAGAAGGAAGACAAACGGAAAAAAAACCCCAAAAGTCCAAACCTCACTCCTCACTCCAATTAAAAAAAACAAAACCAAACAAACCTAAAACCAAACAACAACCCACAACCTCAAAACTTCCTTTGGGGAAAGAATGGTGTGATCTCAGAAACAATTCTGAGATCTGTATAGTCAGGCTGAAATCCTGTATTTTTTTAGTCTTGTGTTCAGTGCTGCAACTTTGATTTCAAGGTTGCTGGTTGTTCCAGCAAGGCAATATTCACAAGTTCTTTCATTTATTAAACACCTTAAGATCCCCTTATAACTGCATCTTTTTATTTTCTGTTCACTATTACACAGCAGTGTAGACAGCTGTCAAAGGCAAGACTGTTGACAGCTGTAAACTGAAAATTTGTTGATTAAAAGCATTGCAGGGGATGGGTTTTGTTAAAAATTCGTATGAGAGCTGTTAGATGTTTCAGAAGATGTAAAGGTGTTTTCCATGAGTATATATGTTAATAGTTTGAGATGGACTCTTTGAAGTACAGCAAAGTAATGCTATTGGCAGCTTTCATGGGCAAAAATAACTTCAATAACAAGATGTTTTCTTCCTTTTATATCCAGTGGAGCAAAGTCTGTTGGCATTAGGGCACAGCATGGCTGGTTAGAGCCTCTGAAGGCTCCAAGGAGAGGGTGGATTTAACAGGGCAGTAGGGGAGCAGTTTATTTGGATTCAGAGGAGTAAAGCTCATGATTCCAGATCTGTAAGCAGCTTTTGCTGTTTCTCATGCTGTGGCTATGTAAGACATTGAATTTGCCAAGAACAGAATTTCATGGAGAGAATCTTAATGGAAGGAGTAGAGTTGGATTTCAGTGTACTTCAGTTGGTTTTGTAACTCAGGAATCAAGTACAGAATGAGGTTTAAAAACAGGAATAGGTGTTTTATTCATGACTTTCTGATCATGTTCTGTAAATATCCCCACATAACACCTCTGCTACCAAGAATATGTTCCTTACGTTTGTGGTTGCACAAAGCAAATCTTTTTTCTGTATGTTTAAACATTGTGGCCATAACTGAACAAAATATATCCAAGACAGGAAAAAAAACAATTTGTGAAAACTTTTTTTATTCCTAAAATTACAGTAATCATGTTAAAGACCCATTTATAGCATGCTAAAATAATGCTAATTCATATCTTTACATGAAACAAGACCACCACTTAAGCTTAGTGCTTAACTTAGTTTATATCCTGTTTTGTGATGGTGTGAGCAGGATGTTGCTGAACAAGGTGACTCAGATCTGACTCTGCTAGGGTTGAGACCCTCTAGATGTTACTTGAGAATTCAAAAATCCACCTTCCCCTGCACCAAAAGTAATTCAGTCCTGAATTAAATACATTTGTCTTTCATGCTGTGCTTTTAACGTTTTCCTTTCAAGTGCAAGGAAACATTGGGAGGGAGAGGGAGAGGTTTGATTGTTTCTTTTTTTTTTAATGACAAACCGTTTGGATAATGATGGAGCTTGGCCCACAAAAACAGTAGCTGGAGGCAGGCAGGGTAGGTCTCTGCCTCTTTAGCTCAGGAGAAGGCAATCTCCTATGCTGAAATGCTGCTTTTAAATTTTGTTCCAATTTAGGGCCTTCCATGTCATGATTGACATTCCTTTTCCTAAGCTCCTTTTATGTGCACAGCTGTATTCTCCAGGATAAAATCTCATTAGAGGATAAACTGACATGGCCGTATCTCAGTGTGAAACAGTGTCAGTGTTTTTGTGATGTTTCATCTCATAAAAACGGTGGGAGTGTAAAACATTGATAACAGAGCAAAGAATGGAAAAACTTTATAGTGGAGAAACCAAATACATCCCTGATTGAAGAATGTACAAGAAATACCTATTGACCAACCATACTCTCTCTTCAGCAGTTACCTGCAAATGACAGTGCATTTTCAACTACATAATTCAGCTTTTGAATGCCCTTCAGAGCATTACTGGTGGGCTTTCTTCTCCTGGAGACTGCAGCAAGTTGTACATTCATTTATTGTACTATTTTTATACAGGCAAAACATCTGGCGGCATAAGCAGGCACAGCACTCTTCAGAGTTGCTTAGTCTGTTTTAATTATCGGAAAGCTGTCTGGGACAGACACTGTTCTTCTCTGCATGTGGATTTTTGGGGTTTTTGTTTTCTTTTAGTGCTTTTCCCCTCTGCATTTAAAAACGATCCATTGTTTCTGTTAAAACACATTTAATTAAAAAAATAAATTACAAATAACAGATGACAAATACTTTTTCATTAATATAAAAAGAACTCCAACAATGTGTAGTTCAGTGAAAAATGATCACTGGCTAATAACCATCTTTGTAAACACAAACCTGAAGCTCTCAGAGGACCATGCATTGAAAGTAAAATGTCAACAGTCTGAAAAGATTACTAATTTGTAGGGTTTGCTTTTTGCTACTTCCAGGCACTTCTACAGACTTTTGTGTTTTAATCTTTGAATATTCATGCTTTGTTAGGTGTGGCCAACATTTGATTTTATTTGGTTTTTTGTTTCAGTTTTTTGGATTTTTTTAACATAATGTTCAGTTGAAAGAAAGTTGAGAGGCCTTAATTTGAGTGTTTGTG
Organism: Petroica traversi; assembly: GCA_025920805.1. NCBI lineage: Eukaryota > Metazoa > Chordata > Aves > Passeriformes > Petroicidae > Petroica > Petroica traversi. Next base: position 10,968,307 of record JAHLSL010000008.1, read on the forward strand.
TGTGTGCATTAGAAAGGGGCTGGGGGAACACCAAAACATGCAAGGTCTGCAAGTGCTGTGTGGCTGTGCTAAATTGTTACCATGACACTGAATAATGGTGAGGTGATGAGCTGAATTTCGAACAGCAGGAACAGTGCCCAGCAATCCTTGTCTCCTGCCAGTGAGACATGCAGAAGTATTCCATGACTAAACTTTTTGATTTTATTTTATTGGTCTTGGTTGTCCTGCAGCTGAATAAGGTACAGAGGAATTGTGCTGAGAAGGAAGCTGGGCAGGGCAATATGTACTGGCCCTTTCAGTAACATGCACATGGCAAGTTGGCTTTAAGCTGAAAGGATATTCTGAAAAGCAGAATTCAGGTTGTAACAAGCCCCACCTGTTCTTCTCAGCCGCTGCACTCCAGAGTGTTGCAGAGGTTCATCTCTAAAACTGGGCTTGATTAAGCCTTTTTTCCTACCTGGAAAAGCAGCGTCTTTATATAAAGAGTTTTAAATTAAATTCCATGTAGCATTTGGATAACCTGGTAAGATTTCCTGTTCAAATAATAACCTGCTGGATTTTTTATCATCTCATCCTCTACCTCTGCCATGCCACTGGGCTGCTGGGTACCTTAAATTGCTTACTCATATTGGTGAGTTATATGAGGTAAGGAAAACTTGATACAGGAGGTTGGGAAGATGAGACCTCTGGATAACAGCTGAGTGGATCTGTTACTCTGCCACTGACTCAGGTTTCACCTGAAGGGTGAAAAATACCACCTTGTGTCATCCTTGTCTGATAAAACTTCGTAGTGGCAGCAAGTGTAAGAACACATTCTTCCTTTCTGGCACATTTTCACTACATGAGCCAGTGTCTGATTTCAATGATCAGTGAGATGATAGCTTTCACTTTCTCTAAGCCTGCGCTTTTAAAATACAGATATGGGACCAACAAATTAACTCACTGGTTAAATCTGTTACTTATCTGTGAGACTTTGGCTTTGGAACTCTTAGCACAGGTGAAAGTGCAGCTCATCAGTGACACGTGTCCAGCCACCACACAAAGCCACTGCTCCTGGCACAGCCTGCCCAGCAGAACCGCCCACACTGGCACTGCAAACTCCTGCTTGGATGCTGGGATTTAGTAGCTGTGTTAATCTCTGCAAATTAAGGCTTAATCAGCCTTCTCCAGGAAGGATTGATTTCTTACGACAGAATTAGATTTTAAGACATAGAATTGAAAAAGGTTGCTGCCCATACAACCACTTTTCCCCCAAGGTTACGTCGCCATAGGAATGTATCGGAAGGGCTTGGACTAAATGGAAAACACGCAAGGTCTTTGTCCTCAGAACTAAAGGTCTTTGTCCTCAGAACCAGAAGTAGTGACTTTGTGTGGCCTGTCACAATGACTCAGACTTGAAAGGCAGATTCATGCTGCCTTTGACATCCCTACCAGGCAACAAAAACTGTGTTAATTTTGGATGGAAACTTGCAGGCGCGACTGAAATTTATGTGAGCTATGTTTGGCCTAAAGCTGATTTCAAGAGTGTCATAAGTTCAGGTGACTCATGGAACGATGTGCTTACAAAGGCTCTTTGCTATAATCATTTGGTGGATGCCTTTCCTTGTGTAGTTTCTCTGAGGTGAAAATAACTCAGCCTAAGGCTGAACTTTCTGTTGCTCTTGACCTCAGCTCAAGTCACACCTTCAGTTTCGTCCCTAGGAGAAAATAAAGTGGAATCTCATATCCCTCCTTAAAGAAAGAGGGAAGGATGTCTGTTGCTGATATCTAGTAATGATGAAGTATTTTAAAGATAAATACCCATTTACAAAAAGTCTAAAAGTGAAAGTTCACCACATTTTGTCTGACGTGGTGTTTAGAATCAAAGCATGTCAGAAATGCTTAAAACAACTACCCACGCCTCTGCCTTTCCTTAAGGAATATAATTCAGTGGAACTCCCTCAATGCTTTGGACATGTTGAGATGGTTGACCTTTCCAGGACAATTTCTCTCCAGTCTTATTCCTTTTATTCTTTACAGAGCTGGTAAGGTAGAGGGTGGGAAGGAGGTGGAATATTTTTCATTTGGCTCAGATGAAAACTTCTTTCATGCCCATCACACAGGTGAAAGGAAAGGTTTCATACCAAGGAAAACCAGATTCTTGACTGCTGGAGAGAAAACCAAACAATTATTTTTTATTCAAGAAAGAATTATTTGTTTATCTAATTCACTAAGAAACAGAGCTTTGTTACAGAACTCCTTATGAATAACTAGTACTTAAAGAGACATCAACTGCTATCCAGTATGATCTAACACTGGTTGGTGGTAGCTACTAAAAAAAAAGGTTGTAAGTTCCTCCTTTACCACCTTCTTCCACTGACTTGCAATTTAGATACTTCCTTATGTCAGTCAACATAGTTTGAAACTGCACTAAATTCTTTTTCCTGAGTCTTCCCAGCAATACTATATTTTTCAGCTCATGAGCTTTGGCTTGTGGCTGTAATTGAAGAAGGAAGTGGATTTCCAGTGGTGAGAGGTGCTGAGGAGTTTGCAGGACTTGTGTACGAGTACATCACACTGGATGCTGATGCAAAGGCCAAACACACATTGGCATCTTCATGGAAATGCACAGGAAGGCAGCCAAGGAGAGTGAGCAGGAGAAATCCCCCCAGGCCCTTTCTGTTCCTTCTTGGGGAAAGTTTGCCCCTGCATACAAATGAGGACATCTAGTTCCTTTAGTTTCCACCTGCTTACTGTCTTGAGGGATTGCACCTGGATAGGAGAGGTTTGCCAGACATGGAACAGTGTTGGTTGCTAAATGTGCAGCACAGCACTAACCCCTTCTGGTACCCACACATTGAGGGGCTCCGTGGTAAATGGTTCCATAACATGAACTGGAGGGTACTGCCTGCATGTAAAAAGGTACCCTGAGCTGCTACTCAGAATTCCTTAAAGGAGCTGGAGAGCTTTTGGTACTCAAGCAACAGGAGTGAAGCAATGTGGCACAAAAGGAATACAGGGCAGGTGCCAAGTACAGAAAATGCAAACGGTTCCAAGATGAAGTAATGAGAAGTACTGAGAAAGTGTAAAAAGGGGAGAAAGAGATTGCAGGAAAAGTGATAAATACGAAGTAAAACCTTTATGATATATAGAGTATGTTATGTAAAGGAAGAATTTGAATTTGATGAGATTATGTAAAGTGAAAGATTGCTTCAACAGCTGAATTTACTCATCTGCACTTTACCCCACTTTCTTATCTTAAGAAAGTCCAAAGAAAGTTGCACAAGCACAAAACCTCACGAACCACCCCAAGCTTTCCATTCCCTGTGATGCCAGCTCCTTACTCAAAAAGGCGTGCACAGCACAATGCAAACACCTCCGGTGGGATTTTTGGGCTGGTTGCTGATAATGATTATTTCTCACAGGGCAGCAATTTAAACAAAGGGAAGGCTGCTATACAGCGAAAAGGGCTGAACATAAAACAAAAGTGCACTCTAACAAGCAGCGTAAGGATTTTTCCAGCCCCAATAACAGAGAGAGTTCGGACTTTTCTGCCCAGCTGCCAGCAGCCGCCTCCTGAGAACGCCGAGAGAGCTGCTCAGGGATTAATTATAAACACACAGCTCGATTTGCGGGCACTGCAGAGCCTGTGCGAGGTGTGCAGAGCTGCTCGCACGGACAGCACTGCGAGGGCTCCCGCAGCCCAGGAACACGAACGCTGGAGCCATGAATCAAACGCAGTCATGTGACGGAGGGGAGGTGCTGGGCTGGCTCCCAGCCAGTGGCAGGAGCTGATGGGTGGAACGAACGGGGCATAAAAAGGCTAATATGACTAACGGAGCCTGGATGCGTGGTACCTTTATTTGGATCTACAGGAATGTGGGCTCCAGCAGTTCTGCAGCTCGACCAGCCTCTTGCCTGACACTGGAACTGCTGCTCACAAAGTAGAGCCCTGCTGCTCTCTGGTAGGAAGGATAGAGAAGGAACATGGCCTGCATTTTGAAGGTAAATCTCTATCTGTTGCTTGAATGCATTGTTAGAGAGCCCCTCGCTGCTCAGAGGCGTGGATTTGGTACGGTCCTACTGCATCCTCGTTGTGTTTTCCAGCACTGGCTTTGTTTGGCAAATGAATATGGAGAGATTCTGCAACGTACAGCTGTGCTCTGCTTCCCTCTGCCATTCTCTCTCTCTTTCCCTGCATTGTCAGAACTGAGCTAGCGGGAACAGAAGTGTGCACCGAATAATGGGAGGGGGAGAGGGGCTCTGGTTTGTCTCAGCTGACCTTGCCTACGCTGAGTTCTTCAGGAGCGTTTGGGCAACAGACTCGCAATACAAAGGACAAAACGGGCAACTTATTTTGCTTTTCTAACCGTGCAGCTTTTACTGCTCTTAAAGCTACGGCTGCAGATGTCCACAGCTGTCCCAGTTGCTCCTTAAGCACACACTCCCCTGCTGAATCTGCTCCAGTTCCACATGCTCCACAGAATTATACTTAGTATTTATCCGCATTTTCTAATTAAGCAACCTATTTGATAGCGGGCTTCCCCCCTTCACGGCAGCAGATACAAGCACAAACTTACCGTGGGATCACATGCTTTCTCCAGCCTGCTTCCCTCGGCGGAGATGGAGGGAGCATCCCGGAGTGGATTGAATGGGAGGAGGAGGCGGAAATGCGGTCAGGGCACCGCGAGCAGCGCTGGCTCCTGGCGGGGCTCGCTCTGCTGTGCCCGCATCCGAGGGCTCTGCTGCTCATCCCTGTCTCACCTGGCCCGCTCAGAGCCCTCTGTTATCTGCCTGCCTCGCTGCTTTCCGCGCCTCTTTGAGTGTATCTGCACTTTGTTTCTTTCAGCAAGTAAAACTGATCTGTGAATTCTTTGTTATTTGCAATCTGATCTTCCAGCATAGAGTTGATTATCCCAGACTTTGGGATGGCCTGTCATAGCAGTTGCTTTCAGCGTATTAACGAAAACTTTAAAACAACTTCTGGGTAATAAACTTGTAGGGGTTTCCATGAATCCAATCCTTAGTACTACTTTTGGCCATTCAACTTTGAAAACAACTTCTTATTTTGCTGCACTCTTTTGTTCATTTATTCATTCATTAGTTCATTCATTCTCCCCTAGTAGGTCTGTAGTACATCGATGTTTTTTGAGTTGTCTGTCTTGTAGGTTGTGGTAGCTTATATTAATAAATATGGCAAAGTCTGCTGTGAGTGCAGAAACTTCCCTGAACTAGCAGGTTCTGCTTGGAGCTAGATGATAACAGATTCATTTAATCAAACAGCAGTAATGCAACTGAGAGTTGTGATTTGAGATGAGATGTGAGCTCTGTGAATGGAGCCTGGTTTCACAAAGATAAGCATGTGCACTCCTGTTTAACTCTCTCTGAATAACTTAGATTGGATCTGCCAGTGATCCAGATGACACAATTTCTTAACTTTTTTAAATTCTGTGGCAAGATCACATGCAAAATCTTCCTTTTGGCCATAGCAGTGAAGTAAGAATCCTTTTACAAGAAAACTCCAGTGTCTCCTTTGCCCTCCTAATTGTTTCCTCTGCAGTCTGGTGACACAGCCTGCCCCAAGCGTGACTTAGAGTTTGAATTACAATACAATAAAACCCTTCTGTTTGCCTGGGCGTGGAACTCCATTTGGTTGTTATTCAGATCGTTAAATCAATAGATTAATTGGTATTTCTTGACGGACAGCCCTCTTCCAGCTTAATTCTTAATCTTGTTAAGACAGGCAGGTGCAAGGATAAAAAGTGAAACAGATATGAGAAGATTAGCATTGCCATAAGGCAAGCTGGATTTTCTCAGACAAACATCCCACAGGAGTAATTTAAATGTCTAGCTCAAGATACTTGCTTGAATATAAGTTTTCAATGTAATGTCTACAGCTTCTCTTCAAGCTTTTTCTCTAATAAAGATATTCAGAATAATATGTATATTTTGATGTGACAGTAAGCTAATTCCTTCCTGAAAATATAAACTTGTTAGCTACACCATTCTCTTTTCCCTAGGGTTTGCCCTGAGCTTGTCTAGAAACAGGAAAAAAAATAGAAATCTGTAGGTATAGATTTGGAGTAGGTTGTGGCACAGTGGATGGGAAGGCAGAACAACTGTGTGTCTTTTCCATTTCAGCCCTCAGTGTCTCTCTGACTCTGCCTTGTGGCTTGCCCTCCTCTCTTCCTAGATTTTTAACCCCCCTGTCAAAGATGCTGAGACTTATTTAATGTTGGAGTTTCATATGATTGAGAGTTTAATATCAATGAGATTGGATAGAGGTGTCTGTAAAGTGCAAAGAACAGAGGTGGCTGTTAATAATTAACTGGAGTTACTTAGAGTGGTCCAGTTAGAAGAGGTGTATCACCTTTGGACATGAACATCTCCTTACACTGTGGCTACTGCATTAAATAATCTGTGTGCAGCCTGTGCGAAAATGCTTGGGAAGAGGATTCTCCCTAAGGGTTCCTGCTGCTTCTCTGGTGTTTGTTGTGCACTCTTCCTAGGGAAGAGTGGGGGTCTGTTACTGGTTGTGGCTCCAGAAACTTTGTCTTCTAGTCAATAGTGGGCCATTCTCAGTAAAACCAGTGAAATTATTATTTTGAGGCATCCTCTCCTCTGTTAAAGAAAAAGTGGCAAGTTCTAAAGAGCATGATGTGTTTTATTTTCTCTGGCATCACTTTAAAAATCATGGCAAATAGCTGAGTGAAGTGTAGGCATTTTTTGAAAGCAAACAGTTGATCTTATGCTTGTTACTATGGTAGCTTGCATGTCACCTTGCCAGCTACTAGATTAGCAGTCATTACTAGATCTGTAGTCACTCTTGTCCCTAATGATTTTGAAGTCCCTAAGTGCCTCTGTATCAGCCAGTGACTCTTGAAAATGAGGACAGATTTTACTCAATAAATTGCTTCCAACTCTACTTCCTGCATAATTGAAAAATAATACTTCAGAGTATGTGTCATTTTATGGTAAACACAACATCAGTGATAATAACACTCTGTAAAACTGTGATATCCCCCAGTGAAGACTGGACTGGGATATTTTAAAGCAAATAAGACAGGTGACTCAGTTTGCACATGCTGCACTTTAAGGAGATTGTGTCTTCCCCTGTTTCCAAACTCTTCTTTTTGAATGGAAGTTTTGAAGAAGATGATGGAGATGGATTATGTTGTCATCTCGGCACAATTTTAACTGTGAAGGCTTAATGTGGTAGAGCTTAATTAAAAAATCCATTGTGATGGGCCTGTTCAGTGAGGACTAAGCATGAAATCTAGAAAGACAATTCCTTCTGGTTTGTGTGCTGTGTATTTACTGTGCAGTGAACAATGGAAGTTTCAGGTGCCTAAGGGCTGGATGTGACCTTCTATCAAAAGGGATCACAAACCTTGAGTGAAACTCTGTGGTCTAAATAGTATTTGCATAATGTGAGGCAATGCTCTTATAACCAAAGATGATTGCACGTCCTCTCAAAGTAAGCAGGTGGCCAACTAAAATTCATAACCTCTTTAATATTTTTAAAATATAATTTAAAGATTGAAAAACTGTTTTGCATAACTTACAGGTTTCAAATGAACAAAACCCTTCAACACAGGCTTGTAACTATTTTGCAGTCAAAGTTGACAATACCTGGGTGTTCATCTACAATTCTTTTACGAGCTTCCTCTCCATGGTTATCTCCACTGGTTTGATTAAATTCAGAGGTTGCATTTTTTTCCCTTAGTGCACATGGTGAAGTGTTTTTGGCAGGAATTTTCTTTGAGAGTTTTTTCTGACTGTTCAATGGCCTATGTCTGATTGGGGTCTTCAGACACTGCAGCCATACAGATAATATTATTTTCTACAGGCATATGCTCCATCTGCACTTTTGAGACTAAAATAGCAAAGCTGATCTCATTACATTAAATTTTCCACCATGGCAATAGCTGTTCAGAGGGGAGAGGCAGAAGTTGTGAAAGGATCTGATCCCAGTGTTTGGATGTGTGTAATCTTGGATATTTAGTTATTAATTTGATTTTTTTTTAACCTCTATGTACGTGTCAAAGAGTGTAGGTATTTCCTCCCAAGTTCCTATATCATCAAAAGCACATTCTCTGTTTCAGTCGGCTCTGTTGTGCAGGGTAGGCTATGAGTCTCACCAAAATTCCATTCTCTACCAGAGGTTTGCAGAATGCAAGTATTTCCATAGACCTGACCTCTATATCCTGCTTGAATCAGGTCCAAGATAATTCACATTCTGCCTTGACTGTTAAATTGACTGCAGCAGTGTTTATGCATGGCATCCATCCGTTTTCCTGTGCTGAGAATTGTGCTTGGATCCTGTTTGAGTCTCATGCTGTGCTCTTTCTTCTGACATGACAAGACATGGAGAGATCCTTGGAAAAGGAACAAGGGTGACCTCCCCTCCATCTGGGAGGATGCTGCCCTGATGGGTCATTTCCCAGCATTTGCTGCAGGTTTGCTGTAATGTGAGCCCTCTCCTCAGCCTGACTTAACCTGATCAGCAGCTCTGTGGGCTGCAGCATTTCTCTGGTAACTGGAATCTTTCCTAGGATTATATGGTTCTGTCTCTAGGGAGGGAAGGTGTAAATATGCAAAGGTACCCCTTATGAGGTGTGCATAAATGAGCTGGAAAGTAGCAGGTGGATGCAACAAGGAGTTACAGAGAAGAATCAGGATTTCTGAGGTGATAATCGGGTTTTTTTGTGGATCACTCCATCCTTATTTGTTATGGGTTAATGTTCCCATCCTTTTTCACCCCACCAAACAAAACTGGCAAAACTTCATTCTTAATTCTTTCTAATGCTCCTTTTACATTAGTTATTTTTATTTTAAATAAATTGCTTAAAATTACTCTGTTTCTAAATAAAATACTTTCTTTTGGGAGGGGGGGTTTCTACGTTGTTTACCTCTAAATTGCTCCTAAGTAAATGAAGCTGCATTAATGAGCCTGCCAATGTGCAGGGCTAGGATTTGCTGTATCATGGTCCAGTGGTTCTTAATTACCATGTAAGATTTTATGGAGTGCAGTACATGGAATTTCGTAATGTGTTTTTTATTATGTTCACTGCTTGAAAATTTAAGGAAAATTAAATTTTGAGAAGTATAAAACCACTTTTCACTCTGGCTTGCAATGACCTTAAACTAATCATACTTTAAGGATAATATATTAGTCCCCTCCCAGAAAGAGGCAGCGTTCTAATCAGTCCAGTCCAATAAGAAGACTTGCTTTGGTTGAATGAATTTGATTTTGATGCCCATGTAGCTGAACCAAGAAAACCTCCAGTTTTCAGCACACTTCAGTTGGTTTAAAACTGGAGCTTTGTGTCTGACTTGGAGGTGTGAAAACTAAAACCACAAAACCAACATGAAATTATGAAGTGCCTCGTACATTTAAGTAGTTATTTGATAAAGCAGTAACGGGGAAAGGTTTTTGTCCAGCAGTTCATCTTTAAACACTGAAGCATGTGTCACCCAGATGTTTTGGGCTTCCCCCCTACCAGGGATACGCTGTCTTTGTGTGCTGTTTGAGCAGTCTGGCCTCAGGAAAGGAGTCCCTGCCCACATTGATTTGGTCAAATTGCCCATCGATTCTGTGATTATCACAGGTATGGAATCATCTCAAAATTCAGCCTCTTTGTAGACTTGTGCGTGAGCTTCCGTGGTTTATATCTTGTTCATTTTTTTCAACTTCCATTTTGAAGTCCTGAATGCCAGATAACTTGGCATGTCATAGAAAGCAGCAAATTCCTATACTTTGACATAACATATTGAAATTCCTTGAGATACAGGACAGATGTGCTCTTACCTATTTCTAATGACACGGCAGCCAAAAGAAAAGCACACCTTGTTTTCTTGCCAAACATTCATGATTAGTTTAAGGGGGTGTGAAATGCAGGTGAAAGACCCCATAATTTAGGTTTTAATCACAATTATCACAACATCTGTGTGGTTAATTAAGGAGGCAGAGCTTTTAGCATTTTGTCTGTTCCTTTGCCATATTTCATTCCAGCACTATCTATGTGCCTTCCAGAAGTGTAATACTGGACATGGTGATTTTTCCAGGATTTGTTCCCTCATCTTTTCCCAGGAAAGCTGTATCTATGCAACAGATTGACTTTTTTTTTTAAGAGTTTTTTTTTTTTCTGTGGCTTAAGGAGGAAAAGAAGTTTTCTGTGTATTTTCTAGGAAGGGAAAGGTCAAATGCTCACACATTAAATGGAAAGTGAATTTCTTCATCTTCCTGGTGGCTAATGGATAAATATAATTTTTGGACCCATCTTTTCCCCAGGGCAGCTTCTACCATAACATAAAGAGCTATTTTTTTGCCAGAAAATTATTGATTATAAATTTATTTTGGATTTTTAGCTTTACTTTCAGGTATTAAAGAGATAATTTATTTTGTGGCTGTTACCCTTGACACTTTCCCAATACTTTCTGCTGCCTATCAGCTGCTCTCCATCCATATTCAGATTCATTGCACAGAGGGTTGGAAGTGTGCACATACATAACAAGGAGAGGTGGAGGTGTGTTTGATCTTACTGGTGATTGAGACCTCTGACCTGGAGCCAGGAGGAATTGATCTTTGTGAAGATCTGTAAACGAGGTGGGGTAAAGGCAGCTCCATTTATTGGATATATTCTCAATAAATAAGGCAAAACTCTGCCTTGGGCCTGTCATCTCTTAAAGCTGAGGGAGCAGTTGCCTTGCTGTTGTCAGCATTAAATACTCTTATGGAATGAATTTGCTGTTGCTTTGGACGAAAAGCTGCATCTGCTGCATTTTTTGTGGTGGTTCTTGTAAATAACCTGCGGAACGCTGAGATAAGAACAGCCACTGCTTTTCCAGTGGCTTCACTGCTTTCTGTGAATGGGAACTATGAAAGGACATTGTGTGACTGTAATGTGTGTTGTGTTCCTGAATCTGTGGACAGAATAAATGATGTTTGGATGAGGTGAGAATTGCTTTGTTTGATCTCAGAAAATGTTAAATATTGAGCTCTCTGTTCTCTGTACACCCCCTGCCCCTTCAGGAACATCCTGTGTTTATGCAAATATTGCCTTTACATGGTTACATACTTGCTTTTGATAGTAGTGTCCCAAGTTTATCGAGTAAGATATCCTTATGCTGGTGCATTCAAATGTTTTCTGGGAGCTGTACAGGTGTACTATTTTTTTTTTAAAGTCAGTCAACTAGCTAAAATTATGTTATGAGTACAAAATTCATATAAATGGGATTTGTATTTAAAATAATTACTACTATTTTGGTTCTGATTATTTTAGCAGAAACACCTGAAAAATATGACAATTTTTGGTATATATTTGAAAGTGGATAAAATACTATGCTGGATATTCTTTTTCATATTTACTTTTGAGAAGAACAAAGGTGGCAGGAATTGAACTGGAAGGGTTTAGGAGATGGGATCTTCTAAGTGATGCTGTTCTTGTCTGCCTGCATAGCACGTGTGACATCTGAAATTAACTTGGGAGCATTGCATCTACTAATAATTAAATGGAGCAGTAGCTTCTTAGGAAAGATATGTTTCCAGCAATTTGCATTAACAACAGGCAGAGGAATGCTGGCCTAGGCAGGTAGAACAGCAGGTGTGGAGCGATTGGAAGTAATCAGAAAAAACATGTTTATTTCATGGGAACAGCAATTTGTACAGAAGATATGCGAATGAATTATTTATAGTTCCTGCCTCTTCTAACGATGTGTTCCTTGCAGTGTTGATTTGGTGTAGGATTAGGTATCTTATGTCTGTTTCTTAAGTTCTTTCCCTTAAAATTACATATAATCTCAATACTAAGAAAAGTTTGCCAGGGCTTCAGCAAAGAGAATCTTTGCCCTGAGCATCTAACAACATCAGACTTTGTTCCGTGAGGTTTGGGGATTTAATTCTAAATAGGAAAAGCAAGAAACCAAATACCAATTAATTTTTTAATTCTAAGTTGCACAACCTTTTGTTAGCCATCATCTTTTAGTTTCCTCCAAATCTATTGCTTAGCCAGATTTGAACATAACTATTTTCTTGCAATGATGGGCTGCCATTACATTTAAGAAATAATCTGTATCCATTAACCCTTTAATACACACAGTGGTATTATTACTAACCTGTTGAGGCCCATAGATTGCTGCTTGATGTACTTTCAGTAATTATTATTACATTATTTTAGATTAAATGATGAAATTAATGTGCTTGTGGTTTATGTACGTACTCCTCAAAATTCCTATGATCCGGCTCTTCTCCATAAGTGGAAATCACTTTATCTTTTAGATTAATTAAAAAGGATTAGAAGGCTTTGGTGTTTTAATGTGTTGTGTTCTGCTGTAGGATGCAGTTACACCAGAATAAAGTTCCTATGAAATTCTGTTTGGTTTGATTTGTCAGGGGACTAAATATTTCCATTCCAGGTTATGTGTGTCCACAATGGAGCTTATGTGATTACTGAAATTCCTTATAGTTTTACTAAACTTTTCTGCCTCAGTCCTCTGAGCCATGTGGATAAGTTATTTACAAGTTACTTCAAGTCAGCTGATCTGTTGTAGTTTTCCTGTGTTTACATGCAGCTCTGACAAGTTAGGTTAAAATCAGCTGTTAACAGAAAAAAGCTTCCTATTAGTGCTTCTTATGTGGAAACAAAACAAAATAAAAAATTGTTAAAAATGGAATGGAGAACGAGACTGACTCATTCTGTGGGATCCTTGGGAGCGGTGGAATGTGTAATGTGGGGGGAAAAATCTAGTGGAAGACACATCTTTAGTAACTGGGGAATGGAAGTTTTGCCAAAAGAAAAGCTTTTGTAACTTTTTTCCATATGATTACGGAGAGAATTTCAGACAGCTGTCTCTATGTGTGTCTCTTTTCCTTTTTTGTCTTTTTTTTCATTTTCTTCCATGAGGTAAAAAGTATTTTTACAGAAAAGTTAATTTTACCCTACTGAATGTTTTTCTTGAGTTGGGCAGTGCTAAGAGAAAAGAATTCTCCAAACCAGAGAGAAGAAATGGCACCTTTTGGAGACACTTCTTGAACAGCCTCCTTGCATTATTGTGCATTAAGTTCTCTGTACCTGTACAGGGCTCTGCAAGTCTGTCTCTCCACTTCACAGCTCTTATTATGAAACGAAGTTTATATTGTATTTTTACTTTGTGTCTGCTGCCACTTGTCCATTCATATTTCATTAAACCAGTTAAGGCAGTCGTTTTACCAGGTCACTTTAGGTGAAAACAGAGAACCTAAAGGTTCAGAGGACCTGGAAATGACATTGAAGCTTCCCCCATTCTAACCACGCTTCCTCTTGGGAGTCCTAAATATGAAGACTCAGTTTCCCAGTCTGTAAATGCTGCCTCAACCGTGAGAACAGACAGGGATGGCAGAGCTGAAACCCAAGAGTCAGACAGTGAGCATGGGCTCTGTTCCAGGGAGCAGCTCTGGCAGCTCTGCAAGCCACCTGCAGCTGCTCACCTCCTCTCTGTGGTGCAGCATGGCTGCTACATAAACACAACATGCAGCTGCATTACAAGAGCTCTATTTGCTTTCTTGAGTGTTATTTTTAAGATGAATTAGTTTCCTTAGTATTGCAGGGTTGCATTTGGCCCAGCTGAGAAGGTGGTGCAAGTATCAGAGTAGCATAGAAGGAGTCTGGAAATCTTTGTGATTCATACTACCAAAATACTCCTGCAAGAGTTGGAGCTCATACTGTTAATAGAGATTGCTTGCCACTGTAAAGGCCATAAACCCAGAGTGGATCTGGCCACTGTTTAAAGGGGAAGTTCTGAAGCAGAAATTCAGCTTTATTCTATGAAGGCCCTGCTGCCCTGAATTACACAGGAGGCAAAGCCTCTTGCACAGTTTGATAAATTGAGTGCTGGAATATGGTTTTAGTGAGCCTAGAATGGAAAAACAGCAGTGTTCCCTACTTGAGCTGATCCTGATGGAGATCATTGTTTGTCCAGGGCTTTTAGTACCAGTGTAACCTTTCCCAGCTTTGTCACCTTTGGATAATGCCCCTGGGCCAGTTCCCATGTCTGTAGGTGCCTCTGCCTCCTCACCTGCACAAATTCCAGGTAGCACAAAGTATTTGCATTCTTAGCTTCCCTGCTTGACTGAATGTAGGCCTGATTTATTTAGGAAGCAGTAATGCGTTCTAATAGCACTAATGCAGTAATTTTAGATAGTAATTGTACTCAAGCAGCCTAATAGACAGTGACTGTGTCTGCTGAGTCTATGCTTTTAGCCCCTTTATTTCTTCAGATAGAATCTCTTATTCAGCAAATGAGTGTGTATGTATATCTATATCCTTAAAATGTTTTGGTTCTTTTATGCTTCCTATTTCTGTAGATCATAGATTTTATTTCTATTACTTTGCCTTCCAGCCAAATTTTTTAAATTAAGATAATCATTGCCTGTTATTGTGTCAGTCAGATCTTGGAGCAGATATTTGAAGTCCACTCTACTTCAATAAGTTGAATGTGGGCCAAACAAGACTAGACAAAATTTTCCCATGTTGGATCCTGCAAAAGACAACAGTGACTGCAATCTAGGTGGCCTTTGTTGGAAGAACGATGTTTGTCTGACAAATAAAAATTACTAAAATTGCTTGCGATCTTGTATCTTGCTGGATTCTGAAGACATTTTGTTTTACTAAATGCCACTGGTATTCCAAGTTTGACCACTTGTCTGTAAGGCCATGTGTTATTGTCTCTGCTGTCTCCTATGGGTGCTTGTGCTTTTCAGACATGTGGGATGAGGCTCAGGTGGCATTTTGGTAAAGCTTTACTTGCATGGAATTCTCTGCCTCTTGCTGAGGCTTGTAAAATGAGTGTTTCTGAAAATTCAGCTCTCAGTATTTGCTGAAACTAATGTTACACTTGGTGGCACTCACCAATTAACAAGAAGATTGACTGTGCTTTTTCCCCCCACTGAAATCTTGTGTGAGACCTTATTACCACTCCCCATTCATTAATTCCAGGGGGAGAAGCTCACTTTGGTGTACTTGTTCTGAATGCAAACTGCAAGAGCTCTTAGAACTCCTCTATTTTGCCTTTTACTTCAGATCCTCAGTTTCAAATCTGCCTGAGGCCGTTGCAGGGAGGAACAATTGTACAGTGAAAAGCTCATCCCCCAAAAGGCAGATATCATGCAGGTCACAGATACTGTGGAAATGGATTATAACTTGTTTTTACCTTTAAAATCTGCAGGAAAACATTATCAGTGACACTGAAAAGAAAATGGGATTTGACAGCGTTGCTCCTTTGTAGTTTTTTTTCTTTCTGTCACATCTTTCTCTCAACGGGAAGTCATGAATGAGGCCAGAGAGCTGAGTTTCCTTCTGGGCCTCAAGGCAAGGTCCCATGGCTTGTCAGGATTTTGCTAATGGTGCCATTAAGCAACTGTTGTGTTTGTAAAGTGTCTTGTGAAGCATTGCATGAAAGTGCTCTAAAGCAAGCTATGGAAAAATGTAATCCATTTATGGAAATAAACATTCTTGAAAGAAGGAAAATGGAAAACTCATCAGTATGTTAGATAAAACTGTGGCAAGTGTGCTTGGCAGGTATCTGTGTGGAGCTGAAATAAAACAAAAACCTGAACATTCAACTGGGAGGAAACATTTATTTTCTTGTGCCAAATGAAAATGAGCTTTGAAATTGTTGTTCAGTCTCCAAGCTCTATGTCTCTAGCAGCCTGAGATGTGTGTTTACTAGTCATATATTTATTTCTTCAATCAGTAAAGTGCTCTGTAAACAACCTTACAGTTTATTGTTAGTTTCATTGTTTATCAGTATTTGATTACTAATTACAAAAAAAAAGAAATTGTTTTCATAGAATCATAGAATGGTTTGGGTTGGAAGGGACCTTTAAAGGTTATCTCATTGCTTGGACCAGAAATGTTATGGTAACATTGATCTAATGTTTCCCTTAGTGGACATAGGATTGTTTTGGTTCAAAATAGTGATTAATTATTTTATATAAAGGACTTATGCTTTGTTTTTCAAGTCAACACTTGTGACCTTTCATCTGAACAAAATGGGAAAAATTGCTTTACTTACAAAGCACTAGCATTGCTTTACTTCATCTCTCCTACCATCTGTAGTTGGAAAAAAAGTGAGATTATGGGATCTGTATTGAATCATGGGTATGGTATTCCAGACGACTGGAAAGACTAAAGCTATTTTGCATACTTCTGTAACTAGAAGACAAGCAGAGTACAGAGGAATGTAATTGGTAACCAACTCACTGTCTAGATGATATTTTTTAATATGCCCTGGAGTAAAAAGCATAAATTATTTTTGTGCTTTAATAGGCATGTTTCCTTTCAGGAATTTAAAAGTACTTATAAATTCAGTAGGAAAGGTATAGAAAACTTTAGAGAATTAATTAGGTTGTGCTGATCTTCTGTGAAAAGTT
This sequence comes from Petroica traversi, assembly GCA_025920805.1. Classification (NCBI taxonomy): domain Eukaryota; kingdom Metazoa; phylum Chordata; class Aves; order Passeriformes; family Petroicidae; genus Petroica; species Petroica traversi. The sequence continues at coordinate 10,984,697 of JAHLSL010000008.1, forward strand.
CCTTCCTAATATTCCATTTATATGATTTCAGGCTGTGATAATAACTTAATTAGTGTGATACATGTATAGTATTGTTGTGTATTTGTTATATATTTGCTTAATAATTTCATTGGTTTTGTACTTTCATTAGGCATCTATTTTTCCGTGCAGTCCATGAGGAAAGGTAATGGAATATAATAAGGGCTGTGTCCAAAGCAGTGGAAGGAAGTAATTAAACTTAATTGAAGTAATTTCTTTGAACTATAATAGCAGATGCAAAGGATTAATTCAAAGCAGATTAAGGCCAATGCATGCTTTGAATTGCCAGCCTGCAATAGACAAGTATTACTGTTATTTAAATGAAGCTATATGAAAGTGTCTTCTGAAACCTGAGTCTGAGAATCAAGTCTGAAAATAGACAATTGGGGTAGGTTTTGATAAGGGATGTCACTTCTGTTTGCTAATTTATTGCACTCTGCCAGTGAGAAATCTTAGAAATGCTGTGTGCATCTTATCAAACAACTGCAATAGAATTGGGAACTAGCCTGGGCTATCCCAGAAGGTATTCTGTGAATGGCAACTTAATCATTAGCTGTGACAAGTTCTCCATTGGAAATTATAGGAAAAGCTACTTTAATGATTTGGAAGTAAAATTACATTGTATTTAGAAATGTTACCTGGGAAGTTATATATTGTCTTCTGTGTTTGTACTGTAATATTCTAGTGGATTTCACGGTTGGTTTTACATTAGAAGCTTAAATCAGGCTTCTTTGTACAATAAACAGGAAAACATGTGGGTTGCTATTGCATAGGGGACTGAATATGAAAGTTTAATTTAAAAATCAGGTAAGATAAAGTTAGTTTTTACAGCACATGTTGTTTTCTTTGCAGAACTGATTCAAACGAGAACTTTAAACATAAATCTGAAGTTTTGGTTTCTTACTCTTTAGAGCTTTAGAACTGGTAATTTCTTTCCTCTTGCACAATAATTCTAAATAAAATAGGACGTCAGATATCTCAACTGACTGACTGATCTGTCAAACTCCTAAGTAGCTAGGTGTGAGTACATCCTCCTTCTCTCCCTCGACCCACAGGGTGGGAAAAATGGAGGAGTGAGAGCTGTGAAAGACAATCATCCTTCTTTGAATTCGGCTGATGGGCTGAGTGTGGTGGTAGGAACTGAGGCAAAATCAGGGTCACTCCCTGGCTGCTTATGCATGGGGAGATAAGTTTTTCCAGCACTGAAGAGGGGAAAATGACATTAGCCATACATAGACTGGAAGATGGCAACCATTAGGAAGAAAATGCCAAATTTTTATCTGGGCTTTTTTTCCCCTCTGTTTTAATATTCTTGCTATTGAAGCACTAAACAAGTGTGGGCAACTAGAGCAAGATTTGCTGCAGATCTGCGAGAGGGACTGATCTTGGAATGTTTTCTCTGTGTTAATTTGTAGTTTAGACTGTTGGTAATTCATGGCACGGGTGAGATTCCACGACACTGTGGGCATGATGCCACAGACAGCATCACCAGGGGTCCCAGCACTCTTTTCGTTGTGAAAGAAAAGTTGGCTTCTCCTTTCTGTGTTACAGCAGCGTTTGTTTTATGTGTGTTGGTTGACAAAATACAGATCCAAATGTATTGTTTTGTTTTGCCTCTTGCTCTGCAGAGACAAGCTGTGCTCCATGAAGGCCAGCCTGTGAGTGCCCCCAGGCTGTGCCTGTGCCTGCAGAGCTCCTGTGCCAGGGCAGTGGGGCTGTGCTGGGGTTGCTGCCTCTCTGAAAGCCAGCACTGGGTGGCACCAGGGAAGCCTCAATAAGCGAGGTGCCCGAAGGCATTTCTTGTAGTGACAGCCTGTCATCTGGCTTAATTAAGGCCGCTCTTCAAAAGAGAGGTCTTTAAATACTCTATGGATTTTTAGAGATTTTCTTCCCTGTAAATGTAGGCTCCCAGTGGAGACCAGAGCTCACTCCTGTTCGTTTCCTGCCACAGGTAAGGAGTAATTCTGAAGTGTGGCAAAGCAAATGGAAGAGACTTGTTGGATCCAGTTTGTGTCCAGTTCTGGGCTCTTCAATTTAGCAAGGGCTTTGAGATGCATGAACACATCCAGAGGAGAGCAACATGGCTGGTGAAGGGCTTGGAACACACGCCATGTGAAGAATGGCTGAGGGAGCTGGGGTTGTTTAACCTGGAAAAAAGGAGGGTCAGGGGAGACCTTATGATTCTCCAACTCCCTGAGAGGAGGGTGTAGCCATGTGGGGGTTGGTCTCTTCTCCCAGGCAGCAACTGGCTGAACAAGAGTACATGGTCTTAAGCTGTGCCAGGGGAAATTTAGGTTAGATGTCAGGAAAAAATTCGTCACTGAATGAGTGATTGGGCAATGTAATCGACTGCCCAGGGAGGTGGTGGAGTCACCACCCCTGGACGTGTTTAGAAAAAGGCTGGATGTGGCACTCAGTGCAATGGTTTAGTTAGTGAGGAGATGGTAGGTCATAGGTTGGACTTGTTGATCTCAAGGTCCTTTCCAGCCTAGTTCATTCTGTGATTCTGTGATAACTGCTGTGGAAGTCTGTCTGCTGCCTCCATTCCCTAGAACAAATAGCAGGCATGTCTGTGTGTATAGGAAGTTGGGATGTGCATGCCTTCTTTTAATAGGAACTAAAATTAAAAGTGAAAAATCCCTGAAGTCTGAGGTTTCTCCTTTGCAAAGGATAGTAGGAGGCAGATAACCACTCACTAATGTCCTAGCTGTTAGAAAAGAAAAATCTTGTGAGTCTGAGGCAACAGGGTTTGCCTAACTTGGAAAAGCAAAGACCTGGGGAGTAGCTTTTGGCAGAGCCCCACCTCCAGAAGGGTTTGAGGAGATGGAAGCAGGTTTTTCTCACAGAGGTACAGTGGAAGGAGTAATGAGCTGCAACAAGGAAAATTCCAACTGAATGTAAAGAGAAAAATTACACAGCAAGACTGGAATATTACTGGCACAAGGGCCTGGCAAAACCAGGCAGGAAATACTCTCAACACGACAAGGCCCTGAGCAATCGGATGTGACTTTGAAATTAAGCCTGCTTTAGGCAGGAGGTTTGACAAGGTGATCTCCAGAGGTCTCCCAGTCTTAATTATTCCTCAATTTTATGATTTCTTCAATGCTGCTGCTGCCATTCATCATGTTAATTGTAGTGCACCATATATAGTGGGTTTATTGAAGCATGTCTGATAGCTGTGTTAACAGAATCATCCTCACCTGTGGGCAGGCCAGGAATTTTTGGTTCTTTCATTAATCTTGCTGAGGTGCTATAGTGTTACCTCCAGAAGGTAAAACCATTAGAAGTTTAATTTACGTGTAGAAGGGTAGGTTGAAGAGCTGGAAACAGTGGCCCCTCAGTCATGAGTAGAGAAACCATCTACCAATTGGCTTAGGACACGAATAAATTGCTGACTGGCTATCGTGAGTGTGTCATCCTTGATCTCTTTTTAAGGTCTCTGCAATTAAGTGCAAGCTTCTCCTGAAAGGAATTACAATTTGCAGTACTCCTGAGAATGCTTGAAGGGTTGTGTTTGGCAGAAAATTTTAATGTGACAGGGTTTTTTTGTCCTAGAGCCTAAATTTACTTTGTTCATGCATAATGCACTCGGTTGAGAATTTCTGAAGTGGTGGAGTGTAACTTTTTTTTTTCCTGCCTGTGTTCAATGAGACAGGAAAATCTGGCTAAACTGATGAGCCTCTTGTAATCTTACGGTTTGTGAAGGAGTGAGTGCAAACTCGGTCCTTCTCATTTCAGATTTTCTTTCTGCAGATCACTCTCTCATCCTGCCCCGTTTTCCCCAAAGGACCCTATTTAAAATCTATATTCAAGGTTATTAACTTTTTCACCAAGAAAGTTAAGCTTTATGTAATTATGCAAGAGAGGCTACTTGCAGTGAGGTTTATAGCTTATTACTGGTATGAAAATTCTGTGGAGGCTTTTTTTAGTATTAGGGATAAGTGAGGGAGTGCTTGGTACATATGCCTTTAATAGATAGGAGTGTGATAAACAGGAGTGATTTATTCCAGCTGGCTGTTTCTGCTGAAATCCACACCTTTCCTTGTTTCTCAAGGGTTGTAGTGCAGGCACAGAAACTTTGAGTTCTGCTTAAGCCAAGCTGTGCATGACAAGACTGTATTATTTGAATTTCACAACATTCTATTTACTGGAGTGGTAGAATGTACAATGCTGTTCATGGATAATGACTGCTAGATGTGCCCAAAATCTTGTGGGTTTCAGAGGAGTTAGAGAAATACTTTGCTTTGTTCTCATCTTATGTTTTTCTTGAGGATTTTGATGCAAAAGTTTTGATTATCAACTTCTCTCTCTCTCTCTCACCTTTTTTTTTTTTTTTTTTTTCCCCATTTGTTCACCAAAGCTTAAAATCAACTGTCTGCTAAAGTGCTTACTGGTAAAGTTGTAGAATGTTTGTTGGAATGAAAGGTCAATCCACTGGTGTCTGAAAAATGAATTCCTTCTAACATAATGGTCACAATTCTTTGCTTCAGTGCGGTTTTGGCTCTCCAGTAAGCAGCTCTCATTTGTCATCTGGAAAGGTTCAAATGACCATCCTCTGGCTAATCTGCTGCCATGTTTTGTCTTTTTGGATTGAAGGCTAAACTTAGTCCTGGTTCTCAGTCAAACCCTGTAAATGGTGGGAGTTGTATGTTTTGCATCCTCTGATTCTGGAAGTAAATGATTTATTTTTGCTTTGGCACAAAGACAGAAATAAAACACACAGTCTGTAATTTATTACAAGCATTCCACAGCCACAGAATTGGTGCTATTACACTATTTTTGCAGGCCCACTAACAGTGACAAGTATGCACAGTTTTAAGTAGATTTGTTTGTAAGACTTGCCTATTATGTGTGTTTGCAAGCAGTCCACATTCGAGTGGACAGATAATAAGGGCAAATGCCACTACAGACTTTGTCTCTCATATCCCCCGTCTTTCTGGAGGTAATTCCTGGCTTCTCAGTGCATTTTTCAGGTCCTAGTTTTTTTTTTATTAGACATTGTCTGATACAGATACACTGTTTTTAATATTTTCTGAGTTAGGCTGGAGGCCATAAGTGGAATACTATGCTTGACTAGAATAAAGCTTCATTTTTAGCAGTTCAGGCCTTCATATTCAAGAGCAACAAAATAATCCAGATTTTTCAACTGAAAGGTTATCATTCCACCTTAGAGAAGCTGTAAATAAACACTACTTTCTGTCAGTTTGTTCATTTAGTTGATGTTCTGTGCTTAATGGATCAGAATATTTTCTTCTGTGGCTTAAGGCAAAACTCCTTGTTAGGTTTGCTCCTCTGGAGCAAAAGTCAGAGGTTTTTCTAGTATTTTTCCTCACTCCAAAACCTTTTAAAATCTTATTTTAGTAAAGGATATAAACCAAAGAACAAGTGAAACTGGTGCCTTTGCTAACACCTAGGTTGAACAATACTGTTATCTCCTGCAGCTCTCTCTGCTGTTTTAAGGAATAATTGCTAAAAAAAAAGAAAAAATCTGACAAAATAATTATCAGAGACTGGACATAAGTCAGAATAATGTTCTGTCTTAAATCCGTTTTATTGTCTCTTGTTTGATTTTCATCTAAGTAAACAAGGATTTGATTCAATTTGCCAAGTAGCTGTATTATGTGCAAGTCTAACTCGGCTGTCAAGGACAGAATCTCAAAAGGGTAATTTTGAATAATCTGCTCCTTTCTGAGCCATCTACTTAAATTTGGGATCTAGGAAAATGGGAGACTGCAGATAATTTATTTACATTTTTATTTTCTAACAGGACAAGGTATTTTTTCACTGCAAATGGTTTAACAACAGCAGAAATTCCTGATCAGCGACAAGAATTTGAAGTTTAAGTCTCTTAATTTGAATTCTTCTTGTCTAGGTTTTTGCATATTTCTAGGAAACTTGTGCAAGGTCAGCTCTGACTGTACTCAAATGGGATTAATTAGTCTGCTTTCTGTGAGGCTTGACCTGTACTGCCCAGAAGAAAGGATCTCAGTTCTTTCTTAAACTCTGCTTTTTAAAGGAGTATTGTAACAGAGCAGTATGGTAAGTTGAAAAAAAGATTAAAAATTTGTGCTCTGATGATTTCTTCACAATTCTTGCTTCATCAGGATTGTCTTACTATGACTTTCTTGGGCAGATAAGTGAAGGATTCTTCAGTTCCTGTAATGAGACTACTGCTTGTCCTGACATAGGGAACTGGGTTTGCCTTAAGCATTTGAAGCATTTTTTAGCCATTCAGGAATTTGAAGACATTTTATGTTGCTTCATTACTTTTGAAGCAAACTGTGTGTTCCAGAGGACAGGGAGAAAAAAAAAATTAAATAGGAAAAGAATAGGGAGGGAATAGTCCTGGGACAGAGAAATAAATACAGCAAGTATTTTGAGCAGTACTGAGTCACCCTACAGAGGTGTTGACTTGCATGCTTGTGAAAGTCAGAACACATTTCCATGGTATAAAAGATGCAGCAGAGGCCCTTAGAAAGGAATATTTTTGCTTTGCATATTTTATTTGCTACCAATAACCAGATTTCTGGGTGAAGTGGCACAACTTCATTAACAACAGCAAGGGTTCACTGGAGTAAGAATGAACAAAATTGAATTCTGCAGAGCTTCTGCTCTTATTGAAGCTTCAAGGTAACAGCTAATGCTCTGCACAGTATTTCCAAGGAAAAAAGCGCAGCTTAATTGAAATCAGATGCAGTGACAAAGCTGTGTCCCAAGGTCAAGGTGGAGAGTGGTCATTTGCCAGGAAATGTAGCAGTGATCGCACCTGCATCTTTTATTTGGGGGCATGACTGATGTTTTAGTAGTGAAGAATCAAATTATTACAAACCATAATCTAGCAAAACAAACAAAGAAAGAAACAGCATTTAATACTGCCTTACTGGATGGAGGTTTTTTTTTTTCTGGTTAACTTTTTAAGCTGCTTGAAAGTGCTGGGATCTTGACCCTTTAACTGTGTCATATTGAAGGTACTGCACCAACTTGCTTTCTCAAACTGAGTCCAAATCACTGCTCACTTCTGAGGCATAAATACACTTCTGTAGGAACAGAAAGTAAGCTTTGAAAATCTGCAAGGGAAGCTAGGAAGTCTTAAGGAAGTTGCAAGAGTTCAAAGACAAATAAGAACCAGCCACTTGTTTTAGAGGATCCTTCCAGTACCAGAGAATGCATGGATTTTTCTCTGGAAATCTCTCAGGGCTTGGTGTTCATGTGGTGTTTCTCTGCCCTGCTGTTCAGTTCTGCTGGGTATTCAAAGGAATGTCTTCTCTGCTGTCTTCTGTCTGAAGTCAGGATAGCCTATAAATTGTTAATACGTTCATCATAAGCTATGAAGTAGTTACTGCAGAGAAGACTGGTGCTATTTCAACTGCTGTGAAAATGTGTTTGTTTTGAGGGCTGCATAACTTGGAATAAATGTTTCATTAAATGTGTTATGAATGATGTATTTAACAACTAGAGCAGGTCAATAATCTTCAGAATTAAATTTAGTGGGTTTTTATTAAAGGTTGCCTCTTTCAGTGGTGAATAGTTTAGTAAGCATGTGGTGCTATAAACAAATGCTTCATATGGTCTATTATGAGTGCTTTATTAAATAGCTAGTCAATAGCTGCATTTACCAAATGAACTTAATTTATTATATTTATTTTTTCCTAAGGGTTTCCCAGTTCATTATAAATGATTTATTGAACATATGTAAAGCAGTTTAGTAAGCTATGTTCTGCCTCTTAAAATGAATGTGTTGCTAGTAGGGCTTGGTATCGCTAACACTTCGTAATTGTTTGAACAGTGTTTATAAGTTACTGAAACATCATCAGAAAACACAGGTTTGTTTGTTTTTTCGTTTTCTGTTTTTTGGTTTGTTTTTTTTTCCCCCCCCCAGTTCCTTAGAAGTCATTGTAGATGACGTTTAAAACATTTAGTCTGTCTGTAGTGTGGTGCTTTCTGTAGTTTACAATTACTGGTAAAAGCAGTTTGGGGACTCATCCCATATCCTTTAGTATTGTTTTCTTAGGCAGCAACAACGCATCCAACATTGCATGTGGAAAAGGTGACAGTAAAATCACTTCATAGGAACCATCATCTAGGAAAACAACGCATGTGGCACTCTGACATTTTGAAAGTTATCCTGCCTTATATTCCAGCCAAAAATGGGTGCTTGATGTATTTGAAGGCCAATATTTGGAGATGGATTGTTACCATTATCTGAGAATAATTTCCTTTCCTTTTTTTTTTTTTTTTTTTTTTTGTATAGCATACCTGTCAGCCAAGAAAACAGTTTTTCTTCTACTTTAGAGGCCAGAGCAGTCTTCAGTTAGAGAAAGAATAAGTAGGGAATATTCTCATATTCAAGCTGATCTTCATGGTTGTGGCTAATATTGCTGCTAGCTGGGCTGTGGATATCCAAAAGAGCTACTTTGTCTGGCAGAGTAACATTGGTGAAGGAAACAAGAATGTGGAGCAGAAACACAATCAGAAACCCAAGGCGAAGGTGGGGCTGGGAGCTGCATGGTCTCGGCTTTGGGGCAAGGTCCTCATCCCGTTCCAGCAGTGGTGTCTTTTAGTTTCCTTTTCCAGCAGTGTTGTTAATTAACAGGTTTAATTATTACATTTCTTGGCTGACCCTCAAATTATTTTGAGCCTCAGGCAGTTGGTCTCATCACCCTGCCAGTAAGCCCTTATCTTGTGGAGGCTAAAGGAGTTGGATTAGAGCTGAATGGGATTTGTGTGGGGGGGTGGCATCTGAAACACAGCTTTTAAGCATACTGTGGATGCAAAAAATATTTTTGTTGACATCATAAAACCACTAAAGACCTTGTCTGAGGCAAGGATATGGGACTAAAGAGCTGAGTAGGGATATTTATAAGCAGCCTACAAAATAGAAAAAACCCCACGCTTTATTTTGATTGCTGTTCTGTGAAATGGTGTATATCACACATGAATAATTCATAATTTAAAAACTTAGCTGAAAGTGCCTTCAAAACGTGCAGCTGCATGTGGATTGTGCCCCTGGTTTAGTTGGTTGTTTCGTTTGGTTTGTTTTCTTTTGTTGTTTTTTTTTACTTTTAAGTTTTTTTTTTTTTAATCAATATATGATGAAAATTAATTTGGAGTAGTAGTATGGAAGCAGAAAAAATGTCAAAATATTTTTCTAGGACTGTATCTGGAAAAAGCATGCAAAATTGTAAATGTAAGATGCTCTACCACATGCATGACAGAAGAAATAAGAGTAAACATGAAAAATGCTTTCTCTATAACTATGCCCTGGAAGCAGAGGCAGCAGATAGTGATGGTTTTGGAAGCATCATGTATTGCACTGTTATTATTAATGAGAAAGTCCGTGGAAAGGCAGGAGGCTGTCACTGCTTCAGGTGAAAATGATGATGCCTGTGTTGGATATGTTCGAATGCAAAGCATAGGTGGGCAGGATTAATCCATTTCTGCACACCATTCTATGCACAAAAAGTGATCTACGGCCCATACATTTAAGCTGCGTGATGAGGTATTAGAGATTTTTGCCTCTGTCTTGTGGTTTCTTTAAAAGCTCCAAAACCAAACAATAACTATGTGTTTGTAGAACATTATTCTGTAACTTTTGCTTTCCTTTCAGTTTTCTTTAATTTTTGCATTTCCCACAAGTAGTTGCTGTAAAGTGTTGCTGGTACAACCTTTCTGCACCCTTTGTTAAACCAATGACTCGAGTGTGTTGCCCTGGAATCGTCATACAGAAAAGTGCTTTAAGTAAGGGAACATTGTAAAAGACTGGATTCCTCTACTAAGTTAATGAGATCACAGAATAAACTGAGCTGGAAGGGACCAACAAGGATCATTGACTCCTGGCCCTGCACAGGCCTATCCCCAAAATTCACATTCCTGAGATGATTGTCCAAACTCTTCTTGAGCTCTGTCAGGCTGGTGCTGTGACCACTGCCCTGGGGAGCTGTTCCAGGGTCCAGCCAGCCTTTGGGTGAAGAACCTTCTTCTAACTGCTGACCTAAACCTCCCATTCAGGTCATTCCCTTAGGTCCTCTCACTGGCCACCATGGAGAAAAGATCAGGTAGCTCAGGCATGGAGAAGAAAAACTCTCCTGTTCAGACCTTTGAATTCTGGTTTAACTGTACTGTGATGTCACCTTATGGACATTGAGAGCACAGGACCTGTTGTCGTTTGCATTAGTCATGATCTGAATTAATCCATGACATTCTGTTCAGTTCTTTGTACCCTAAAACAAAATGTCCTGCCTGACAGACAGTTTGATACTGGGTCTGGTTGTACATGTGCAAGCCAGACTTGTTCTGCCCTGACTCCCTTCCCCCTTTCCCTCCTGCTGGAATGTAAAGGCTGTTTAGGTGACTTCAGTCTTTAGGACTCCTTATTATATTTTAGTGTGTCAATTACTGACTGAATAGCTCAGTAATTTGGCTTTTTAAGGTCCAGAATTAATTTTGTCTCCTCTCTGCCCAGCTATTTTCTACTGCTGTTAGCAAAATCTGCTTTCTTTCTGATTCAGGAAATCGATATGCAAAGCACCAAAGTAATTTTCTCTTTGGATGGTGACAAGACAAATACTGCACAGCATGTGTTGGCCATGACAAGTAAGGGCTTGAGCCCAGAGCTCATAAAAGTCAATGAGAAGAAGCTCATTGACTGGACTGGAACTTAACCCTTTTGCCAGCAGAAAAGGAAGCTCGATGGGATAAGAAGTCCTGCATGTCTGATATTGCATGAGAAAATATTTGTGCCTGATCCATTAGGAGATTTGTCTTCTCAGCAGTGTCAACACAACTGTGTGTGCACAGAACTGATGTTCTCAAGACATTGACATTATTTGGGTTAGACTTCACCTTGTGCCTTTTAGTAATTTCTTCTATGAATATCCTATTAACCCATCTCAGAAGCCTCGGATCATTGTTTTATGCTCCTGCCTTGCTTTCTCCCCTTTTTAAGACGGTGAGGTATTGACAGATTTACAGTGAGACTCCTATTTGCTACAGATTTATCTGTCTTGCAGCTGTTCTCACTCTCCATTTGACTTTTCAGCCACCCTGACCTTTTCCTGGGGTCTGGTTTGTCTATTGCTCTCCATGTTTCTATCACAATCCTGCTTTTTCACAATATGGGAATTAAAAAGGTTGGTGAACTGGAGAAAAGGCTCTTTGATTCCTGATGGCAGAGACCACACAGAAGCATGGTGATATGAGTGAAAGGTGCACACAGCACAGTGGTTACATCTGCGTTGTCCCAGTCTCTCCAGGCTCTGGTAGATGTGTGCCTGTGCCACAGGAGCTTCCCATGTCCCACGGAATATCCCAGAAGATGGCTGGGAGTGGTGTCCATCTGTTTAGATTATGTAGGTCACATTTCATAACAACTGCAGTCTCTGGATTTTGTTTGGCCTTTTTTTTTTCCTCCAGTAATTTATCAGGCATTTTTGTCAGACAGTCTTGATACCAGAGTGTGGATGGAAGGAGTTTTGGGGAGAGCAGGGGGAACAGGTTTGGGGTTTTTTTTTCCCCTTTTTTTGTGAAACAGCTTCTGCCAGTCACACATCTACTGCTGTTAGAAGAACTGAAATCCAGGCCTTGAATCTTGGAAATTAGAAATATTGACGGAAAATACTAATCAGTTCCAGAGACTGCTCTATGAATTTGAGGAGTTTTTTGTGGTTTGTTGCTGCCCTTCCTCAGGGGGCCTGGTGAGAGCGTAAGGAGGTGTCAGAGATAGTGGGTACCCAATCCCAGCATGTGCCATTAGTCAGGCAGCTGAAGAGGAGCCACATTCAGATTGCTGCCAGATGTTTTTCTCTGCACAGATTTTCAAGCTGTGAAGCCATGGCCCTGCCAGGACTGATAAGGCTAGGCATAAAATATTGGAGATGGCATCATGTTGGCCCAAAGGGTAATAAGGCAAATGCCTGTCATTCTTGGGGCTTAAAAAAAATTGCAGGATTGCTGGGACTCAGTCTCATTTTTGAAAAGCAATTTAAGCATTTAGGTGCACAATAAGAAATATCCTTGGTGCCTGATTTCTGTTTCTCTGATATCAGTGGGAATTTAGGACATAGGAGCCTTTGTGTTATTTATAAGGCTCCCAAGGCTTCCAAGTTGCTTTTCAAGTATCTCACCTGAAGTGGTGTTTATTTTTGAAGGAAATAGTTCAAACAGGTACTTGTAGATATGACTGAGCATTTTACAGCTGCTGTGTGGGGTTCTCTGAATAGTGAGATGTGGAGATCTGAGCCCTCCTGTTCCCATTTCTGTGCAGGTGCTTTAGGGCTGCCAGCAAGGCATCAATGCCTTTCATGTCATAAGCAGCTCTAGTCCTGTGCTTATCCAGTTTGATGCTCCAATCCTCATGAGGACTTTATAATATCATTGTAATAATGGAGAGGGAAATGACACTACTGCACATATAAGCGTGGCTGTGAGAGGTGAGACAAAAGGCGAGCTGGCAGAAATGAAAGACCAAAGCAAGTGTCAGACTGTTCTGCTCTCTTCCAGCTCTCAGCAGTCTGGGAGGGCAGACCTCCTGAGTCAGCAGTGGTTTCTATTTATTCTGAAACCCTTAATGAACCCTTAATGAACTTGCACAGTCTTCTCATGAACCCAGAGAGTTTGTGTCCTGTGTCAAAGACTGCCACATGCACAGGAAACACCTCTAAATTCACTTGCTGCACCCTATTTCTGTTCTTGAAATGGATACTGAAAAACCATCCCTCCCTGGCCTCTTCAGACCACTGATATGCTTTTCCCCCAGTTACCTGGGGAAGGAAGAGACTCACCATAGTTTCTCTGTGTAGTCTAGAGAAGTCTACCATTACCTGGAGAGAAGCTTCTCTTTCAGTAAATCGCAGTTGTTTGCAAACTTGGAGTGTGGAAAATAGTACTGTAACATTCCATCTGATTAAATATGATACTCACCTGGATAATATCTCTAGATCTTATGTAGCTCTGGTGTATTTAAAGAGGTTGTTGCACTTTAAAGCCCCAAATGTGGCCATTGGAGACAGGAATTTTATTGTTACGTAAGTAACCCATGTTCTGATTACTGGACCATTAGGCTGGGAGATGGGAAGTCGTGCATTTTAATCCTTACTGAGGTGTTTTCTTAAATGCGAGACAATCTGTTTGTATTCACTTTTCTCAATTAACACCCCCCCAACTGTTTAGAGAATAGTATTTTCTTGTATCATGAGAACCAACGAGTCAGCATTTTGTAAACACAGAGGAGCATTCTTTAAGTAATTTTGATATTGCTAATTCTTTATTTTATTTTTAAGTGTTAATATTTTCGATAATACTGATGTTGACCTGTCTTCATGTGTGTCTGCATTAAAAAGACCTTGTAGTAAATAATAGAGCATTGCAAAGGCCATGTATTACATTTAAATATTAAACAATTTTTTAAAAAGTTATTGTTCTGTTGAAAACCTGCAAATAGTGTAACCTTCAAGCTGTCTTTTCAAGTCACATTTTGGTTAGGAAGATAAAATTGTGTCATCTAATGTCAATGCTGGCCATATTAAATAAAGAGGTAAACATCAATATCTGTTGGTTGTAAGCAGTGGTTTATAGCTTCCCATTGTCTAGAAAATATATTTTCTTAACCCTTAAAGTCTGACTTCCTGATATTTTTCTATGTATTCCAGAAACTTAAGCTTTCCAGACAGCATCTTAGACATTATTTGGCATGTAAGGAAAATTTAAACTCTGATGTGAAATCACTTTTTATTACTATACCCACTGGTACTAGATCACATCCCTGGTAGAAGAGTTTTGTTGATGAAAAATGCAGTGCAGAAACAAGAATGATAGGAGTGTCTTTGAAATAATAAAGAAGGGTTGTAGTTAACATATCCATCTCTATATATTTTGAGCTTTCTTGTCCACAAAAAATATTCTCCATTCAAGTTCAATAATGCTAAGTAGCTGTGCATTTATTTTAATGCCATAGCAAGTCTAGATTTATTAAAATAAAACTCCGGACCAAGGAGAGGCCTCCTCCATTCCCATCTCTGTGGCTGGGGTCAAGTGACTTGATGTTTCTTGTTTTCAAAATTTTTATCTTCTGTCCTTACTTGAGGACAATGCTGAGCTGAAGAAAACTCCACGCAAAACCCAAAAAAACCTTCTCAAAACGCTACCACAAAAATAAAACCCCCTAAAGCCCAACCACCAAACAAATGTGTGAGAAGTTTTGAGAGAATAGTGGAAGATCAGTGTAAAGTAATTGCTTTTTAACATCTTTCATGTGAGCAAGTTGAAGATCTTTTTCATAGCAGTCCCTACAGAATGGCATGGTTTAAAATAGTATGGAACACACCAAAGTCTTTCTATCCCTTAAATGTCTATGCTTTTCACTGGGAGGTGTGACCTGGTTTCCTCATGTCCTGCCTACAGCAAAGCTTTTCTCTGTGCCACATAAAATGAGGGTTTAGGAAATCTGCCCTGTAACCTGTGCTTGCAGTGCAGATCCATTTTGGAGGAATTCTGGAAGTGTCACGGGCTTCCTAACAAGCAATGGTCAGGAGGATTCTGTTCTGTACTGTAGAGAAACACAGTCTAGTGTTTCACGTGGGGAGCAGAAGAAACTCCATGCTGATGAGAGGAAAGCTCATGTCTTTACAAACAATTCCATGTGTGAAGGTGAGGGCGTTGGAATCTTTGAAATGGGTCTTAATGTCTCTGCTGGCTTTGGGCAGCGGGTTTGCTGCAGAGCCCAGACAGCTCCTGGAACAGACAGGGTCTGCACAAGCCTGACTTTCTGAACTTTGGGGGACAGTGACAGATTCAAGGGGGGATATGGGGTAGTTGGTTTGGGATGGCTGCACCTTCCCTGTACCTCAGCAGTGGGGAAAGGGAGAGGCACCATGTGACCAGCAGGTCAGGATTAAAGGGAGGCTGTGTCCTCCAAAACCTCGAGAGAGAAAACCCCACAGGGGTGTGCCCCGCTGGACTCTCTCCATTTATTAGAATAAAATTGCTCTGTCTCCTTTTGGACATAAACCTCAGGCATTTGTGGATTTTCCTGACAGTGACAAGTCAGGAGCCTTTGTACTTGTTCTTGGAGCCCTGAGCTTTTCTTTGTTCCTTTTGCAGTGAGTGGGTTTCGAGGTATTGTTTTTCCAGCAGAAGAACTTGGACAGCAGTAGGTGGGTGCCTTCCCCCCCACCCCCAGGTCCACATAAGCAATTAACTGTAACTTGTTTAATTGGAGGTTAAGAGGATAGTGGGCATGGCATTGTTTCCATATTTTGTTCAAGAATTGTTAAAGGGTGGCAGGGACCAGTTAGGACACTTCTGAATAATTGGGATTTTCAGTTACCTGGTCCTGCTCTCCTTCCAGGACAGGTACTCAGAGCACTAACAAAATTCTAGTTGCTGGTGTTCTGTCAACAGTCCTACACAGTAGTTTTGATTTCTGAAGGTGTGATCAGCGTGGGATATGTAATATCCATGTGGATTTGTAGGTCAGCTGGAGCTTTGTGTTCAGAGAAATTGAGCAGAGCCTGCTCAGAGCACTTTCACAGAGCAGTCTTTATGTGGAACAGAATTGGGAGGTTTTACATTCCTGCTGCAGCAGAAAGGAAAGTGAAATAATGCATATTACCTTAATTTACTGTATTATGTCTTAACTTCTAAGTCTCACATTGCTTTCAGCCATTTGTAAGGCCAAAAGAGACCTGTCTGTTAATAGCAGCAATTTTCTGTTCTTGTCAAACTAAGTCCTTCCTAACCAAGTAAAATACTGGATCTAATTCTATTAATCTTGAGATAATATCAGAGATGGTCTTGGTGAAGCCTGTGATTACTGCAGTAAATATTTTTACTTACAGCTCCAAGATGGCAGTGAATATTTACTTATTTATTTATTTACCCTGCAGAGTCTCCTTTTTATTGTTTCATGATAAATTCTCAAAGGCATTTGCTGCATGTAGGATTTGGAAGGAGGTTTATTTCCAGATAACTCTTGTGTTTCCACTTGGCAGCTTTAATATGACCTTTGTCCTAACCATGTCTTAAGCTTTTTCCATAATTCTTAACAATTGAATGTTTCACTCTTTGAGGCCCTCTGACTTCCATTCTGTTTCACTGACCTAGATTTTGCTGGTTGGGATTGATTGCTGGGATGATCTAAGCTGCTGTCTACTAAAGCCTTAAATTCTCTCCTTTGAATGAAGAGAAAAATATTTCTTAGCTTCTTGATTAGAGTGTTGTCACGAGAAACAAATTCAGATGCTTTTTTAACTTCAATTTTCATTCCTAGGGAAGTGACCCAGCTTGGATTTTGTGTAGAAAAGAAACAAAATGTAAACTGGATTTGCTGAGGCAGCAGACCTGTGGGAGATGAGACAGCTCTGTGCCTTGTGCTGTGGGACACCCAAGGCCAGGGGAATTGTCCTTCAGGCAGCTGGGATGTGAATGAGTGACAGTGACACTGCTGGGCGTTAAAATATTTGAGGAAGAAGTGGTGGGTGCTGCTCATAATGTGCTGTCTGTCAATCTCTGCAGTCCTGGAGGAATGTTACTGTGGATTTTGAGACAGACCAGGAGTGCTATGTGTTGAAATTTGTTTTGCTTTTTTCACTTATTTAATTTTTTTAATCCTGCCTTAATTATATATATATAATTTTTTATTCCTTGTCTTTTGTTCCAAGTTGTAAGCAAAACCAGGAAGGCATTATAGAGGTATATTAAAATATTGCCATGGCTCTTAGGTGACTAAATACCTCTGCAAATAAAATCTGAAGGTTTGGAGGACATAATTTACAGTTTGGTAAGTGGATTGGGAAAAAGTGAGATGATAAACTTGTTAATAAAAAAATGAAGCTTCACTGTTTTTGACAGAAATAATTTACATGTGCTATTATCTGCTTCTCAGTGTTCACACAGGGAACACTAAATGTAAATATTACCATAGTCGGAAGAGAACATGTGATAATGAAGAAAGGATGTGTGTTTGAGAGAAAGAGAGGTAAATATTTGGACTGATCCTGGCCAACTTCTGGCTTTCTTACAACACTGAGGATATGGGCAGAGAGGAAAGACTATTAATGGGTTATCAACTGTACACTTGTTCCATTAGGATTCATTCCTTTGTGGGGTGAGAGGAATGTCTTAGTGTCTTGGCTTATGGCCAGCAGTCACCTGAAGATTTAATGACATTTCATGTTATTAAAAGTGGCACTCAGGAAAGGCAGTGAGTGGGCCTGGCATATGGAGGCACTTGTAAAATAAATAACACCTTTTGTTATAAATAGCTCTTAACACACCTTGGTGTTCATGTGTGGTATTTTCTCTCTGGGAATCCCATGTGACAGACATGGCCATATTGATGCGGAATGGTTTTTTCCTTTTATATACCTTTTACACAGTTCTGTGTATCCACCAGTATTAGCATACATACTTGTAACCCTTCGCTTAGTTTAGTGCTCAGTGTTTTGTAAGTGTTCTGCAGGCCCTGAGACTGAACACCCCAGAACTGCAGAGCCAGGGAGACCAAACATTCCTACTATCTCAGGAACCCAAGGTCTCCTGGCAGGAGGATTCTGTAAACTAGGGGTGAGCCCACCCCAGCCCCATAATTGGGCCCCCTTGTTAGATCTGCTGATGTGTAAAATCTATAACTTGTGTGTGTGATTGATGGTGGGGGTACATTTGCCACGCTGTCACCTGGGTGAAGTGGATACATCAAACAGGATCCTGATTAAAATACTGAGGTAAAGACCCCAACCCTCTAACCATGCCTAGCTTCATTTTCCTAAAAGCTTGGAAAAGGCATTAATATCACAACATATTGTGGGGAAGTTTTGCATTATCTTTCACTAGACCCAGCCCATGTGGCTGTAGCTGATCATTATTCCTCATGTTCATTCTCATGTAGAGGAGCCCATATTGAGTTGCAGTTGTCTTTTTTCTGATTTTCATTGCATGAAAGGCTGTCTGCAGTAATTTTGTTTCTAGGTCTGGTTTCATTGCCTTTTTACAAAAGTGAATGTCAAGGATGACAGAACTTGTATTTTCTGTTAGCCTTTCTTAACCTTTTGCCAGTTCTCTGCAGCATGACATCCCATTTGATTCTGGTGAGGATAATTAATGCAGAGTTGGAAATAATGATGCTTCATATTCATTTTTATGAACAGTTTTGCCTTTTTAAAAGCTTTGTCCTGTAGCAGCCCCTTGAAGTACAAGGCAGAAATAAATGTGGTTGTTATTCTGTGGGACAGCATAGCATTTGGGCTTTTGTGTCTTAAGATTTTTCTTTAAGATAAGAAGAATGATTGTTTGCCACTTCTCTTTCACTTGTAATGGATGATAACGTTTCTAATAACTTTAGATTCTCAATCACATCAAAGGTTTTTTTAGTAGTTTGTCAACATAGAGGCAGATCTAATTACATGAGGATTCACTTTTTGGTACCTGACAAGAGGAAAACGAGACAAAAAGCATTTATTTTTATGAATAATAATTTAATAAGGGTGCTGAAAGCATACTAACCCAACTTCAGGTTCCCTTATTAAGTGTCTGCGAAGGGAAAGAGGTTGCCAGCACTACGAAGTCTCTTCAATCAAACCTGAAGTCTTGTGGTGCAATTTAGAGCCTGCTGTTAGTGGTGTTTAATGTAATGGTGTGGCAGTAGTGTATTTCTGAATGACATCTGTTGCTGAAGATTCTGTGATTTTGAAGACTTAAATGTTTTCTAGGTCCTAATTCAGCTGCATTTTCAATTGTTTCTCCATTCATATGATAATCAGGCTGCTCAAGAGTTGCTAATTATTACCACTGCTGTTTAAAGAATACAGTAAGCAAAAGCGTGTCTGCGACCAGATGCTTTTAGAGATGGAAGCATTAAGATGATAAAACTCACATAATTCACAGCCCATCATGTGCAGGGAAATTATTAGAAAGCAGCTAAGCCTGTCTTGTCAACCTTCTAGCTGAAAGGAGAAAAAGTCTGTATTTGTAAGCAACATGATAACATTTTAACCGAGAGATGAATGTCAGCATTTCCATAAATCTCCAGTTTAGAAAATTAAAATACTATGGGGGACCATAAAGGGCTGGACTGACGTCTAGTTTCAGTTCTGTGCTGCTACAGAAGACAGGCTGTCAAGGACGTTCAGTTTAATTGCTAGGGGAAGGCAAGCACAGAATTAAAAGAATGAGTAACTCTGGTGATGAGGATTTAATGTTCTATGTGCATTCAACTTGTAAACTCCTTTCCTCTCCCCGTCTTCTTTTATCTTCTACCTTCACATCAGGTCCTTCCATCTGCCTTCCTCCCTCTTTGTTTTTACCTCTCTCCCTCAGTCGCTCTGAGTCTGCTCTCCTCCAGGTGCTGATGGCAGCTTTAGCTGGCAGCTTTCCCTGGTAAATCTGGCTTTGCTCTGCCGCTGGCATTTGGGGCTTTAATGAGCACCTGCCAGTTTGCAAGCTGTGGCATTTGTCACTGTGCTACCTTCGGGCAAGTGGCTGAGATGCCTTTCAGTCTTCATCTTCCTCTGTGACAAAAGATGCTTTGGTGCCTATATTCCAGTCTCATAGACCATTATTTTCTGGAAATTTCCAATTGCTGACTGTCTGATTTGAAGATGGACAATGAAAAGCAAGCTGAGTCTCCTGCTAGCTCACCTCTCAATTCTAATTCCATTTTTTTAGTTTTCTTCTATCAGCTTCAAAGCATCGGCGGATACTTTCTTTTTATTTTTATGAGGGTCTGGTATGTGCCAGTGCTGCAGCCTGGAGGAAGTATCACTCCTGCAGAACTCAGTAGGGAAACACTGGAGGAAACTATTTAAGAGACAAGATAAGGAATAGATTATTTTGCACTGATTTGGCTTTGACTTTGCCTGCTCCTGTGTCCGTGAGAATAGAAATCCAGTGAAACAGGTTGGAAAAAAAATTTGCCTGTCAGAAACAGGCAAAGTTCCGGGGTGATAAGAGGGAATGTGATTACGTTGTTGCACTTTCGAAACACCATCATGTTTCACCGTGGCCCGCAGTGTCTGACAGTTCTCACACAAGAGGGCGCTCCGGGAATTTCAAAAGAAATATTAGGCTCTGTTAGGACTATTTTTACAAGCTTGAGTATTTTAATGTGCCGTTTTCAAAGCTCTCATGCTTTAACTAAGATTCAGTCTCTGAGCCTTAGAAAGCAGTTTCTCCTTTCTATATTTATCTGCATGATAATTAATAGAAATAACTCTTCTTGTTATGACTTTTAACCACTAAATCCTCTTGGTGAGAAGGAATGATTGGCAATGAATCTGAACAGCATAATCATGCAGATTTTCGTAACAGCTATGTAAATAGTGGGTGATTACTCTTGCGTAAGATGTAGTATTTGAGTAATGTCAGTCAGAAACAGGACCTAGTTTTAATTTTCTGACAAAGCAAATCCTTGCATTGGGAACTGTTGCATTTCTAGTACCTGGAGGAAAATACCTGCTTTTAGGCTAATGTAGAAAAAAAAAAATCGTTGAGAAAACAAAATCTCCACAGAAAATCACAGCAGGAAGGTGATGCTGTAATGATTTTTGTTTGTTACTGTGGAGGGTGGGTTTGCAAGCTTTTTTTTGTTGTTATTTTTTGGTTTGCACATTGAAGTGTGTTCAGGCAAGATCACTGTCTTGGGTACAGTCAGAACAGGGTAGGACATCTGGCCTGTAGTTGAACTTGGAAGGCAATAATAAAGTGTGGGGATACACTTCTGGAAATTCCATTTCTTACTGAGCTTGTCTCATCTGTTGTCACTTAGGTCTGATGCATTTGAATGCTCACTGGCCTGGTTAGAACTTGGACTGGTTGATGTGGAGCTGAAGACAGTGTAGGTCAATTAGCATCACCCATTTCTTAACAGTTTCTATGATAAGAAATGTTAAATGTTGGTGAGAGAACACTGACTTTCTGGGAAGACAAATGTGTTAGATCTGGTTCTGATTTTTTTTTGAGCTCATGGGAGCAGAGTCTTCCACTTTTCCAGAAATGCACTCCCTTTCCCATGAATTTGTTGCCTCCTACCCACACTGTTTTTAAAGAGCACAAGCATAGCAGAGCACAAGCTGTAGTTAAGCACAGATGTTAATGCATTAGTTTTGCAATGCAGTGTTCATCTAGGCTTTTTGTGAGTATTGAGACAGGCAATATTTTCCTCCTAATGTCTGAGAATGCAGATTAGTGCTCTGTGTTTCAGGACAAGAAACTGTGGAGGGAGTCAGTCTCACCCTCACTTACCTTCCCAGTGAACTATTCTTTGTTTGCAAAATTAACATGTAAACAACCATAAATAATCCTATTACTAGTGCTATAGCTGGTAAGTTTGAGGATATTTTTCAGTGTCTGTAAATGTGGGTGATTACTTTTAGGAAGATATTTAACATTCAACCTCTATTTATCCCTGGTAATGAGTTCTGTGGCCTAGTAAGCTAATGTGTTAAAGAGTATTTGCTGTTAATTCACTTGTTTTGCTTCTTATCTTCTGTCTTTCAGATTCACTGAGTGGCCTTGTTCTTCACCTGTTTTGGCTTACGGGCCTGGACAGGACCTCTGTGATCACCCAAGGTCACCCTCTGAGATCTTGCCCGAGGGCAGGATCAGCTCTGTTTGGTCCTTTGGCCTGGTGATTGTCTAACTTGTTCCTAGCACCTTCAATAAGCCAGACCTTGCAGGCTAAACTGCTGTATCTCATTACAGTCTGAAAATGTTGTCCTTATCGGTCTTGCTGAAACTTAATCCCTTTACTACTTGTACTTTTATGTATTTGAAGCATATCACATTGTCATCTCTCCTTCGAATTAATGGAAGCGTTTACCCTAGCCTTTCCCAATATTTTTTTAGAATCTCTGGTCTGATCTTCCTCTTTGCTTATCATTCTCTGGATTCCCCATTTCATTTCCATTTTTTTGATGTGTGATGCTCAGAAGTGAGAATGATATTTTAACTGATATCTTACAGTCTTGCAGTAGAACAAAAGTATTTCCAGATGGTTCTATATAGAGGTCCTATGTGATGCTTACTCAATTTTCTTTTTTTTTTAATCGAGGCAGACAGAGGCATTTTAAGTTGCAAATTGCTCATTGGGTCTTTAATAGAAGTACATTTCACTTTTGCTGTTTTCATGCTTTTAATCAAACTTTAATTCTGATGATTCCAGTCGTCTGTTTCCTTTATAAGCAGGCTAATTCCAGATTTTTCGATTGGTTACATGTGCTGCTGTTGTAGAAATCCAATTCTTTTGTTTCTTCTAAAATGAAGATATCAGAACTGACTTTGTATAGTTTGCTGTCAGTTTAATAATATCTTAATACTTTTAGTAGTTGCCACTCCTTCACAATGTAAATCAATCGCTTTATTTATCTTCAGTCTTTAATCCGCCATGAACAGCAACTGTAAAATCCAGGATTTTGCTTTATTTTTTCTCTCAGTGCTTGTAGTTAGCCTGGAAACTAGCCATAATAGTTTGAATTTCTCTCTTCTGTGTATATTGTAATCCTCAAAGTTTCCCTTTATCTTGATTGGGAAGAATTGACTTCATGATTGAAATTTCTCTAGTACCTAGTCATCTTCTTCCCTTAACCCAAGTAATTAGATGTTATGTTGACATGTTGCTGTTCTGCTCTTAGACTAGTGTTTTTCCCTTTTCAATGGAGTTTTGAACATAGCAGTAAACACAAAGCATAGATTTTTTTTTTCTTTTTTTGAGGAGGAATAGCTTGATGGTTTTCCAGCTTCTTGATCTGTCAGATCGAAGTGAATCTTGTTAAAAAGCAGCTTGCCTTTTCCTATTTGTTTTACATTATGTGCTTTTCACCATGAATTGCACCAGTTCTTTTTTGATTCACATTTCCTAAATCTCTATTTCATATTTTCTGATCTGAGGCCTAGGCAAGCACAACACATGAGAAACAATCAAAATGGTAATGTAATTTTCAATTACTTTAAGCCCAGCCCTAGTGCTCTCTTCCTAGAGAATGACCTTCATTTTTGTCCCTGCAGGGAAGAAATCTTCCTTAGGCGACTATAAGCCATAATATGCTACTGTTTTTTAAGCAGAATTCCCCATTGATTTCTTCAGGGAGTTCCACTTAAAATGCGACATCACGGCAGAGCTCAGTCTGGTTACATATATCAAATGAAAGGATGCAGTTCACATACATTTTTGAATCCTGTGTCTGAGCTGCGGTGGCCACTAGAGGGAATGAGAGGTCTCAGATGTTTCCATTTCAAAAGAAACATTTTTTCCTCTGGTTGGTTTTAGATTAATCTCTGAGAAATAACTGCTAATCTATATTAGCACATTTTTTTCAATTATAGGAAAATTATTCATGTGCATAAATGTTTGTGACTATCTCCACTGTGCGTTTTCTAGCTCTTCAACAAAAATCAGGTTGGTCCCAGAAAAAGATTTGCAAATCTTCAGTACAAAAATTAAAAATAAAAGGGTTGTGGTTAAAGAGATGTTTTGTTTTGCCCCTCTCAGAGAGCTCTAGAGCTTCTGGATTAGTGTTGCAAACTGTCGGGCCTTCACTTTCAATACTGTCAGACTGTTTATGCCAGCTACTAATGACTATAGAAGAGTAGGCATTTTATGTTACTGAAAAATCTAAATTACTTTCCAGACAGGTTGACAGTGATGCTTCAGATTGCAGGTTTGCAAAATGGTAATTCCTAATCTCAATAGAAAAGAGGTATCAGATTCAGTTTTACTAAGGGACTGATTGTACTTCACCTTTTAGCTCTAGAATGCTACAGAAACAATCCACTCTCTTTGGCTCTAAAAGTATTTTCACTTTTCTGTGTGTAAATAAACCTAGTGTACTTAAGCAAATGTGTCCCTTTAAGTTTCTAGATACCCATTCTCCTTAAGCATGACTTCATCTTACACAATGTCAATATTTTCTGTCTTAGCTGTCATTAATCCTGAATATGCATCAGGAATTGAGCATGAGGATGTTTGACATGGATCGGTGCTCCAAGAAATGGGGACTTCCTTTGAGGAGAAAAAGAAAAGGCACTTTCTGGATTGTCATAAGATTCACTCCAGTCTTTGTGGTTCTTTATTTGAAGAAATTGAGGGAAAACCCAGGAATGTTAGAGGAACTTAGTGCTGTCCATGTGTTTCCACACAGGGTAACAGAAGCACATGTTTGAGTAGAAATGGCAAGATAGTGTGAAGTTTGTCCTGTACATATCCAGAATGCTATTATTCTAAGTGGTTTAGGATCCTAAAGAAAAAATATATTCAAAACATCTGATGTTATGCTCTACAACATTTTTTGAGGTTTATACGAATTCTAGTCCCACATGCTTCAAAGGATAGACATCCTGAGTGTGTAATACAGCTAACACAACAAACCAAATTGTTTAAATACCCCTTTTGAAGGGGGAGGAGGAGTGATATTGGTGAGAAAATCCTAATAATGAGAGCTTTTGGGGTGTTTTGATAGCAGCTAGTGTAATCATGAAAAGTAGTGAGCATGCTGTTATAGCCTTCTCAAGATGAATAATGTTACACTTAAAAAGAGGCTTCGGATGAATTTACTGATAAAGCAAGCTTTTATTAGGTCTTCTGTATATACAATACTTACTGGCACTGGACCAAATAATCTAAAAGAAATATGTGTATGCCCTAAAATAAATAACTTCCGGCTGTCTTATGACTTTCAAAATACATACTAATTTAAAAAGAACAGATCTTGGTATCTTTTGTCCTGAAATAACTCACCTAACCTCAGTATTTGTACAACGTATATTTGGATCACTTGTGAATATTAATATGATCCAAATTGTTACCCTGTGCAAACATTTACTAAGGCAGTGTGAGGTGTAGTCTGTAGTCTGATGAAACTTAAAATGCCAATTAAAAATGATGACTTATTTAATGCCAACAGGCCATACCCTGCAGTGCTTACTCAAGCAAAATTCTAATTGACTCCAGTGGGAGGTTTGCTGAAGTGAGAATGGTGGAGAGAGGAAGAGGCAAAGGCACAACCTCAAATATTACTCCAGGCATTGTAAGGGGCACCAGTGAGGAGCCTGTCCTGCTTACAGACAAAGATTGGAAGATCAAAGATTTCTCTGCCAATCTGGACTTTCTTGCAATTGTGGCTCACTTTAGGGAATGTTTTTGCTGAAAGCTGGCTTTGCATTGAAAATTACAGATTTAATGACAAAGAGATAACTCATGAGCTTGTATGTGTTTTCACAAATGGATATGAGATGATGAAATGGGGGGTAAAAGGGGAGATGGCATTAAAAAGTACCCACAAAAGTAAAACTTCGCAGGATTCTGTTTATTTTTTAGAATTATCTAGAAACAAGATACCTCAAGAAAACAAAGTTGTAAACAAACAAAAAAATGTGATTTCCATCTCTCTTGAGCTTCATTTATGCACTTCTGGTTCTCCATGTCTGCAAACAAACAAAAACGTGATTTCCATCTTGGGCTTTATTTATGCTCTTCTGGTTCTCCATGTCCTGCTCCCAGCAGCCAGAAAAGCCTGTGCATCCCATTGTGAGTTACTAAGGTGTAAGGAGTGTCATCCAAGTGATGTTCTGTTTGCTGTCCTCTGTCCATTGTTTGACAAGTACTTTGATGTGCTTTTTGAGCTCCAAATAAACTATCTGTTGAAGATTTTGGTTGCTGCTACTTGAGATGTGTTCACTGGACAGGCAAGTTGTAAGGTTTTCCTCTGGCTTCATCACTGGGATTACTCCTAAGTGCTTTTGACAGTATCAAAAACCCTAACAAACTAACTAATCTGTCAGTCAATAGTAATCAATCAGGTCTGCTCTCTAGGGTTTTTGCAGGTAGTAGGTTACTCTCTATTCAGTGTGCACCTATAAATTACAGTTGTTTAGTTACCTTTATTTTTAATAATCCTTTAACTTAGTATGCTTCTTCATACTGCAACTTCAGTACTGCTGCATTTAAGTCAGCAGAACAACTTTATTGCAGACAGACACATTAAGAGGTGTGTGGTAAGATGTTAAATAAAAATTGTAAGAAATACTTCTAAAAGTTCTGAGACCTAAGACAGGACAATGCAATAGACTTGACTTTTTATATCTACCTATTTTTAAATGATAAAAGCTTAAATGTGGACATTTGTAATTGATTATTTACCTCTCTAGTAGTTGTGTTTGACCTTCTTCTCCTGACTTTGTTCTCAGAAAACAGAAGTGGTTTAAGGAAGAAATGAAAGTAGAGCTTATATGGTCCTCTTCAAGACCTTTCCCATTTATTGCTAGAAAGACTGTTTTTTTTGCTACTAGCTTACTGTATTATTGTGAACAAATGATATCTTGCTCAGATTAACCATCTTTGTCACTTTATTTTTAAGTTTTTTAAGTTCTTAAATTTTGCTGTTTATTCTGTAAGATAAGCAGATCTATTTAGGGAATAAAAAACTGCTGTTTTGGTGCAGCTGCTGTTCCAGCAGTGGAGATGTCAGCTGTTGCCTTGGTGGTAGAGGATTTAAGGAGTGGGAATGGACACCTCAAAGGGACAGGAAAGGCACACATTCAGTGCAGTTTCAGTTTTTTTATCCTTTTCTGATCTTCATACAAGAGGGAAAATGGCAACTCTGCATTGGAAGGGTGAGCATTAAATTTAGAGAAGGAGCAAATATAAATAACACCTCTGTTTTTGTATATGACATCTCCACCTCTGTGATATCTTTCTAGCACAGAGTATTGTAGCTATCTGAAACTCATTTACCTTTGATAAATGTTGGGGGTTTTCCTCCTCCTTTGTGATCTTGTTTCTTCAATGACAGATATTTAAGAGGAGCATTCAGCTGATTTAGAGCTCTTAATCAATGCCATCTGATGCTATGTTTAAATCACTGGAAAATTTTGTAATACATTTTGACATCAGCAGTACTGTATTTTGCAAGAATTATACTCTGGTAAGACTTTGTGCTAGATCACTGCTAAAAATGAGAAATGTGCAGTTGCTGTAAATTATTTTTTTGGTAGCAGTGTGACACTCCATTGTCATACTCCATTGTGACTGTGACAGTCATCACACTACCATAGATCATGGTAACAGTAATAAATAAACTGGACAATAGCCCTGTATAGATTGTGCTTAAAATACAGTTTTCATATTGATGTACTCCTGCTCCCAGACAGCTGCTTTAAATTGTGCCAGGAATTATGCAGGTCTGTAGCATTTACCTGGCCACATTTAGATTTTCATATTTAATATGCTTGAAAGCTAGTAATTTTTAAAAGTATGTCTAATCCTGTGATTATAGATAACTACTTGTTAGTTACTAATTTATTTTTCTGTCAAGATGCTTTTTTAATAAAGGTGGTAGTTAGCTCTTGTTTTTCCTTTTTTACTTGTGATAGGAAATTTTTGTGAACTATTGAGGGCATTTTCCAAGTCATTAGATATACTGCTTATGTTCTTTCATGGAGTTTCTTTCATAGGAAGAGGTTGGATTTGAATTTCACAGTGTAATGAAATTTGTGAATATACTGCACAAAATATAATGCTTTGGTGATCACTGAAAACAAAAATCCCACCCCACATGGAAATTTAAGTTCACTTCAACCTATGAACAGACTCTCATCAACAGTTTGTAGTACTTATTCAATGTTTCCTTATCAAATACCTTCTGCTAAATAACTGCACATCTTTAAAAAAAAAGGGATAAGAAGGCACTAATTGCCTATAGGCCTTGGATTTAAAGCGATGGTGGTGTTTTTGTTCTGTCATAAGTGTGTGTCTTCTAACATGAAGTTGTTAGGAGAGCTGACAGCTATTTAGGTGGCTCATAATCAGGGAATGTTTCATGTAACAGCTCTGGTTTTGTAGATCAATTTTTCTATTGGATTTTTGCATTCTGTATCTGAAAATTTAATTTATTGTATCAAAAACTGATTTAAATAGACTTGCAATTCAGGGCCGACTTTGATCTGTCTCTGACTAAAAAACTGAAGAGCTTTATCTTTCTATCATTTTATTTTGCAGAAGTGTAATAACTTCAAGTGCTGAAATACCACAGTGATTTAGATATTCTCTTTCTCCTTATCTTTTTTTTGTTGGTTCCTGTAATTTAACAGTGCAGGTGAAATGATGAAAACTGTGCAGACTTAAAAAAAATAATTTAAATGGTTGATTTCATTGTAATCTGTGTGAGATTTCTTTGCCTTCAGCTACAGCCTTTACTCTCAGCTGATTTCCACTTGGATTTTTGTGGGGGTTGTGTTTGAATGCATGTTTAAATACTTAACCATGTGCATGGGTATCTGCAGGGCAGGTGGCTGCTGCAGTCCTTCTGCTGACATTAGAGGCCTCTAGTGATCCTAAAATCAAGGCCATTCAGAGCTGTGTTCCAGGTCAGGAGCAGATGTTGCTGGGGGCTAAAATGTTCCCACTCAAAGCGTGATCATTTGCTAATATTTTATAAACCTTTTTTTTTCCCTAAGGTTTGCTTCTTGGTGAGTATCTTGTGTGTGGCCCTTATAAAAGACGTACTTGTTAACAAAAATGGCTTTAAATGAGTTTGCTCTCCTGAAAGGCAGCTTGTTTCCAAGACCTATGCCAACTGAAACATGTCCTACTAATTATGACTGTAGGGAGACCAAGCAAATAAAGGACTCAACTGTGCTTGTGGCAGTCATTCATTGCACAAGAGGACACAGATGAAATTCATTCTCATTATTACTTTCACAGCCTGGACACTGGTGGCTGTTCTCTT
This sequence comes from Petroica traversi, assembly GCA_025920805.1. Lineage (NCBI taxonomy): Eukaryota > Metazoa > Chordata > Aves > Passeriformes > Petroicidae > Petroica > Petroica traversi. Next base: position 11,013,424 of record JAHLSL010000008.1, read on the forward strand.
TTCCTCTGGTTGTGCACTCTTGCTGTTTGAGCTTTCCTATTGAGCATCTTTTTATGTTTCTTAGAGATTGTAAATGTTTGTTTTCTAGATTTGTTCGGTTTAAAGAATAATAATTGTATTTGCTCTGTAGTAACTGTGCCATCTAATCCATATTAAAGAGTGCAACTATACATGTAGACGAGTTTCCAAGGAAACATCATCCCCTCTCCTGCCCCTGAACCCCTCCTGGAACTTTAGAAAGTGAAGTGTCGTACTTTAATCACACCCTGTTGTTGCCATCTTAATCCTGAACTCGTATTTCCAACAAAATGTGGCATTTTAAGTGTTTGCAGGGCTATTGTGAAGTTCTCCATGCACCAAATGATTTAAGATACTTAAATGGTATTGGAACAAATTACTGCCTTCATTATGACAGACAACAGATGAGTACATTACACTACTTAGTCTCAGCTTCTTTAACTAAAATACTGTGATTGTTTTCCACCAGTAGTTCTGTAATTATTCCTTCTTTATGTTCACTGTAAGAAGTAAGATGACATTTTTTTAGTCTCTTTAAATGGCACAATCAGTATAAATCTTGCACATTGTTGGGAAGATGATCAATTATTTCATTTATGTAGCCATGTGAGTAGAATGGTGGTTTAGTTGGGTAAAATTTGGCAAAGATACTTTCTTATTGCTTTGTTTCTGTTGCAGGATTTCTTGAGGTAAATTTCAAGAAGTTGAGCATATTTAGTGGATTGCCTTTAGGATCTAAGCGTGTAATTTGAGGTGTGTCATTACCTCTTGGATCACTAGATACTTGCTTTGGCTTACAGGTTAGGGAAAAGCAAAAGTGATGACTCAGTTAAAGACAGGATCGCCCAAGGTTTGGATTTGTTGGTGTGAAGTTCTCCCTCTAAGGTTTACCCTTCCAGAAGGGTGTCTGTCCACTGTTCAACTTGCTGCCAGGCTTTCCAGGTGTGTTGTTTTGTCTCATGCTGGGTGGGAGTTCTGGGGATCAGATCAAGTGAGGGGGGTGATCTACTGTGTTCATTGCTATGTTGACCAAATTCAGATAATTTTCATATCAATTGCAAATAAATCAGAAAGTTTTGTCTACTGTACTGCCATCTAAGAGAGCCAGTAAAGACATGGTGCCTAGACAGTTTCTGTATTTCCTTGGTTTAAAAAAAAGGCATGAAGTTAGTGCACTGATAAAAGATGATGCTTAAGGAAACTGTGTTCTGAATTGGGAAACAGGAAAAGAAGTTTTTTCAGATATCTTCATATTTTTAACAAAGTATTTGGAGTTACCAGTATGTGCTGTGGCAAAATGACAGAATTTTATATATGAGGAATCAGAATAGTTTGTGCAGACAAGTATTTAATGCCATACTGCTGGTATATTGTATTTTATCAGTACTTTGCTTTTGAAGGAGCTCTCAGTGAAGCTGCACATGCACACACAGATGCAGGCACAGAGGCTGCCTGAAGCAGCTGAGTCTGTGACCGACTGCTCGTGGCCCTTGCTGGGCTGTTCCAGCTTCTGGGGGTGTGAGTGGGGAGCAAGGAAATGCTGCTCTCCTGGGATGCTGAAATGATCCCATGCCATCAAAAGAGAAGTGTTTTCATAGAAGTATTGCTGAGAAGCAAAAGTATTACTTAATGCAAGCATGTCCTGTGCAGACCACAGAATATGTCTGAGAAATGCTGCATCTTTGGTCACAGAAGTTTTCAGAAGTCAGGCAAAGTCAAACACACTTTTCCAAGGACTCTTTGCCGTTGCTTTGAATTACTTCTAAGGAAATTACTTAAAGGGCTTGGAGAACTGAGATGTAAGGAATGTAGTGCGGAAATAATTGATCCTTTTGGTTTATTAGGTTGTGTCCCTGTTGTGGAAGTTTTGTCAATAACAATAATACTGTAGAGATGTCTGTCTGCAGTTAGTCTGTAGCTAGATCAAACATTTCATGGGGTTCTAGCTACATGATTTCTCCTTGAAGAAGGTGATGTATTATTTAATTTGTATTGTAACTAAGTCCTGGGACGTCTTGAAGAGGGACCTTGTTATTTATCTTTGCTGTTCCAGGCAAAAAGTCCACTGGTTATGTACAGCACTAGCTTGAGTTTGTGAAAATCTGGCTTGCATACAGTTGATAATTATTTTGGAATATTTTCAGAGCAGAATTAAACAATTAACTTTTAAATTTAATTTGAAAGCGTAGAGTGTTTGAAGGAAACCTTTGAGTATGGTGTTTGCTGAGCTCGTGCTCATGCACTGTGTAGTTCTTACACAGTGATTTGAATTGTATTTTATATTTTTTTAAAAATTGCATTTGCTTTTAGATACCAGCCTAGCACAAGAAAAGTATTTCCTCAGTCAGTACCAACACTCCCACTTGTTTCTCTAGGGGTGATAAAGATCTGTTTGCCTGGAATCAGTGCTGACGTGTGTTACCTCACAATTAGCAAGCAGACTTACTCAGGGTTGCTCTTTACAACTGTTTGGATGCTGGAAAGTTAAACTGATTCTGTGTTGACTTTTAAAATGTTTCAGCCACCCTATACAAAAACCTGCAGTTGGTTGCTGCAATTGGTGTGCTGGCTTTTCTGCATTAGTCACATTGTGCAAAATAGTTCCTGATGGTTTCCTTTAGTAACCTTCATATGGTAAATTAAACCTCGAGTTCTAAGTATCTGATTGTACTGACCTTCACTTCAAGGAGGTTTTTTATTTAAGCTTTCCAGCCTTCCGTCAGACCGAAACACGATCACCAATAAAAATAAAATAAACACCTAGTCTTGTACCCTCTGCTTACTTGAACAGAAGTGTTCATAAATGTATAGCTCTTAGTTGGGCAAATACAGGCAGGCTGCCGACTACATTTACATTTTAAAATTTACTGCAGTGAGGGTCATTCCAATTCGAAAGAGAGTATTTGGTAAATGAGTTGGCAGGCAGAGTGACTTTGTAGTGTTTAAAGGAGCTCTGCCAAGAAATTGGCTGAAAAATGCTTGTTGTCTGGTTGCACTGTTTGAAATGAGAAGGGAGAGAAGACATTTGAATTTGGTAGAATAAAATATATGAGACTCCCTCAGTCAGTGAAGGACCTGCCATATTCTAGCATGTAATTCCTTGTGATCTCTGCCTTGAAAATGCTAATGAAGGGAGAAGAAATTTGATGACCAATGGAAATCAATGAGACATTGTCAATTAATACTGCATCACTCATCAGACAGTTACTTTTATGGGTACTCTATGGAAGTTCCAAAACCCTTGCCCTGAAATGCCAGTTAGCACATTCAAAATATGCTGTGAATAGTTCAGGACAAAATGAAGGAAAGTCACCCTGGAAATCAGGAGATCCAAATTTAGTGAAAGACCCGAGAGTTTATTTCTCTCACTGTCAATCAAGCCATCATGAGACGCCAGTATTTTTACCAAAGTATTTGTCTTTTCGTCTTGTCTTCTGGCAAGTGAGCTCCAGTGAGCTGTGTTAAGTGCAGCACATCCCCAGAATAGTTGATTCTTCATTAGTGCAGTTGAGGGATGGAGCTCTCTGGCCCAGTCTTTGTGTGACACAACAGTAACACAAAGAAACCCTTTGAACTGTGTGCAGTTCGGATCTTACTTGTAGGAAGTGGATTGTGGAGGTAATTATTTACATTTGTTTCAGATTAGCTGTTTCCTACCCTTCCTAAAAGAGATAATCTTTCCATTTTTTACTTCATACACCCATCTGTTTTACTTATTCCTCCACTTTCTAAAAGAAAAAGAACAGTAGGTAGGAAAGGAAAAGCTTTGCTTTTTGGATGGAAACCTGCATAAGCTGGCTAAGGAGTACACTCTCTTCTTAGCGCTCGTGATCTACATCCAGATAAATCAAAGGGACCCTGGGGTGAAAATTCAGGGCTTTTCTGGACTACAGAAGATGGTGTGGACCAGAGATGAAAAACCTCCCCAGAAATTTCCCTGCCACCATCCTCTGCCACTTACAGCAAAGGAGATTTAGTTCTAATCTGCCACTGTGTGATTTGTTTTGTTTTAAATGAGAATTTAGCATCACATTTTGCTCTGGTTCAGAGATACTTTTGTGATCATACTGGTAAAATACGTAGCATAATACTGAATTTTTAGTTAGGAGGATTTTCTTTTTTATTAATTAAAACAAGGTAGGACATCCTTGTGAAAAGAGTTGATAAAAAACATGATTTCTTAGCTGCATTGTCCGGTCCTCATGATTTTTATACTTGAAACAGTTGCAAGTTAATACCTGGCAGTAAATACTAAATCCATGTGTGGTGACTGGCAGATTAAGCACTAGGGATTCCAGTGGAGATTAGACCACACGTTTTGAAAGTGCAGATGTCAGTACTATTTTGTGTCACAGTGCTGAGTTTAGCTGCGTTATGTTTTGCATATAAACAGGGGCTATTATATCATCCTTTTCTTATTTGTTTTTCTTCTTTTTTCTTTTATTTTCTTTTTTTTTCCTTTTTTTTTTTTTTAGGTGTCCCATTTACTCATTTTAGTTGCTTCACAGTGGTGCTTTTGGCACTGTTCATCCTCACGGAGATCAAGTGATAACTGGTGCAGCACAAACATGAAAGGCAGTATAAGGCTGTAAGCCACTACATGAGTTAGGCAGGTGGCCTTTTGGCAGAATCTGAGAGAGGAGGAGAAAGAGCTGGAGGATTTGAAAGGGAGTTGAAGTCAGGCAATTTAGTGGCAGAATTAAAGTAGGGAAGCAGAGATGGAAGAACTAAATGAGAAACAACTTTGGGAAAGTTGTCATACGAATGTGATACTTTTCAAGCTGCCACCTTTCAGCCGGGATGCTCACAAGTTTGCTGGACAATGTGTTTATGTATTAATATCAGATGTACTTTATGAGTATGCTTAGGAATCTGTGCAGAACAAATAAAATTTTTCTGGCCTTGAAGCCTTAAAATCAGTGTGGGGAGAAGTGAGTTGTGTGCATAAACCCAGGAAAGTGAGAGTGGATTCACTTTCACCAACTAAAAGTAAGAGTGCAGGCAGCTCTGAACAGAACTATCCATGTGTAACTGATCACCACCTCTCACTGGTGCTGCAGGAACTACTGAACAGGAGCAAAGGGTGCTAAACAGTCCAGTAATGTTATCAACAGACCTGCTGTGTCACATACGTGTCACTGGGGATTGTTGTTGCACTCAGGGGGTGGAACAGTGCCCTAGGAAGAAAGTGACCTTACATCATTGAGTTTAAGGAGAAATTGTCTTCTGCTCTCAAAATAACTATTTTGCTCCGTTTTTTTTTAGATGTTCTTTAGTCTATATGTACTGGAGGTGTGCAATTAAAGGTTCCTTGGCCTGTTTCTTTCCTTCAGTGAACCCTGAAAGAAATTAGCTTTTATTATGTAGAACTCTGCATTAACATGATGATTATATTATATTTCATACATCATGGTTTCTGCTAATTGCCTGCCAGGAATGAATTCCTCTCTTGCCCTCTGCCTGTTCTTCTTATGTATTTTGACTTTGATGAAATCAGGGTTCCTTGGGAGCATCAAAACCAGGTTGTAGCTGACATCTGGATACGAAGTAGGTCAGGTCAGTGTAATCTCCAGGAAGCTGATGCAGAGAATTCCCTTGCCTCTCTCAGCAGTGATTTGCTTGCAGACCTGTGATCATTCAGGTTTTTCCTCTGGCTTAGCCTGGCTGGAGCTCTGGGAGTGTTTTATCTTTATGCTGCAGAGGTGTGGTTTGGCTTTTGGAACTGTCTGGACTTCCTCCTGCTCATTAGCTCCTGGCCTTTGCAAAGGCTTTGTGTAGCACTGGTGCTTTGGCTTTTTCTGTTGTGTAGTTGCAGTAGGATAAGTATTTCACTCCTATATTGAAGTACATAACTTTCAGTTTAATGGAAGTTATTTGAATGAGACACAGTTGCATATGATATAGAGGTCAGACTGGATCAGAGCTCAGAAAGGGTGTGTGCCTTGCTATGCAGAAGGAACTTAATGTTTTAAAAGTCTGACTTGTAGCTTCAGGTAGCTGAAATTAGGATAAGTCTCTCTCAAGTGATCCCTTTTGCTCAATCCTTATCATGAGTTCAAGGACAAAGTTAATGTTTTGCCTGTGTTTTCTCTAGATTGAGATGTCTTCAAAGAATTGTTGTTTTCTCCCCGACTGCAAAGGAGAACAACTCTTCCAGCAACTTAACCAAAAGTATCTGCCAACCAAGGGAATAATTAGCAACCAAAGAGTTTGAAAAATCTGTTTAACCTTTTTAAACAGAAGATGTGGTGGAAGGATTCCACATTCCTTCTGAAGTTGGATTTTCTTTCTTCTAGCACTGCAGAAACAATTTTGAATGGATAAGAACCAAATTGCTTCAAAGTGGGGTGGATCCTCCAACACTGCAATAATATTGAAGGGATAGGAAAGATGAGTTGTGATAGTTGTGAGTTCTGCTATGTTAAAGCTCTCAGACTTATTCATCTCTTGCAGGAGCTGGAGGACTCCTTGGAATCTACTCTGCTTAAGCTCATGCTTCTGCCTAAACTAGACTGTTTGGGTTCCTTTGGGAACTGTGGCAAGGGGATTATTTTTCTTTACCTGGCCTTCCCAGACTCAAGGTTTCTTGCATAAAAAATGGTATTTTAATATTATGAAAGAGCTTTGAAAAAAGACTCGAAATTTCTCCACTTGTGGGATGCAGTATTTATTTAATTTACTACTTAGAAAGTGATATTTTAAACTAGATCGCTCTAGTGCTATGAGCACATTCTTGGGACAGAGCCAGACTTCTTGGTTTCCCCACAACATTTACAAATGCACAGAGGAGATCTTTGCATGATTAATACTGGTTTTATCCAAGGCAGCGAAGTCCATTTTCTTGTAAATCTTCTGTGTTAGTGTTCTTTAATAATTAGTCAGAGACGTGACCAGAACTGTGCTGACTGATGAGTGATAAACTGTAGCTGCTTAAGAAAAGACAGGTGAGTCAGCAGGGACTGAGATGGCACCTCAGGCCTGGAAAGCACCCTCTGTGTGGTTCCAGGGAGAGGGGAGCAGCAGCTGGGAGCTGTGGCCACCAACTCCTGCCAACAGCAGAGGATGGAGCTGTGCTTGTGGGGCCCTGCTGCAGTGCCAGGCGTGGTGGCACAGCCCTCAGTGTGACACCCTCATTGCCAAGGTCCTTCCCATGGAACCCTGGCTGGAGATGGATTGCCGCTGAACTGTTCCATGAATGTGGTCACACTGTCCTGCTGGGACACTGCCCTGGGAACCTACCCTGCCTTTCTGATTCACCTGAAGAGGCAAAGCTGAAAAAATATGCCATTCATTCTGTCTTAATTACACTTAAAAAATTTGTCTGTATATTTATATAATAAACAGAATTCAAGGAAAGGTGAAAGAAATGGTGCTTTAATGGCAGAAAGCCTATCCGATTTTGAAGGTGTAAATCTTTCACTGTTTAATTTGTGTTGGGAACTGCTAGTGGCCTCAAATTTTTTTTCCTTAAGCAAGCCTGAGTTGTTCCTTATAGTAAAAAAAAATTCTTGATAGAATACGGTTTTAGAAATATTTTCCATTTTCTTTTGTGGTCATCTGATCAAATCTCAAGAGCATATTATGTCCTCTTCAGCATTCTCAGTAATGACTTGGTTTGTTATGAATAAATTTACATGGCTTTTTTTGTGAAATATATCACAGTTCTCTACAATTTCTTTATGAATAAGTTAGCATCTGCTAAGCAGATTTGCTCTGCAATTTGTTTTGAATGACTATCTTCAAATGTGGCTGAAGCTTGGCCTAATACTCAGCTGAAGTTAAGGCTGATATTCAACGTATCCACAGAATCATAGAATCATTAAGATTGGAAAAGACCTTCAAGGTCATTGAGTCCAGCCTTTAGGTGATCACCCCTGTGTCAGTGGGATCATGGCACTCAGTGTCACATCCAGTCCATGCCTTTAAACAAAGAAAGGTAATATATATGTATTGTTGTCCTAATTTTTGACTTCTGCTTGTCAGTGTTGGGGTAATTTTACAATGTCTGGCCATTTAGCCAGCAATCTGGAGGGCTTTTTCTACATTGTGTTAATGTCTTTCCTTCTGCTTAGACTGGACACTATTATGGGAGTTGCATTTGTTCGCTGGGCTCAGGTATCTTTTGTTGTGACTGAGGTCTGTGTGGCACCCATTGTTCACATTACGAAAGACGAGTGAATTTATATTTAGAGAACTTATTTTCCCAGAGAAAATTTCCCACTGAGATTCAGCTACCACCATATGTAATTGTGCCTTATGCCATCACCTCATAGCTCAGGTACACAGGGAAGGAAGGTCTTTCTGTTCTTGGGAACTTGTATTATTGGGAAAGAGCCTCATCCTGGGAAGGTGCTGGATGTACGACTGAGTAATCTCAGTCGTACTGGATGGCAAGTCAGTTATGGATACCTCAGTCTTTTTTTCTTGACATTACTTTTTTTTTTTTTAAGTAGCTTTCTGGTGATTTATGATCTTTCCACTGGAGTGGTTTCCTGTCCTTGAACCAAACTTTCCACATGCAAACACTACTGTAAGACATTTCTTTGCAATCAGATGTGTGCTTTTCTTCTGGTGATAGTGACCTTCACACACAAGGTACTGACTGTCCCTTTAATAGGAATGATCCTTCAAGCACCATCTCACTGGCCTCATGTTAAATGATTTTCTTTTCATTCACGTACTGCTTCAAGGTGGGATGATTGGTAATAAGCTTCATGCTACCTCTCATGGCATGTTCAAGTTAAAGGAGACATATTCAGGCTGCATCTTTATTTTGCATCAGCCTCATTTCTCATAAGAGCACTTTGCTTGTTTTAGCATTGCCAGGAGCAGCCATCCACTTGTTTTAACTGAAGGCAATAATTGTGTTGTCTGCACTTTCTGAAACTTCACTCTGTGTGTTTATTCTTTGGTGCTTTTGTATATAATTATAATCTGTGTACTTCCTTCGATTTCATGACTGTTTAATTTAATTTGTCTGACAGTAGCTTTGCATTATTTTCTTGTGTACTTCTGAAGAAATTTCCATGATGTAATACACTCAATTGTTTGAACTTTGTGTACGTGTGTCTCTTTCTCTATACCAAATGTTGTCTTTGCTCAGCAAACAGGGCACTGCAAGAATGCTACTCATGCAAAATGTTCTCTCCCGAGCCACTGATCCCTGTTGCTCCCTGCCTCAATACAGTGCATTATTTGCTTGTCTGGAAGCTGTGAGATAATTATTCTCTGTACCACAGTTAGTGCAAATGACCCCTTATACTAACCACGGCATTACTGTCTTGGGTATTGCTCTTCCTGATTTCCACACTACTTGCTCTTAGGTTCTTCTGTGTTTTGCACTTCAGCATTTGCATTTTCCTTGTTTTCTTACCTTCTGAGGTACTGCATGAATGGACTCCAAGCCATTCTCTCTCCAAACGTCATCTCTGTTTGGATGTGGTATTGCTCACTACTTTGCATGTATCTGTATATCTTTATAATAGAGTTCTTGAGTAGTTTTTCTTGTTTCCTGTATTTGTATTTCCTCTTATTAATCTACTGCACATTAGTTTATCTTTTTAATATTTCATAATAGCATGACTTGACCATTTCACACAGCTTGGCAACCGACAAATCTGGTTTTTCTCCAAATGCATTATTATGCTTTGTTGGTATGTGACAGAAGTTGTGGACTGAAAACACTTCTAGAATTCTATATAGGTGCTGAAAAATTCAAATGCTGTTTGTTGCCTATGGCAGCCACTGCTCATTACAGATGATAATGGGACTGCTTTTGTTGGAGTTCTCTCTGTCAAACTTCAGTACAATTTTTCATTGTGATCAGAAGGGTTTTCAGTTTCTAACTAAATTCCTTTCATGTCTGTCTACTCAGGGACAGGTCTCTGGGCCGTTGTCATGATCACTGTTTGTTCTTTGTGTGTGTCTGCAGGAGGGAGATTCAGTATTTTTATCTTCCGATATCAGGTATCTGAAGGAGCTAATTCCTTTCTGTCACCAAGTTCACTGCAGGAGAATAAATGGGGATGGAGCCAAGGAATCTAATGTGAACATTTTGCCTGTTTCTGTATTTTCCTGTCTCCTCCAGCATTTTTAAAATGGAGAGCTCTCTAGATGTTGCCTCATATGCCATAAAATCATAGCAGTATAATCATAAAACAGCAAGTTTGAGAAAGTATTATCTTTCCTGTTGCGTTTGGCTTTTTTTTTTTTTTTTTTTTTTAGTTAATTCATCTGAAAATGAGTTAGACAGAGACTGGTTACCCCATTAATGAACACTTGTATAATCCTTGGAGACTTGTGAATGAAAAACTTGATTGAACTCCAAAATTTCTGGTAGGGATGGTCATCTTCGTTCATGTTCAGTTTTATTACAGCAGCTGCACATGGCTTTTGGATTTTAAAAAAGAACATAAATACCTTGCTTGGTTAGACCAATTGTCCATATAGCCCAGCTCTGTTCCAATAGCAGCAGCAATCCCCAGCATCTGCTATCACTGACTTTGGGATCTTGGAGCAACATTCCCGCCTCTTTGTTATTCGGACAGATTTTGCAAGAATTTCTTCTTCTTTGCTGTACAATATAATGGTTGAAGCTTATCACTATTGAACTGCTGTTAGCCTGAGCACCTTCTCTGAAATGGTCTGCTTTCTTTTGTATTTGATATGATTTGCCGTGCTTATATATTTATGACCACAGAGTATTGTAAAAGTCAAATCTTCTGCCCTTACTGGTAATCTATAATGCTGATAACCCACTTGAAAATATTGATCCTAATTCCACAGAAGTGCTGGAACATGGTGTGTGTGTGTTCTAATCTCCAGAAAGGTCCAAGGTTTCCCAAGGAATTCACCTGATAAAAGCTGTTCAGGTGTCTCCTTACTGTCAGCACTGAGTTGCCCAGTCCTCACTGAGAGGGCCGAGTCTGTCTAGGTTCCCCTCTGCTTGTGGTCATGGGCACAAATGGGAACAGAAATGATGTTGTTTTAACTAAAAGTTTACTTTGTAAACTTTGGCTTGTTTTGAAATTTAAAAGTTAGTTATTTCTAAAAATACTTTCCTGTCTTGTAATTAAGCTCTCACCTTAGAGCTCGTGTCAGAAATGTTTTTCTCTTTTTTCTGTTGAAAAAGAATTGGTTGAATTATGCTGTGATTTTCATCTTGGCAGTATCCTCAAAGAATCTCAGTTGATCAGAGATGAGCTTTTTCTCCCCTTCTGGAAATAGATCAAATTTATTTTAATCAAGCAAATTCAATTTTGTTGTCCCTCCTTTTGATCTTAAGAGAGCAGTTTCCATTAACTCAAGTTTGTCTAAACTCTGTGGTTCCCTAGGGCACATACCTGACCTTCTATGCTAATTACACTTGTGACTAATCCTGGGAGTCTTCCTTGGCCTGAACCTGTTTGTGAAAAAGTCTCTTCTGAATTCATGGTTTTCTGCCCTTTTAGATAGATATCCACTCATTTTAAATAATATCTTCAGTAGTGTGTTGGAAATAAACTGAAATTGTCTTCTCTCTCATGGAATATACTTGCTTTAACTTAAATTTTAGAAGTAAATATCTGTGTTTTGTAAAGATGTCTTAGTTAAACAGCCTTATTGATGTGGCTGCAGTATTTGCACATAGGTGGAAGCATGTAAATGTCATTCTTAATTCTGCATTTTTCCTGCTGCGTGTCCATGAAGAACTGTATTTTAAATCTATTATTGTAATGCTCTGGATTGTAAAGGGGAGCTTTCTAGTAAGCTCATTATGCTAAGGCTTTATCCATCTAAACTGAGGTGGTGGTAAAAACCTTACAACCCTAAGAAGCTAATTAAGGACAGGAACTTCTTGGGCTTGAAATAAAGAGCAAGGAGCACAGTGCTTGTTCTAGAGAGCTTAACAGGAAACTTTATGTACATAAATCCATTTAAAAATGGATGTACACTGTAAAGCGTATGAATTTCTTAGAAAAATTCTCTTCAGAGGTATACAAATATTCCAAAGAGGAGGAACTCTGCAATATTTTTACTCAGGGGAATTTTGGGGTTTTTTGGTTGGTTTTTTAGGGGTTTGTTTAGTTATATTTTGTTTGACAGAGAAAAAAGTATTTTATGCCTACTAAAGAATATTCCCTGGACTTAATCACTTAGTCCTGTGCAAGTATTTCATATTGAAGGCATTATTTTCAGGTTTGATCTGTAGCTTGCTTATGTTGTCGAACGAGTTACACACTCACATCCCAAAGCGTGCTGGCAAAGGCAGGCTTTGGTTTGTAAAAATGCCATTGTGTGCAACCTTGAAAACTGCAGGTCTGGATGGTTTTCATTTTAAAATTTCTCTGAATGAAGATAATCTCTGAAATTCTGACAGAATTCAGAAAGGAGGTGAAGCAGGGGTGAAATGATCCTATGATTGAAAGCTGCAAAGATCAGGCTCATCTTAATTACTGGGGATGAGGGGTGGGTTGGAGTGGTTAAAGGATGTTGTTTTATGGGGTTTGACCTCAAAGCAATTAAAAATTTTGGGGAAAGTTTGAAAATAAATTTTGACAGCAGCTTTTTGGGAGCATTTTAAATCAACAAATTTTTAGCAACGGTGTGAGGGGAAAAAATCATCAAGACCGAAATAGTAGGGACCCAAATGAGTTTGCAGTGATGTGCACCCAGCACAGAAATGTACTATGGAAATGTTAAATAGGAAGTAGGGAGCTCTGGGACACCTAAGATTTCATTCTTGAGAGGGAAGAGTCAAAGATGATCCCCCATCTGTTAGCCCAAGGATTACAACTGCAGTGATTATTTGCAGAAATATTCTGCAGTAGCAACCAAGATCTGTTGATTATTTCTCAATATGTACTGTGGATTCAGAGAGCAAGATGAGCAAATCCTTGTTTTTCTTCTCAGCAGAAATGTCAGGGAACAAACATTGGCTACCTTTACCAGAATTTCTGCTAGCTAAAATAAAAAGCTTTAAGGGAATTGGAAAGCTCTATAAACTAACTAAAAGGAAATGTTAGTGGGTTTGTTTGTTTTAAATAAAGCTTGTTTTATAGTTATTATATATGCCCATGCACCGGTATAATTTTTTTTTTTAAATTGCACATAGCAAAGTTGGAAATTGTGTTCAAACAACATTATTCTGGTTGTACGTTTTATTACACTTCCATTTTCCTCTTCTCTTACTCACATTGCAAAGAAAGAGATTATGTTAATTAGTTGATGGTATGAACAGAGGTATTCATGGTGTGGAAATTAAAGGTAATGCTAGAACTGATTTTTAGATCATTCTCTTAATTATTTCAAGCAGTTTGTGTACAGTAATGGACAGTAACACATTAGAAAACGATGCTTAATTTTTCTTCAAAGTTTAAAAAAAGTATGTAGTGCTTTTTCATCAATTAGCAGCAGGAGAGCAAATTATAGTTATATTAAACTGTGCGTGCTATATAAATCACAAATCTTGTTAGCAAAGAATTAACATCATAACTGGTAATTTTAAAATTGCCTTTAGCTCTGAATAAAGATTGGCTGTGTACATATTTTAATGATATTAAAGAAGTAGAAATAGATCTCTCTAGAAGAGAGCCTTTCTGGTGGTAGTGAAATTAATTATCTGCTCTTTTATGAAGTAGCAGTGTCTGCCTTAGTTATGTAATGGTAATGTGCTATAAAAAAGACTGGCTATCTTCTCCTTGATTCATGGCACTGATTCTAGATTTAAAAAAAAAATCTGTTTTTTTAAATAATGGAAAGACTGGATTGTATCACCAAAAGACACGGGTATCTAGTTTTCTCACTTATGTTGGCTATTCAGGTACAGATGCATGAAAACTGCATGACTTCTCAGATATGCATTAATAATAAGGAAGTCAAGGAGATTTTTTTTTTCCTTCCAGCATATCAAATATGTTTGGTATGTTTTTGAGACAACAGACAAATTGCTGAGTTGCACGCTCCAAGACTTTCCTCCTGCTGGCTAATGAAGTAGAACAAGACATAGAAGAAAAATACACCTTTTTTATTGGTTTGCTGTATCTCATTAATTATCTTGTAGATTCTTTCAGTGTACTGACAACCTCAAAATGGAGCCTATGCAAACAGCAAAATGTGGTTTGCAGTGTATTTTGAGTTTTGGAGGTTTTTGGTTTTGTTTTTGTATTTGTTGGTTTCTTCCTTGGGAGGGCAGGAGAGTAGCATTGTGCATATCATTAATACAAGTTAAAGGCAGCCCACTTAAAGAGATGACATTCCCTTCCAACATTCCCCTTATGGTTATACTCAGTCAGTCTTATTTTCTTGCTGGCCTCATGTCCATCCTTGTTTCCCCCTCACAACAGATGGAAAATACTATATCAAGAACACTTTTATCAAAACGGTTTATTTTTATGTGAGTCTTAGCATGTTGTATCCTCTTTCATCCAGGTACATACCCAGGTCAGTTCAAGCTCTCTTATACTTTGAGGTCTTCAAAAGCATTTTAAGAGTGTCCTCCCTCACTGCTGCTGGTAGCTTTGGTGCGAGAGAAATACATATGCAAGTATTTTGCTGCTCTTTTGTAATAATGCTGATAATTACTACTTAAAGACTCTTTCCAATTTGTTGCAGTTAGGCTTGATCAAAGACTGATATAAACAGACATTATGGCCAGGCACTTGTGTTTATTAATCTCTTATAGCTTAGAGGACTCAATTAGAAGAGAAGAACACATAATGATTGTGTGCAATGCAGAAGAATAAACCAAATAATTTCCACAACTTCTTTAATTTTTAAGATACTTTCCATTTGGTTAACAGATGTGTTCTGTGTTCTTCAAGCTATTTCACATTCTGTTTATACATTTTTAATGTTTCTGTAAGCCACAATGTGTAGGCATTAGATGCAAAATTCAAATTCATGTTCTGGATGGCTTTAAAGGAAGAGCCGCTTCACATTTTTCATGTCTCCCTTTCTTTGTTGTTTTCGCTCTACCTGTTTGTTTTGTCATTTGGAAGGTGTTTAATGCAGCCTTTGCAGGGATAGAGATAGCTGTGAAGAAAGATTAACCTTACAGTGACTTGGACCTGTTTTCTTTGTCAGCGATAAAGAGACCCATAACACAAACTATTCCTGCTAGAATTTGTGAGGTTTAGTGGGGGACAATGGAAGGGTGAAAATCTCCCTGATATTGTTTAAATGTTAGCCAGCCATAAGGTGTTCCACAGGGTGTAAGGTATTCCAGAGCAGAAACTATATTCTTAATAGATCATTTGAGGGGAAAAAAGTAGATATTTAAAATACCTTGTTATGTTATACCTTGCATTTTCCTGTACATGTGGCTGTGATGTGTGAAGTCAGCTCTTGCTATGAATTTGTGGGACTCCGTAGAGCTTTCCTGAAGCAGCATACAAGAAAAACCTGGTAGTGTTGGAAAAGACATCAATTCTTAAGCTTCTAAAGTAAGTGGATTTTGAAAATTAAATCAGGTTGGAACAGGATTAGCCTAATGTAATTTTGACATATTCTGTAAAAAATGTTTAAAAATCTATTTTCAGTTGGGGAAGTTGAATTCAAACTTCTCTTTTTCTATTGTTACCTATTGCTGTGATAGTCGATGTTCTGTGCCACCTTTGTGCTCCTCCCTGACTGCAGTAGGATTTCTGTGTTCTGTCCCCAGGTTCCCTGGCTGTGCAGACTCTTGGGCTGAGCCCCAAGGAGGGGTGTGTAGGAGAAAGTTGCAGCATCTTCTGCAAAACAATGTGGGGGAATTTGTTGTCTGTTTTTTTGGGGGAGGCAGAGGAGGGGGACAGTTAGTATAAAAATATTCCAGCCTGGCCTGTAGCTGTTCTGTATGAATTTGTTCTCTTTGCTATCTGTTGTGTTAGACACGCAGGTATGTCTGCTACAAAACTTGGGATCCCCACCAACTAAGAATTCCACAAGCACCACTGGTCCTAGAATGTTTTGAACTGTGATTATCACACTGTTTAATAGTAAACACTTTGGACCAAAATTACAAAATTGTCTAACTCACAGAGATGTAAAAGGATCTTTAGTATTAAAATATTTTTCTGGATTGGGGTACTTTTCTTTGCTAGACAGCAAGTGTATAACTTCTATTTTTGTTATTTTTGTACTTTTAAATGTCAGAGCAAATATTGATAAAGCATCCTCATTCAAACCACAGATAGTTTTTACTCAATTTTTTCCCCCTGAAGTTCTCAGCTCTGGGTGCAGCCTGTGGAAGGCAGAGAGTGCCTGGTTTCTCTCCTGAGGCAGCATGAACTCGACATTGCACTCAGGCACTTCTCAGTCACATTGCTCCCAGAAGTGGTCAGATCATGTTGATTTGCTTTTCCACATTTCCCACCTTTCAGCGTGTGACTGTTGCTAGAACATCTAATGATGTGGAGCATGATTGATGAGCCCTTGCTAGGGCCATATTCCTGTGATGATGAGAGATTTCTTTATTGCTTTCTAACTTCATCTATGAACTCATCTCACAGAGAGACACTATTTGGGGTATGGTTTTTTTAACCTAATTTTCACCTTTTTTTCTTGAGCAGTGGGGTCTTTGTGTGGTTGTGGCGTTTTGTTGAGGTTTTTTTTTTCTTTTACTGTTTATTTTAATCTAGTCAGACTATCTAAAGGGGAAAATGAGTTGGAAATGGTTGAATAAGTTCAATAAAGTGATTTGAGAACTGCTAGTGAACATGGAGGAAGTGAGTGGCTTTTTCTTCTTTGTGGGTCATCAGTTCTCCCACCTCTGTGGGCTATGTGTGTTTCTTCACACATATGATTTCTTTTGAACTACTTTATAACTAAATTTACTGACAGCATCATCCACAAGAATAAGTTGACCTCATAGATCATGACACTGTTATTTTATAATCCCACAATAAGAAACAGAGGCAAGGAAGTTTGAATGATACTGGCAAGGACAAAATGGTGCCAGCAGTTTTTGGTTACTGGTCTGCAGCTTGGGCTTTGTCCCTTCTGAAGAACTCTTGCATGGAAGTTATCCAATGATCCCCTATTTTAAAAAAAAACATGTTTAATTTGACTGAAGGTTAATAAAGCCTTTTCTGATTGCTGAGTTAAAAAAAAAAAAAAGGGAAGAAAAGAAGGCATAACAGATGACTTTATTGGTACACATATATTATAGTTGCCTTGACATTTATGTTTTCCATACTGATAGATGAATGATTTCTGTGCAAGTAAATCAATTGCACCAGACATAGTAGCACCAGGGTCTTCCTGGTCTAAAACAGCAAAGGTTTTGAAATATTTTGAAGTACAATTTAACATGTTTTTCTTCTAGAAGAATTCGGTGGAGGTTTTTGCTCCTAAAACACATAACAGTTTTGCAACCTGGTGTTTTATGTAAACATTCATTCAAATTTCAAGGACCTGCTGTCTTTATTTCTGAAGAGTAAATCAAGAAATTCACTGATTTTTCTTTCCACGTATTTAGTGTTCCCTTCTTTTCTAACTCACCCCATTTTCTTCTGCCTAATTCTGAATATTGTAATCCAGACTTCACTCCAACATTGTCAAATTATTGTAACTTGTAATGTTTTTCTGCCAGCACATAGCAGTCATTTGTTATTCTTATCATAGTTGTTTTCTTAGGTAACGCATATTTGAAAATATGTTCTTGAAATCAGTTAAAAAAAACGAAAAGGGAAATAATGTAGAAAGAATGTTCTAAGAATCATAAAGATCTTAGAAATAATGAGATAATTCAGTGATTAATTTCATGATTGGCAGTCAGGAAAAAACATTAGAATGTGTTATGACAGAGTTTGTAGGAAAGGTATTTAAAGAGATTTTGAAAAATCTGTACCAGTAGTTTTGATGAAAAATTTTGCCTTCACACCACAATTTGAATAGCAAAACATTTACTTGGTTTCGCTGGCCCCCTGTGGGTTTCCAAATGATTATTCCATCTTCCCTAACTGTGAAGCTGTATGAAATGCTATTATTATAACAATCTACTGTTACAAAATAGCAGTGACTAATATGTAAACTCAAGTGTACAGTGCATTTATAGAATACACCAGTCTTAAATCTATGAGCTCAATATGGTCTTTAGAGAATTTGTCCTTTGAGACAACAGTGGAAATAAACTGTATATGAAAATACCTAAACCTTTGAGGTTCTTCTTCATCTGTCCTGACCATGTGCTGAATTTGGGATAGATCTCAGATTGATGTAATATTTCTGCATTGGGAAAGTCTGTACGGAACTATGGGATTCAATTGCTTCAATATAGGTGCCATTTCACATGTTCTGGGACAGAAAAAACATGTGTAGGCAGGACACAGCCCTCTTGGAAAGTCAGCCAGAGACCAAGGCTTGTAAAATGATGGTAGACATGTGTGTTCAGGTTGCTGATGTTCAGCTCTTTTGACCAGAGTGTTACTCAGAACAAAGATTGGTAATGGGAAATAGCTGATCAAAAAATCAAAGCTGATCAGTCAGCTTTGGGACAGTTGTAACAACAGGCAATGCTGATCTGAGAAGATGAAAGCCAGATTTTGATGCCTTCTTTCGAGGGGGAAGGAAAAGGGTAAAAGGACAAAGAAAGGCCGTTCATAATTATTTTTAAAAGAGGTATTTTCTTCATGGAATTGGTTTTTTATTCACCTTTACTTAAGGTTTCCCAGATCAAAACAAAGCTATGGGAAGAAAATGCGTGGGTATCAGTAGGAGTTCTGCTGATTCCAAGGAAGAAAGCTTTGGTCACTAGATATTAACTACCACCTAGGAGAAGAATGTCCCTTGCTCTAACTTGTGTGCCCTCATGAGGCAGCTTTCATTGCCTCTGTCCCCATAACACTGGAGGTTTCAGATGGGACATTTACAAGTTTGTCTTTGTCTATACAGAACTGACATCCCTATGACACTTTTCTTTCAGGTAAGGTTTGTTCTGGCACCTTTTTGCTCTGCTCTCTCCCACAGTGCAGGTTTGGGGCTCTGGGAGGCTGCTTTCTCTGTTCCAGAGGTGGCTGGATTTCAATATGCTGTGAGAGTATAAGACACTAAAGCAGTCAGGGTAAAGATAAATAAATCATAAATTAATGTATATTATTCATGTTGTCCTCCTGAAAGACTGCTCAATGATGCAAAGTTCTACTAGTGAGAATCTGCAGTGTTGAAGACTATGAGAATATCTGAATATCTGTCTTGCATATTTAAGTATGGGTTTTTAAATAACTATTTTCCACACTAGCTAAATGCTACCAATCAGGGAAGTGACATAAAAGAATGATTCTTAAGCTAATGCTCTTTACAGTTTTCCCATGCATTCTGTGTCACAGAAATGTCTTCAAAATAAATGCTGCAGCTTTCAAAACCTCTCGTTTACAGACACATTATTTTCTGAATTAACCTTCTGCAAAATCTTTTGTCTCCTTAAAAGCGAAGGCAATGCAGCTTTTTGTGTGGCCTGTTGTTCCACGTGTGGCCTCACTGGGAGCCTTAAGGGAGTTTCTGAAGGGAGCTGACACCAAAAGCAATGAGCTGCCTTGTGTTGTTCCTGTTACTTACAGCCTTTAATTCAAAGGTGTTGCAATAAGAAAGTGATACCATCAGCTCGAATAGAATTTTGCTTATTCCCTCCTTAGAAGTGTCATTGACCTGTGGGGAAGTATGGGATGTCCAGGCAATACAACACACTCAAAGGCCAGAGTAGTAAAACATATTATTAAATGTCAATGAATACATTTAGGCATTGGAATGCAGAAAAGGTACCTTGTTTTCCAGACTCAGATTGAGGAGAACAGAAAGCAGCACACAGATCTATGGCAGAGACATAGATCAATGAAAGACACCTTTTAAAAATGTATACATCTGGAAATCCTTTAAAATGTCTTTTGGAGGACTGGAAGAGATAGTAATTAATTTTGCATTGGCTGCTTGTAAAATATACACAATTAAGCAAGTCTTCAGCCCCCAGGTGATTAAGATTGAGGAACTGGAATGGGTTTGAATACAGAGCCATTATCCTGGCATGAGCAGAACCTGTGCAGGGTGTCCATATCTGCACTGAGCCTGTGGGAGGAGATTTCCAGTTACAGAACTGGAGCAGAATTCCATTTTTACTGAAACCTCCTCAGGGATTGTATTCTGCCTCCTAAGGGATGAGTCTGGGATTATGGATAGGAGACAGTTTTATTAATAGAAAAATAGCAAAAATAGTCTTCCATTCTTACTGTTGGTAAGGTTTCAATAAAAGGGCTTATTTTGTGTATTATTTGATGCCCAAAAAATGCTAAGTGCAATGGTAAAAATAACTAGCAGTCAAAGATTTTGTAACAATGATAGATCTTGACACAGGTAAGAATAGCTCCAGTAGAAGAGAGAACAATAGAGAATAAGGTTTTCAGACTACTCAGTGGTGCATGAATCTTTTTTTTGGGATGGAAGGCTGAATGGTTTATATGTTAGGTGGTGAGCTAAGCCTTGGGATTTTAATGAGGTCCAGACTTTCTCAGACAGAGGAAGAGCAAAAGTTCTGCTTCTGGTGTTATTTCTGGATCGCTATCAATAGTGTAACATCCTAGCTAAAGGCAAGACTAACTTCTCACAATGCTGCTTCTTTATTAGTAAAAAAGTTTGTAGTTTGACAGTAGTGAATGACAATGAAATTTTTCTGGTCAAGGTCTTAAATGCTGTTTTCTAACTCAGCTCAGTTCTAACTCAACTTCTTTCTTAGATTCATGAATGTCATGCCAACTTCTTTCTTAAACTCTAATTTCTTCTTGATTTTTTTCCAAGGAGCACACTTGAATAGGAACAGATGGCACCTGATACTGTCAAACATGAGGGCTTTTCTATAAGTGATTTATAGCTGTGGCTCTTTCTGTATTTTGAGCATGTAGCTTTGCAATTTAGATGTTATATAGATTAAGTGCTTTGCCTCAGGATCTGCTGCATGACCATGCTGCTCTAACCACTGTGCAAGTTTGTGCAAGGATACAGCTGCTCTTCTCAAGTTAAAAAGTTTTTTGTTATACATAGCTTGTTTCAGCAGAATGGAACATCATATGTCATATAGCGCATAGGTGAATATTTGTCTTGGTTTATGCTGTTTTCACAGATTTTGTAATCTTTTCACAGTTTAACTTTACCTTCACTGTCTAAAGTCATGCAGCTCACTAACAGTTGTGCCTGCACTAAACGGCTGAGTTAAAAGGCAGTATTAATGCTTGGGCAACTCACAGGGGTTCTTCTATTTGGGTTGCATTAAATGAGTTTTCAGAACCATATGGCAACGTACCTTAACTATTCTTTCTGAAAGAGTCTAACTGTTGCAGCCTTCTGTTCTAATTAGTTACATCTTCTGAGCTTTACCAATTCACTGGAAAAACTCCACGCTTAATATTGCTTAAATTTTACCCAAATGCCTTTTGTTCTTGTGGGTGTATTTTAATGCTGTGCGTGTAAAATGCAGATAGCTTCTTAGTTACTTGCTTTACTTTTAATGTCTCCCCAGACAACACATCACTGTTTTGAAACAGTTACCATTGTTTATTACAGTGAGGAGTATTTCTCCTAAAAAGCTGGGATTTGGTAGGTTGTAGAAGTCATACAAATATTCCTTCTTAGAAACAAGATGGAGATTGCAGACCTGCAGTGAAATATATTATCTGTGCTCATTCCACCCTCCTGGGGACAGGGAAAAGGGTAACACGTGAGTTTCAAATGGGAGTGCACTAACCCATCATTTCCAGGTGTTTGAATATTCTGGAATACATTCTTTATAAAGTACTTAATGTTATATAAAGGATTTGTCATTTATTTATCTGCTTTTTAAAACAGTCAAATAATTCTCACTCCATGAGTAAGTTATAATAGGGTTTTGCAAACACAGCAGCATGTTCTCGACCACTGAGCTGAACTGCTGTATGCACTTTTCATTAGCGACTGGGATAATATTGGTGAGGTTTGTACCATTCACTCTGTTAAAGGTGGAACTGTATCTGTGCTGTGTGTAAATTTGAAATTGCATCTTTATATGGGAGTATCAAATTTATTGGTTTTGTTATCCAAAACAGTTTAGAAAATGGAAGAAACGCTAGAAGTTGATTAGCATGAACATATGAAGACAGGTAACTCTTTTTTTAGAAATTTGTAGGCTCTTCGTGTGTAGAAAAGGGAAAATACCTTTTCATCAGTAAAAGAAAACTTCATTCTCTTGTTCCCGAAGGTGCCATGCAAGTAAGAATAATATAAGCTGTAGTATCAAATCAATCACATTTACATTTCAAAAGCATCCTTTGTAAAAGTGCCCCAGAGGGCTGAATTCTGCTAATAAAAACACAAATAAAATAAAATATTTAACAAGCTATATCAAGCACAGGTAGGTTTGTGCATATTTTGTGAGTCTGACCTTAAAAATGAACAGGAAATCAGAATTTTTCTAAAAAAATTTTAAAAATCCAATGCCTAAAGGTAGGGACCAAAGAATACAAACAGAGCATGGAATCCATAATATCTACTTATGATCAGAGAGGAAAGCCATTGAGGCTGAACAAAGATATTGGCCTGCACAAGAGAGAAAAAATTAGCATATGGGTGTAAAACTCCATAACAATGCATTGAAGTGTAGATGTGTTGCCCACTAAATTAAAAAATAAAAAATAGACCTTTCTTAATTGATTATTTGATATAAGACTAAAGTTGTAGGATCAGACACTCAAAATTCAAACATTTTCTTAAATTTATTCCCACATTGTCACAACTGGGTTGTACTTTCAGTCAGGCTTTGAAAGGGAACGAATAAAAAGTGGAGATTTATGTTTGAAAAGGCTTGTGAGGGCAGGTGGCCTTGGATGGCCTTTGATCCTAGGACATTGTAAGCTGGCCTTTTATCATAAACATTTTCATGCTTTTCTTTAGCATCAAAAAGGTTCCTTTTGAAGGGTTTAAAACAGGACAGACCCGCACACTCGTGTGTAATGTTACTGTCCCTCCTTAACTTTTTCAGAGCCTTTTGGGTTGCTCTCCAGGCGACTTTATTTAAAGATACTTTTTTCTTTTTATGCTGGAACGCAGTATTTTTTGCCCTGTATTTTTGCTAATAGATATTGTTCTGAATTGGACTAAAACTGTTGCTGCCAGTGGGGAAGCAGAAGTTGCCCTTCATCTGGGAATATCATTGTGAAACAGAGATGCTCCGTTACAGAACAGATGGTGGAGTGACAGCAGCTTCCACTTCAAACACGAGCGGGCACAGGGTGTATATGTGGGCAGAAGGTTTGGCTGCAAATGATTTTGTGAAGCCTTGGATACACAGGTGAGAGAAGGTAGATGGGGTACTGGAGCAGTAAGAGAGGGCTGTATTTAAAGCATTGGATGCTGTCACAAAATCCTTGGCATTCAAGTTCAGACAAAAAGCCAAAAAATCCTTCTGAACTAAGTGTCAGCTCTAAAGAAGTTTGGCACTCTGTGAGTAAAGAAAATATCTCCTTTGTTGGTTTTTTTAAATTTATTTTGTGAGGGTTTTTTTTGTATGTTTTGTTTAGGGTTTTTTTTTTTTTTTTAAATTCGTTGGGAGGGTTCTTGGGTATTTTGCTTGGTTGTTTTCTTTTTTCATTGTTTTATTATCAGACAGAATTGCATGAGATACTTGGTTCTATCATAAATTTCTCATCCTAATCAGAATAAACTGCAGGACTCCTGAGCTGGCTGATGAATTCTGTCAAAAAAGATTATCAGAAATATGAATTCTGTTAATTTGCTATTGTGTCTCAGTTGTTGCTGTAAACAAAACCCTTACATTTTCTCTGTGAAAGCATTTGGTTCCTGATAAAAGGAAATGTATTTATGTGAAAGCTTTTGTAGTGGCTTCTGACTGGTCTATGATAAGGCTTGGACTTGGTGGCTGTGTGGTGCCACTGCTGATAGGAGTCTGAGCACTTTAATTGTGACCTTTGCAGACATTCAAACACCCTTACATTGACTCATTTGTCCCACGGACATGTTTCTGTCTGACCCTGTTAATGAATCTCTTTGTTCTGGAAGCAATGAGAACAGACACCAACAGACTACCTAAAGTGAGTTTCTTAATGAGTAAAAAGTCACTCTATCAGTAATGGAATTCAGACAACGTGCTTGCCTCAGGATTGTGTCATTGTGTGTTTCCCTCCCTCCTTCCTCACCACAAGATCTCTTGCTTTTCCTGCTGCTTCCTCATAGCCTTGATAAAAGAGCATCTCCTTGCCATATTTGGGACTTTTTCCTTCATGTTGTCTAGTTCTTTTCCTTTGTAGCAGGACTTCCTCAAATCAGTGCTGTGAGAGTTCCTGAGCTCCAGGAGGCCTGGGTACCTGGTAGTCTGTGTGGACCAGAAGTGCAGTGGGTGTAAATAACTTTTGAGTATACCCTGGCATGAAGATTTTCATGAAACTTGCAAGGAAATCTAACTATTGAAGGTGATGGATAGACAGGCAGGTTAGAGGCATCTGTGACTTCTTTGCTTAGAACAGCAACCTAAAAATAACAAGTGAGAGGGACAATGCTGGAAAAATACTGGAATGCTGCTCAGTACCTCTAGGGCCCTTAAGCTGAATCTCATGTTAGTGCAGGCTCAATCAGTTCCTGTTTGTTTCCTGCAAGTATTAGGTGCCTTCTGTACTAGTCGAGGCTTTAGAGGCAGACCTGTTTTTGCAACTGATGGTTTCATAGCAAGGACAGAGCTAGGTAGGACTCACAAGTTTTCTTTGTGCTTAGGCAGAGATCGGGTGAGATTGTAATGGCACAACCCCATGCAGTGCTACAGGCTCAGGGAGGAGTGCCTGGAAAGGTCCCTGGTGTGAAAGGACCTGGGGATGTGGATTGTCAGTCAGAAACAAGAGCCAGTGGGGTTCAGGTGGCCAGAAAGGCCAAGGGCATCCTTGGATCAGTGGAGTGTGGCCAGCAGGAGCAGGGCAGTGATGGTTCCCCCTGTACTCACCTGGAATCCTGTGTCCAGTTTTGAGTCCCTCACTACGAGAAAAACACTGATGGGCTGGAACGTGTCCAGAGAAAGGGTGAAGCTGGTGAAGGGCTGAGAGAGTGAGTCCTGTGAGGAGTGGCTGGGGGGTCTGGACATTTTTTAAAAGTCATGGTTGTTGCACTTAGGGACATAATTAATGGTGGACTTGACAGAGTCAGGTCCTGGTGATCTTAAAGGTCTTTTCTGGTTGAACACTGATGTGATTCTCTAAACCAATTAGCAAGTAATGGTTGTCCTTCTCTCCGGGCATCCCTTCTTTGTCCCTACTACATCCATGTACTTCCTTTTCTGGTTTTTGATGGTATCCTAGATTTACATGTCAGCTTCTTTCTTCCTCAAGCTAACTTTCAGCCTGGTTTGCTTTTTACCCTTTGTTTTATTTGCAAATTCACAATAGTCATGGCCAGCAAATCTGTGCCCCCTCCTTCTGCAGACGATGTTTCATTTGTATCATGACTTTGCCCCCAGGAGTTCTCACCCTGTTTGTGTGTCACTGCTGTCAGCTCAAACACAGACCATTAGCAGCAGGGAGCTTTTTACCCTGGAGTGCTCTTTTGGTGTCCTACAGTATTCTAAACAACATCAACCTGTAGTTTGTCTCTCCACGTTTGGGTCTGTGGAATATGAAATGTTAAGGCCCATTAAGTTTTTGCAGCAATTGGATTTTTTGCTGGAAGTGGTTTGGGTATGTTAAGCAATGTAAGGATGGGTATAAATTGAGTGACATTTCGAAGTTTTCTTTCACTTGAACTCTCATCTCAATTGAATTGCAATGAAATTGTAGTAAAACATTTCATCTAATTGTTAAATAGTTCAGAGGTAGAGCTCAGTTTTAAATAAAATTTGCAGGATATGACAGCTCATAACGCAGTCTTAGGGGTGAGGCATAGATTTCACTGGCAATCTTCCTGTGGTTTGTAAAAAATGCAGTGATTGGTTTTGAAGCAATTAGAACAAATTGATCAGAAGTTATTGTCCACAAAAGACAGGATTTTGTCTGAAATTAATAAGAAAATAGACACTATCAGAGGATAGTGTTTCCTTCAATTTATCTTGCTTTATAGGAATATTGTAGCCTTTCCCACTTTCCCTGCAATTTCTGTCTCGTACTATATATTTTCAAACCAGTGAAGGCTTGGAACAGCTTCTGAAACTACAGTGATGAAAAGTGGTGTTGGGAGGTTGGAAGGGGTGCCCACTTGAATCAGCTGATTTCAGGGTGACATCTTCAGAGTCAGCCTGCTGTACTCACCTCACGTTTGTAGATTAAATACATCTATACCAGAAAAATACCCACTATCAATTAGCAAAGCATTTCAGCCATGAGAGTCTCTACAAGGAGGGTGAATTAGTCTTTGACTTCTGAAATAAATGAGTTTGTTTGCTTGCTGGATGCTGTTTTTACTGGCAAACTCAAGCCTTTTTGAGGGAGAGCTGTCTTGAAGTATGGTCTGAAATATGTATGCATTTTAATAGTATGTTTTACCCATAGGTTGCTTTCATTTTACTTGAACCATTTTGTTCATGTGCATTAACTTGACATTTGCATTTAAATGGAGAAAATAGGATCAAGTGGATGGTGAAAAATCAAGATATGTAGATTGGCCCAAACTTTGTCCTTGTTTTACACTTCTTTTCTGTATACCATAGGCTTTTCTTAAGGGCAGGATACAGGAGGAAAAACACTGGCACTATGTGCATCTTTAAGAAACTTGGAAATGAAGACATCTACATGGAAAATCTGTATGTTGTAAGGGTATGGAAACATATCCTTACTTTTTCAATAAGGGATGCATTTGAGGTAATTTACTCTTATCTCAAGTAATGTGAAGTATGTGAAAGAGAAATGAAAGGATATTAATTTCAGAACTTATCTTTTATCTGCTAACAATATCCAAGAGATTCTCTGAACAGTTGAAGTGTTAAGGGTTTCAGGAGCTTGCCTTGCTCCTTCTTTGCTAGCTAAAAATAATTTGAGTATTTATGAAAGGAATATTATCCTGCATAATAGATTTTTACCCCCTTTTTTTTCTGTTTATTTACCAGTCAATAGTGTTATTAAAAAGCCAGAAATCCTTGGCCTTGAAAAATATAAACTGTGGTTTAAATTTTTGTCATCTTGCTGATAAAAAACTACGGGATAGTTCCCAGCAAATTTATAACAGGATGCTGTTTGAATTAAGTAATTTCAAACTCTGGGCTAAAATAAGATTCAGTGAAGTGGGTACAGTTTTGGCAGAAGTGTACAGGTCCGTGATGATTCTGGCACATGCAGTTACTCTGAACATGGTATAGATGGGCTCCAGGCAGAAACTTAGGAACAGTTCCTCCCTCCAGATCAGCCTTCAGATTCCAAAAAGTCACTGCTTTGGCCTGAATCCAAGCCACAGCATGTGAGAAGCTGAGGACCTGGGTCCTTTATGTATCTCTCATTTGGGGTTGTTTGGATTCTGCCAATAGTTGTAGTGCAGAGGCAACTTGCAAGTCACAGTTTGGAGAATGGGACTAACAGGAACAGCAGAGCTGTGGGCTGTTCTACAGTGTATGTCTTGCATTTGGACACAGATCAGTGTGTGTACTTTAGGAAATGTATTATTTGCCCTTTGGACTCTCCAATTTTTGAGATGCTGGGAAAAAAGAAAGCACAGTCATATAGATTTAGTTTAAAAGCAGCATGTGTCTACAAATACCTGATTCTGGCTGCTCTGGGAAGGGTGCATGAGGTGCTTTCTGGGATTAAATCCAGCATAAACAGTGGAGAGTGCTGAAACAGGGCTATGGTAACTATAATTAGGCTGCAGGAGAGCCTGTGGAACTGGAGCACGTTGCTAACATGGTAGCTTTTGCTATGAGGGCAGATCATTCCCAAAGGCAGATTATGATAGTGCATCTTTAAAGCATCTAAATGGTTTTGAAATTTCTAATCCCAGGCTGTTTGCCACAGTTTAGTGCTGTGTCAGGTTCAGCAGCACTCAAAGACATCTAATAAGGGCTTTTATGCATAGTGGTGAACAGTTATTGAAATGTTAGCGGGACTTGTGTGTCAAGGGTGTGCAGTCTAGTCCCACTTCTATTTAAATCACAAGACAGGAAACTAAATGATGTGGAGAGGGGTCTGGTTTGCAGGAATGGAGATGGCCTTCCTTATCAGCAGAGCAGATGAATCATCTTTGCTGTGGGACTTACTGTGGTAATGTGATTAATACAATTTAGTCTGGAGAAATTCGTGCAGATGCATCTGTTTAAAGAAAAAAAAAAAAAGCCTGCCCCACCATCAGTGTATCAGTGCATTTCTGAGTAATTTCTTTATTTTCTTTTTCATTCATCATCAGTTTGATGAATCCGAGAATCTGATACTGGTCTAAGAACACAGAATTTGTGCATATCAAGTTGATATCTGATTCACACAGCTGCAGTTTTTAGTATGTTCACAGGATTTAAATACAGCAAATAATTCTGCATGGCTGAATTTATGTTTTATATTGCACTGCCCCATATCATTGTATGCATTATATCCCTTTGCTTTCTTAGCTTTCAGCAGTAAATTGGTCAGGGTGCCAGTAAGCCTAGCCCATAGAGCACGGCACACCATTTGCTCTCTTCAGTTTTCAGAAGCTTAAGCAGAAATCATTGCCTTGGTAGTCTGCACTGCTGTTTGTATAGAGTGCTGCTTTTGATTTTTAAGGCTAAGGAGCCAGAAGCTATGAGGGGGTTCCGTGACAAAAAACAAACATGAAAATTTTTTCAGTGGAGAGGAGGAAGGACAAGACACGCCATCCCCTTTGTGATTCACCAAATTTTAATTTACCAAAGGCAATTTACAACTTTGTTCACCTCCAGTGGAAACATAAACAGAAAACACTGCACGGGAACTAATTCCCCACTGAGGAACAGACAGCCCCAGCAAGCAATATCCCTGACATCACACCTTCCTTCCAAATATAAGCTGCTTCAACTGTGCTTTCTCTAACCTAAGTGCTGTGGCATTAAAGGAAACTCTAATGCTTATAGCTTGTCTTTCAGACAGCTGATGACAGCAAAAAAGGCCAAGTTTATTTAATGTGTCTCTTGACAAATAATAAATCAGTTTGAGCTCTCACCCAGAAATCTTGTAAAGCTCCTTTTCCTGGTGCCTTTGGAAGCAGAATTTTCCATCCATAAGCATGGTGGAGAAAATTTATGACTGCAAGACCTCCCTTTTAATTTGAAAAACACCTGAACAACAATCTGAAGGGGCAGTGAGACAATATTCTCCTTCTTGCAGTCAGTAGCAGTGAGATCACCCAATTGTGTTTTCTATTCCTATAAAAATAAACATCCTGTTGGAGTGCCGGTACAGGCCAAACATCTCCTTTCAGATCAGCCCCCTGTCCCAGCTGTGCTTTCTTGGTCTTGCCTCAGGTTCTGGCAGCTGAAATGAATGAGTGATGCAAGGGGCAAATACCTGAGGTCCCCTGGCTTTCACTCAGGGCTATTTCCAGTGACTTGCTAGTCCCTGGGATCCATGGAATCCTGGTACTGCAGGGAGCTCTTTAAAGGATTAGGAGACTGGCTGGATGAAGCTCATCAATGACAGTGTTTCCACTCCAGCCCCAACGAAGCACACAAAAGCTCTCATTTTGCCTCTGAAATATCTCCCAGCAAGCCTGCATGGTGTGCACACACAGCTCTTCCCTGGGGAGGAGCTGAGGCACGGGGAACTGCAGGTAACACTGATTGTGCCTGTTAATGTTCATCAGCAGAGGATTTACTGTAGTGAGCACGCTGGGACAACCTGCAAGGAGCAGAAGGAAGGCAGGGCTTGTGTGTCACCTTCTCTCTGTGCTAACTGGAGGGAGCCTAATGGCTCATGGAGAATGCTGGGAGAAAGTAATGAACTTTAAAGCTGTGTCCTTGTTCTGAAACCAGAAGGTTTGGGTCTAGGGCATGTTGTAGTAGCTGAGAAGCAGAGCTTATGGCTGTGTAAGTATGGATGTATAAATACATAGATTAGTGGCTGCTCACAGACCAAAGGAACTGATTTAAACCTGGTTCCTTCTGCATGGCAATACCTAACAATAAACCAACTCCACAGTATGCTGAAATCCAGTAACCTTAAACAAAAGCTAAGAATATACCTTTTGAGAGAACAGGCAGAAAGAAAAGGAGGCCTTGACAGGAGAAAAATAAAAAGCAAAAATAAGACACAAGAGAATAAAAGCAGAAAGCATGAAACAAAAGCAAAACCAAATCCACTAATAAGAGAATTGTCAGACAGGAAAAAGAAATAGAGAACAAACAGAGAGCAAGACAGAAGTAATGAGACAGGGGGGAAATCGGATTCAAAATGAAATCTGGTAATAAAAGAACTGTCAGACATAAAACGAGCCAATATATGACAAAGGAAGAAAGAGCCAAGGAGACAGAGCAAGGCAATCTTTGAAGAATTAAGCTAACCAGATGTGGCCTCCAAAGGTAATTTGTAGAAAAGTTGATGTTACTCCTGATTTCTAATGAAAGCAGACTCTTAGAAGCACATTTCTGTTATGCTCTAAGGAAAAAGGTGTTTGGCTTTTTTTTAAAAAATAAGAAACTATGCAAGAGAAATCAGAGGGTTTTACATTACTTCTACAAAACTGTTTGGTAGCTAAGGCTGTGTTGAAAAACAATATTAAACAAGTAAACTGCAATATATCTTGTGGTTAGGGTGCTGAATCTGGTGTGCTTAGCCATCCACCTTATGCAGGCTCCTTGACCTAGCTGGATTGCCTTAGTTTCCTTTGTTTCAAAATACAGACTGCAATATAAACACACACATCACTAAAACTGGAATGGAACAGAATTCAAAATGTTCATAAAGGCTTTGGTTGTGGAAGCATTTTCTACCTTGCCAGATAGAATCTAAGCTCTTCTTTGAAGACAAAGATGAAAAGAAATCAGTGCAGGATGTGAACCATTTTACTCAGGCAGAATAAACTCATTGACTTCAAGGGACCTGGGATTGAAAGAAAGACCACTGATTTAATAGGCTAGCTCAAGAAACCCAGAAGTCCACTCAAAATGCTTGTAATGTTGGAATTCTTAAAACTTCTTGTGTCCAAAGGAGTATAAACAATAAAAAGTTAAACACACATATTGGCATTGCGTGTCCCAGATCCGTGCTCTGGCTGCCTGTGGGAGCAGCTTCATGCCCTCTGGAAGCCCACGGTGTCCTTTACTTACTGAATTTTGGGTCAGT
Organism: Petroica traversi; assembly: GCA_025920805.1. Lineage (NCBI taxonomy): Eukaryota > Metazoa > Chordata > Aves > Passeriformes > Petroicidae > Petroica > Petroica traversi. The sequence continues at coordinate 11,044,626 of JAHLSL010000008.1, forward strand.
TCCTACAATGGGTTCAGCTGAAGTGTTACCAGAATTTTCATTCCTGAATCTTGCAATGCTTTCTTTCTTTCCTCTTTAGACGTCTGAGGATGGTTTCAGAAGATACTTGTATCTTGTAGTTGCTTTCTTTAACTTGTACAAAATGCAAAGCTTTTTCTTCCCATTTTGGGCAGACAGTGAATTCTGGTCTGTGCTGATTTATCAGGTGGTGCTTACCAGGAGTTTAGCCAAACAGACCCTTGCTTCATATGTAGTATTTCACTTGAAAACTGCTTATTTTATCTTGTTGCTTTTTTGCAGTTAGATGGCTAAAACTGCTCAAGTAGAAATAAAACCTAGTAATTAATAAAGAATATACTTATTTCCTCATGTACCAGAATACAGATATTTGCAGGAAGTGTTGCTATTTGTCAGATATTTGGAAAGAAATACTAGAAATAGCAGCTGAATCACTAATACAGGCAAACTAAGCAGAAACTCATGGACTGAATGTAAGGTCAGGACTGCTGCAGAAATAAGTCAACCCATGCCTTCCTGTGAACTTCAGTGACTTTTGGGGGAAACTCTTTAGAGCTCTAGTGATGTTAAACATAGTAATTCATCTTATTCCCTTTAGTCTTGAGGATAACATAGAAGAGCATACCAGCTCTGTGGACACAACTTTTGGGTTTTTGCTTGGTTTGGTTTTTGTTGGCTTTTTTTTCCCCCTTCTTTTCCATGTTTGTTTTTTTTTTTAGAAGAAACTAATGCATTTTCTGTGTCTGTGGAAAGGGAACACCTACACTGGGATACACTTGAAGCAGTATTTCTAGCCACATATATGTAGCTATGTGAAAGTTAGTGGGAAGGTGACATTTGGAGAACTCTTCTGAGAGCACTCAGGGTGACAGTAGGGAATGAATAATAGAAGTGGTGCTTGCAGAGTTTTCTCTTATGAGATTTCTCATGTCCTAAGTTATCATGTTTGATGCACTCAAACCAGTAAGTTACCTCAAGGTACCTTACAAGTGGCCAAATTGTAGGTTAATCTGCTTGGAGTTTGGGGGAAAGGGGTGGGAGTAGTGGTGGTGAGGTGTTCAGAATGTTTAGTCAGCTGGAGAGAAAAATTTAGAAATACAGGTTGAAATATTATTCTTATAGGTAAATCTTTGGATTTGGAGATATTTCCTTGGTCCTGCTTGCGGTTTACAAAATGGTCCTGTCTGCAGTATAGCCTTCAAGTGAAAGATTGTTTCACAGAGCTCTTGCAAAAGCTTGAATGTAGAAAATTTGGTCTCTGCACTGAAGTCCTGGATCTCAGACAATTTCTCAGATGAAATTCATATCGTATTTGGAGATGAAGTTAATAATTTATATAACTGTATTGGAATTAAGCTACTTAGGGTTTCATGTGCATATAAGGAAACTGCATGCAGAATGATGCCTTAAGGATTAAACTCTTGATGGTGGCAATAAATAATGCAGAAAATTCAAATATTGAATGCAGAAGAGACTTCAATCAGGCAGAGCCTTACTGAGATTTCTTTTCACACTACTCTGTTCGTATTTTTTCTGCTGTTGTTTCTGAAACCAGTGGCCTCCTCTTGAGAATTTTATCATGAGCCATATGTACGTTTTGGTGTGGTTTAAAAATGAATACTAAACTTGAAAGCAAATTGAAAATGCAGGAGTGTGGAACCCAACAGGGTCAAGTCCCAAGTGAATCTCTGTGCATTTCACTGAATAATTTCTACTCTGAGTTATCATGTAAATGATAATAAAATAGTGAAAGTCCTGTGGGATTTGAAATCAATAGCCAAGAGTAGTACTACACATCTGTTGCATTTATTTTTAATTGTTTTAAAGAGGGAACTCTTCAATTAGATTTTTTTTATCCTGTGAAAGACACAGCTGCTTTAATAAACAGTCCAGCTAGAAAGTCGTATAAAAGCGTTAAGAGGAACGTGCAAAGACAAGAGTTCAAAAGCTGAAACATCAAGCAGTGACTGAGTTGGTGAGCTGTGAAACCTTTAACTCCGTATTCATTTGGGTTTCCTTTAAAATGGAGCCCTATAACCTCCATCTACCTGTCAGCCGTTATTGTTAGCAACAAGAACGGGGCTCATGGTCTGGAGCATCTGTGTAGAAACATGAAATAGGATTATTTTGTGTTCCTAATGAGTAACCTGGGAAAAGTGTGGGCTTGCATAATGGGTGATGTTCCCCCACTCACACAGAGACTTTGGTAGCACAGTTTCTGACTTTTTAATAAGTATATGTCTTCAGAACCTCCTTACTCTGTACCTACAGGGATAAAACTGTTGGCTAGGATTTAGAAAACACTATAAAAAGGTGGATCATTGCATCAGGAGATGGCAGCTCCGGGAATGTAGAAGCCAAACATCCCTTCCCTGGTGTCCCAGCCTTGTCAGTGCCCTCCTCAGGGGATGTGAGGTCTTTTTTCTTCCACCGTGTGGGCAGGCGTCGGGGGGAAACCTTGTGCTTCTGTGCAGGGCCTAAAGAGGCAAGCTGCAAGTGCACCAGACCATTTTGTTTGGGATGGAAAATGCTTGAACAGGTAGTCAATTAACAGGCTACAGCTGTCTGCAGCTGCCATGGAAGATTCCGTCTGGCGGCTACTGTGGCTACAAAAGGACTAATGGCTTTAATTTGGTGCGAGAAGGATTTCTGTTCTCTCTGAAGAATGATAATGGCAGAAAAGCCAAGGGACAAATTCTGGGCACTTCACAGCAAAACACTGTTTGACTCTATTTATTTTATAGAATTAAAAAACAAAGTTTTCTTTTTCAGCGGTAGAGGCTGTGGCAGCTGGGTACTGTTAGAGTTCAAAAATGTGTATTTTGCACAAGAATGCTAAAGTAACAAGTAAAAATGAGACAAATCAGAAGCAGTGTTATGAGAAAAGTGTCTGAAATAAAACTGCAGGAAAGCAGTAAGGAAATTAAATGCCAGGCTTCTGTGAAAGATGGACTATTCCCACTCCTTGGAATAGAATTTTTAAGGATTCTAAAATTATAGACTGACAATTCCTTATACAAAGAAGACAATTTTAAAATTTTATTAATAAAATTGAAAGTGAGATTTGCATGGGAAATAACTAGAAAGCTCTTCATCTTAATTTGAATCAGAGGATTCTTTGCAGGAGTTAGTTATAGCAGAAACTATTTTGAGCAGGTCAATGTAGAAGCAAATTCCCAGGCTGTATTACTGGGAAAGATATGTAGCTAGCATTTTATCAACTACAATCAAAAGCAGCAAGGGGTAAAAAGATGCCTCAGTGGTTGAGTTGGAGCTCTGTAGTTGAGTTGAAGCATTGTTTGTTTTTCATGAAGCAGAATATGATCTAGACTTGGAGCAAGGATGCTATTCCATCCAGTGCAGGTGGGCTTGCTGAATGACAGCACTCAAAGAGCAGAACAGCCTTTTAAACAAATAATTGTGATGATGATGAGACCACTTTGAGAGCTGTTGTAAACCAATGGAGATTGTGCCATGGAGCTGAAGCAGTAGAGTCTGCTGTGACATTGCTGCACACAGAGCACGGGCCGATCAATGGAGCTGCGGCATTTCTTCCCAAGGGAAAGGACTCTCCAAAGGCATGGAAAGAAACGCCAGTAACATGAAAGGTGTGAGAGCTGTAATCAAAGCAGGCTTTTCAGACACATCAAAGACACAATGGCAGAGGAAGAAAGTTTGCAGCTGGTTTTGTGCACGTTCCAAGAATGCTGCCAGTGTAAATGCTTTTAGGGTTCCGTGTGCATGTGGGAACCCTGAAGAGGCAATGAAGGGTAAACCTGCAATACAAACACTGGCTGGCAGACTCCAGTACCTGCAAATTCTGTGCTATTCAGGAAAACTGTAAGATTAATGGGAGCAAGATTACTACAGCATTTGAGTTATAAGGATCAAGTTATTTTTTTTATTTGCCACCTAAGTAACAAACCCAGGCTAACTATGCAAGCTAGTCTAGTGTTCCATCAGAGCAGTGAGTGCCCAAGTCCAGGGATATGTTAGAATCCAGGTGTGCTGGTTCTTATGTCCGTGGCTAGGTGATGTCCTGATGACAGAAGAGTCACTGGAAATATAAATTTGCTTTGATATAACTTTGTCTTAAGTCGGATATTACTGATGAAAAAGGAAGAGCTGCTTATTGGAAAAATGGGAATGTACCCTTTTTAAAACACAAGGGTTATTTATTCAGTTTGCAGAAGGCTTTTTAAGATCCAGTGTGGTGCATTTTTTGAAGGCCCATTATTGATAGTGTTTCAAGTTAGATATTACAGGACACTCCTTTACATCCTTACAGCCCTCGGTGCACCTGCAGATGGAGAGTCTGCTCTGTGCTTGTCCATCCTGTGGTCATTGTATTTGATTAAAACTCTTCAAAACATTGAGGGACAACTGCAGTTGAGCAGCTTGGATCATAGAAAGGCTGTATTTGATATTTCCCCTCCTCAGTGTATCTAATACTTCAGCATGTTAAATGAGCTTGGCTTGTGTATAGATTTAGATGCCTCACCCCACGAACCAACCCGAAGTTTAATTAAGTCCAGCTATTCTACTTGGGCTCCAAGTAGCAGGACACAAGGACACTGCATGACCCAGCTAGCACAGTATAATGTGAAGATAGTACAGGGTGATTACTTGACCAGACCCTCAGTGCTACAGAATTCCAGGCATCTCAGGTCACTCAGTTGTAGTTCAGTATTATTTATGCCTTTCCCCCCTCTTTTGCTGTCCTGTATTTTCCCTTCCTTATCAGTGTCAAAGTCTGACATTAACCTACATGTGCACTCAGAATCACCAGGGCAGAAATATTCATCATGCTGATGGCAGAACACATTCCAACATCACAACAGAGACATGGATGCCAGGATAATCGAAATTTGAGAGGTGCAAGTACAGAATTCCTTCTCTACTTAAAAAAAAACAAACAAACCCAAAACCAGAAACAAGTCCCTTAGTGATTTTTGTTGGAAATTATTGACTGCTATGTAGGCTGAAAGCTTGATTCAGTGTTCTTTGCTGAGAAAATTACAGCAAGTTATCTCACCATCTGTGATACTCATGTGGATTCTTCAGAGGAATGGCACAGTTGTTATCAATCAAATTGCTTTATCAAACAGACCTCTGCACTCTGCACTATCAGAAGAGTGTGTTCACAGGACAAAGTGGAGAAAAATTATGTAATGTATTACTCTCCCCTGTTTCTTTTTAAGATGCTTGGGTGCTTGATTTACTGCTGTCCAGGAAAGCAGGTTTGCTGAATTCATGTGTGTAAAACACTTGAGATGCACATTCTGTACAATATCCTCAGAAAATGCTTTCACTCCACAATGCCCTCCAGCAGTTGTACAAATCAGAAATGTAAGTCTGTAGGTTGTAATCCTTTAAGACAGCTTTCTCAATCTTCTGGGCTGAGGTATAATCAGACAGCATTTCTGGAACATGCCAAACCAATCAGGAGCAGATATTTTTCCTACACATTAAATGGGCTTTTTCAAGATGCTATCATTAAAATCTTATACCAAAATGTTAATTGAACATTATCAGATTCTTACATGCCTCCTCTCTTTTCTTTTCTTAAAATTGAGTTTAGTAATAGAAATGTTTCTCAAGCCAGCTAGCCAATGTCTGGGAATACAGAACAATTGTCTCTAGTGAATTTTCTCTGTTTTTCTTTCGTTAATTAAATATTCGACATTGTAGCATCCTCATTTCTCACTTGTTTGAACTGGATCAGCTTCCATTCTCAGAACATTTCGTTGCACCAATTCATTCTAATCACAGAGCTGCCTTGAGCATGTATTTAAGTGTATCCTTGGGAATAGAAGCTGTGCAGTTCTATCCACATGCATTGCACATCCCCAAATTTCAGAATTTTGTAGTTGTGGCTGTTTTGTTTTGGGGGTTTTGTTTTGTTTTTTTTCACCTCCACATCCTTGACTTTTTGTGTAAGGCTTCCTGGCACCCAAACCTCATGGAGTGTGTTTTGTTCTTCATCTCTAGTGAGATGCCAACCTAGCAAGATTATCTGACAATATCTATTTTTGTCTACTTATCAGTTTGAAACTTTTGCCACTGATATAAAAATAACACAGTCCAATTAAGATCTGTGACTTACTATAGCTGTAGTATATGCATCTTTCAGCCCATTTAGTTAATGGGATTTAAAAACCTCAATTTTTCTTAATCCTGAATTGAATTCTTTTAAGTGATGAAAAGCAGAAATATTTCAAGTGATATAAATACATCACATTAGCTGGAGAGTGTGAAAGTAAATCAGGCTGTGCCAGTGCAGTGTGGTTGTGGAATTATTGTCATACACGATTTAACAAATATTTGCATTTTCTAGCTTGGTTGCACTGAAGCATCTTCTAAGTGAATTTGAGGTAAATGTGTGTAATGGCACTTGGGGTTCTTCTGACTTTAACTGGTCATGTTTGATGAACTGCTGAAAGGATCTTAGAATTTCTTTACAACACTGCTGATATTTGAGTAAGCAAGTTTTTCTCCATGTGGGGTGATCTCAAGTGCCCTTTATCCTTTTTATACTCTCCTGCTCCCCTGCTCTCTCTTTCTGCACTCTGGACGTGCAAGATGGCAAACGATCTGTCAAGTCTGGAGCTGTGTGCATGTGCTGGCCAGCCAGCAAAATGTCAAGTAGAATGTTGAATAGCTGACTTGTGCCTATCTGACCTCAAGTGTGGGTGCTGCTGGTTTTTTCTCTTGGGAATTTAATTAAGTCTGAGATAAAAGACCAGCCTAGCACTCTTTATCATTTTGTCAAAATTTGCAAGTGCATACATAAGTAACTATGGGCAGAAAGAAGGGATAGCAGACAGATAAGTTGGATTCAAATTATAACAAGAAAATAATTCTGTCCAAAACCAATAACAAAAGCCCCCCACTACCCCAAACCCCCAATATTAGGATATTTTCAGTAGTGAGTTCTTGCATTAAAGATGTTTACTGCCTGTAGTTCTTACTTTTCATCTAACAGTGAACTACTTAGTACTTACATGCTTCCAACAAATGGAATTAAAATTGTGTAACATGCGCTCATTTTTGGCAATAGTTCAAGAAAAATTCTTTTTGCCTTGGAAGGATTAAATTCTCTCTTAGTTGCTTTAAAATCTTCTTCTGGCCATGCTGCTCAATATAGTTACAACTGTGAATCCCCACATGGTCCTGGATTTGTTATAGAATTTACTAAATCTAGCAGGATCCAGAATTAGAATATTTCAGACTACTTTATTAAATAAGTCCCTAAGGATCTTTGCAGTTACAATGTACTTAAGTGCTATAAAAAAATTAATTGACACTCTGAGTTGGATCCTGTCTTACTGTTCCTGTGAAATGAAGACTGACAAGAAAGGCCTGGGTGGACAGGTGGAGCTATGATAGAGCTAGGATGTTCTTTCTTATCAAGTCTGTAGGTAAATAAGAAAAATCCGTTCTTTAAAAGTTCAGTTCTGTCCTTACTTATCATGTATTTTAAAACTGTGCTGTGCAAGCCCACAAGGACATAACTGGAAGAACAGTCCCTATTGAAGTTTATAGAGCCACGTTTATGTGCTTGTTTATCTGTCTGTCCAGTCCTCTTCTCCAGATAACTTCTGCATTTCCTGGTCGTCTCAGAGCTACTCACATCCCTCTAAGTTTTGTGAACATTAGTGACCATTGGAAGATGAGGATCCAAAGCAAGCTCCCAGGCTGAGGAAAGGCAGGCAAAACTGAGCTGTAAAACACACTCTGCCTGGCAGCAGCTGCCACTTAATCAATGCATATATAATTTGTTAATAGCTGCAGTGTGTGTGATCTCTGGGTTGGGGAGAGTTTCCTAGAAGGACATATTTTCCTTATTTCCATTATTCATGGACCATCTTGTAGTGCTAAATGATACACAAGCAGCGGGAAGATGGAAAACGCATCTCTGTTTGATCATAAACTGCAGAAACCTCCAGGGAATAATGAGTGTATTGCTGCTTCATGCTTTCACCAAGGCCCATGACAAACAGAACGTCCACAGCCAGATGCAGATGAGAAGTCATCCATCTGTACTCTGACTGTCTTGGATCTGACATTACAATTAAGTAATTGCAAAGGGTGAGCAGATTGTGGGACTCCTGTGCACATGCATACAAGGGTATCTCAGCTCTGGTACTTGTTTCTTTCATTTACAATCCACGAGAAACTGTGAGGATGTCTTACCTCCATTAGTAACATTATCATTGCTGTTATATTCTGGACTGTTTGTAGTGATATGAAATCTTTCCCCTGAGACTCTCCTGTTTAAATATCCTCCATTTGTTGGAAAGAAAAGATGCTTTAAGTCTCATTTTCCCTTTACTTCTGCTTCTTTCAGATGTTAAAGAATAAGGTATCATATTAATTCTGCTTGTAGGAATTCATTCCACTCTCACAGGACTATAAGTGCATTGTAAACTGCATGTGTTGGGAGTGGGGGGTGTCCTCCTTTGTTCTCTCTGTCGCTGTGTACCAAACGGTTCTACTCCCAGAAAATGGAACATTATGCCTACAATATTTTTATCATGCTATTTATAAAAGGCAGGCATGAAAACAGTGCACTAGGAAGACAGAAGATCAGAATAAGGGCCAGTTGTTTTACAGCAGCAGCGTGCTGCTATCCTGTGCCTTTTAGATCTGTTTTCCAGCTCTCCTACCACTTATGCTTCTGTTGAAAAATGACCTAGAGAACAAACCCGTATGGTCAGCTCTGGATGATCAAAGCAGAGGGAAAATCAAAGAAAAAGCAATGAGGACATGAGTTTAAAAGAAAAGGATGGAAAGGGGAGGTATGGATAATGAGTTTCTTAACCTCATCTGCAAGCCCCAGTTTCAAATTTCTTTATACTGAACAGTAGAAGTGGGCTATCAGCAATATGTGACTTTACTGGAACGGTCTCTAGTGAGCTCAGATGTCTCTCAGAAGTTAGGAGAAATTTTCTTGTTCTTTTGACAAGTTTATGATCAGATTTCTGTAGATGTTGCTTGCTGCACCTGCAGTTTCCTGCAAAGGCTCCTGGAGTCACTGTGTGCTGCCAGTGGAGCCTGGACAAGGACTGGGCTCCTGCAGGTAGATCTCTTCAACAGCTTCACAATGACTTGGACATGGGACTGGAAGGGATGCTGAGCAAGTTTGCAGACAATACAAAACTGAGAGAAGCTGTTCACTCCCTTGAAGGCAGAGAGACCCTAACAAATCAGAGCACTGGGCAATCACTGACCATATGAAGTTCAACAAGGAAAGGTGCTGGATTCTGTGCCTGGGATGGGGCAGCCCTGGATGTACGGACAGACTGGGCAAGGAGAGGCTGGAGAGCAGTGCCATGGAAAGGGACCTGGGGGCCCTGGTCGATGGTGAGTTGGACATGAGCCAGCAGTGCCCTGGCAGCCAGGAGGGCCAGCCCTGTCCTGGGGGACATCAGGGACAGAATCACCAGCCAGGCCAGGGAGGGGATTGTCCTGCTCTGCTCTGGGCTGGGGCAGCCTCACCTCGAGGGCTGGGGGTGGTTTTGGGTGCCACAATACAAGAAGGACATTAAACTATTGGAGAGTGTCCAAAGGAAGGCACGAGGATGTTGAAGGGCCTTGAGGGGAAGCTGAATGAGGGGTTGCTGAGGGCACTGGGTCTGTTCAGCCTGGAGGAGACTGAGGGGAGACCTCAGTGCAGTCACAGCTTCCTCAGGAGGGGAAGAGGAGGGGCAGGCACTGATCTCTCCTCTGTGGTGACCACTGAAATGATCTGAGAGCATGGTCTGAAGTTGTGTCAGGGGAGGTTTAGGTTAGATGTTAGAATAAAAGTTCTTCATCCAGAGGGTGTTTGGTCACTGGAACAGCTCCCCAGGGCAGTGGTCACAGCACCAGCCTGACAGAGCTCAGGAAGTATTTGGACAACACTCTTGGGCACACGGTGTGACTTGGAGATGGTTCTGTGCATGGCCAGAAGTTGGACCTAATGATCTTTCTGGGTGCCTTCCACCTTGACATATGCTCTGATTCTGTGATTTCTTCTCAAAAAGAAGCTGTGCAACAAATAAAAGGCATTTTCAGGCACTTTTGTTTCTTTATGTTACTTGCTCTCCATTCATCTCTTGGTGCCTCATGCTTAATAGCCTTGCTAATAAAAAAAGAAAATCAATTTCACTTCACTAGATTTCCCAGAGAGATAGCAGAAGTGTTATTGGTGGAATTTATTCTTGAAACTTTGTTATAAAAGGACTCCAGGCCTTACTGAGTGCTGCACCAAATACTTCTTACAGGGGATCAAGGACCATGCTGTGAGGTCCTTCTTCCTCTGACCGCCTGGTGCAAACATTTCATTTGAATTCAGCACATTTAACATCCGCTAAATAGTCCATCAGAAACACACAGTATTTCCCCAAGAAAAAGTGTTCTCGCTTGGTGCTGCAAAATGTCAAAATTATAGCTAATGTGGTGGTGTTTATCATGTTGTGTTGTGTGTGCTATGTAGGAGTTCAACTAGGGATTCAAGGAAAGAGAAGGAAGTTCTTTTCCTTTGTTCCAGCCTTTCCTTGTTTAGTCACAATATTATAAACGTACATCTAGTCAGTTTGATCTTTCCTGAAGCCTTGGGAAGCATGGTTTTAGGTTTTTCAGTTCAGTGAACTCCTTTTGTTCTGCACAGTGTTGGTGTTAAAAGCTTAGGTATTATGAAAAAGCACGTACAGCAGAACAGCACTTCACCCACCCCTGCTTTACAGGGTGTTCTGGGAGTCTCTGTGCATGGGAAACTCTTCTGTCCTAACTTCAGGTTCTGAAACAGAACATCCTGGTCGTCTCTCAGTATATTCTAAAGAGGTTTTACAGGTAAGAGCTCCATATGGAAAACATTTTAGAATTTATTAGACAGTTCAGTGTGACTTTGTTTATCAGAAAACACAGGGACTAATTTCTGTGGAAAATTTACATGTGAATACAAGATTCTAATCTTGATTATTTCCCATTCATTGTTTGGTGAATGCTATTCTGCCATAAAGACCTTATAATTAAATTTTTAAACCTCAGATATGTGTTTGGAAGAGATCTAATTCAGAATCTGTAGAAATTGATTTGTCATGATAGAAGGGTGAGGAAAAATAGCAAATCCGTGCTTAAGTTTTGTATTGGTCTTCCTTACTGTATGTATTTACTGCTAGCTTCTGCTTAGGGTTAAAAATTTGCCCAAGGCCAAACAGTTTTCCAGCAGAATAGGCGACAAATTAAATGACTTGTAAGAGATGTTCTTTAACCTAGGGTCCATTATTTGAGTGGCACAGTCCTTCTCACCCTGAACTTTTAAAAATCAGAAATTTTTACTTATATCCACTTATAACTTGTGGTCATGTTAAGCAGTAATACAGGCTATAAATAACAACAGCAATCTACTTCAATCTTTTTTTCTTCTCTCCCTTCTTGAGCCCTCCAGGGAGTTGGAGTTTCCATAAGATGATGTATTCCTAGTTAGAATTTAAGTCTAGTGACTGGAAGTTCAAGGTTCGCATCTGCTCAGAATAATATTCTGTACTATTGCCTATTAATTTTTCTCCTACAAAAGCTTTGCAAGCAAGTATCACGGGTCAGGATGATTTAAACTTCCTTGAAATTAATCTAATTAATAGATAATTTTACCATTGTACTTTCAAAAAGATGATAAAGTTCAACAATAATGGACTCTACTATGGATTTTTTTATCTATTAATATCATTATAGATCAAATTTGGTGATCAAATTAAATCGTAGATGGGTATTAAAAACCTCTGATGAAATAGTAATTTTTTAAAATCTCATTCCAGTACTGTTGTAATGTGCTGCTTAGGAGGAATGAATTAAATTAATCAAACCTAACTTATTCATTATTAGACAACAGCATAATTTTTTAAAAAAACCAAATTTTGCTTTCCTAGTGGTGTCAGTACCTTACCTGGTTTGATTCTTAGATAGAATAATTGACAAATTTTGAAGTGCTTTGCATTTTGAATTTGTGCCTTAGTGAACTGTTATTGTATCACTTCTTTTCCTCTGATGCCATTTTAAATGAGCTTTTAGTTCGGCTTATTGAGCAAACCATTTACCCCTTTATAGCAGAATAACAACATTCTCCCTTAGTCAGCAGTGTTGCCTGCTGTGGTCTGCTTTTGCTGCAGGTGGCAAGTAGGGTCTTTTAAGGCCATTATTTTTTTCATGGTGCCTACTTTATTCCCTAACTTAGCTTGTGTACCACGACTGGGTTTGGGGGCTTTTTTCCTGACAGCTGATTTGTCAAAACCTCTCTGATTCTCCTTCCTCCTTGGTCTCTGGGCCGTAAAATGGTCCAGCAATTTATCCATGATTTTCCTGTGTATTAATATCACATTGGCAATCTATCCTGTGTTCAGGGAAGACAGAGAAAACTCAGAGAACTTGAACTTGAAAGTGCAGAACTTTCCTATAAATTTCGGTATTCTTTGGATCACCAAAGGGAAACACTTTGGGTGTACGGGAGAAGCTGCATTACTTCTCCATTTCTGTGAGCTTCCAATAACAACGAGAAAATACAGAAGTGAAAGACGAGCAGCAAATATCTTGCTGTACTTACTGTTATTTTATCACCCCCAGTTTTATGATACCACAAAATCTTTTTTTTTCCTTTCACTTTAAAGGGCTGTGTCAGCTGCTGTCTCTTTGAGGTGACAGTACAAGGCTTTTAGGAGATGACAGCTTTAGTGTAGAAAGGCAGAAGGATGAAATAAAGTGTTTGTAGCCCTAGTAGCTTGCTTCATCCTCTAATGCTTTGTACACCTCTGCTCTTCACTGGACAACATATGACATTGTTGGTACACTCTTGGTCAAAATTTGAGAGGTTAAATCATTTAGTGTCAAAATTTCTCTTAGCTCTGTTTAAAACCATAGTGAATATTCCTGTGTGAAGTGACTTGGCTGTGGCAGGATTTCTGTCATGGTACAGCCTGGTCACAGTTGTTTCCTTGAGACACACAAAGTATTTGAGTTAAGGCTGACCATTGCAAACTGTTTTAAAAGTAGTATCTAAAGACTTTAAAATAGATTGAGATGCTGTTTTCAAGAGCATTTCTGTAACTTCCCTGTCAGAAAGTGGAGAGTGCTTTCCAAAAATCTGACCCTAAGCCCAACAGCTCCTATTATTCTACCTGCTGCAGCCTTTTCTGTCCTGCCTGGTGTGACAGAGACCATTTCTGAAAGTTGTTTTGTAAAAGCTTTCTGGAGGTCATTTGTCTCCCACAACTGATACCAAAGTTTAAGGAGCTGAAGACTCTGTGGATGTTCTGCAATGTAAAAAAAAAAAAAAAAAAAAAGTCAATTAGCCAAGCCCTAGAAAAACAGGATCAAGCAACCATGGTGCTTGGCATACTGACAGCTCATTAGCTGGAAGCAAAAGGACTCATTATGGGCATGCTGATCACTCACAAAATTATTAGGAATCTAAATAAAATTGAACCATGAAATACCTTCAGTCAGGGATGTTTTGTAGCTGAACACACAGAGTGAGGTCCCTTTTGAAAGACTGCGTTTCCTACCTATGGTCAAAGAGGGTGACCTGGAAGCTGAAGAGCAGAGGCTGAGAAGCTGATGTATCTGAAAAATGGGGGACTGCTTTCTGGAAGATTGAAGAGTTTACTTCAATTACCATTCTAAATCCAGTTGAGAGAAGATACATCAAAGCTCTGTTTCTGAGAATGGACAGGACCAATTATATACATTAAATGCAGTCCGTAGTTTAGAAAAGGGCTTCTGATGTAGAGATGGTTCATTGAAATTGGTACTTCAATACTTAAATGAATACCTCACCAAAGGTGGTGCCCCCAGTAACGCCCCAAAGAGCCTTCTTTCACTGTAGTGTTGTAAATGTCCAATTGTACTTCTTGTCATAGAGGGCTCTTTGCATGGCCTAAGTGGAACAGCAGTTTCTCTTTCCTAATATGACCCCAGTCAGAACATCTGGATCTCAGTACCAAAGTCTTAAAACTTTTAACAGGGCTGAAATACAGCAGCACATGACCATTTCAGCAACCACAGGAGCAGTGTAATAAAAGAAAAACAAAAGCCAAACAACTACAGGAAAAAGGGGCACATCACTGACTGCTCTGCAGAGGACTCTGTTTCCAGAAAGAGAAAGGCTGTTTAGCCAGATAAAATGAATTATTACAAGATGAAAGTTCATGTTCTCGGAGGGAATTGAGCAAGGAATTAGTCAGCTAGACAGAAGACTGTGTATAAATGAAGAATAGTTAAGTACAAGATTCTTCAGTTATGAAAGGAGAAGCTGACAGGGAGGTTTGACTTAAATGGGAAGTTGGGGCATAGCTGCAAAAAGAAGAGATTAAAGAATTAAATATTGCAATTCCTTAAGGTAACTAAAGGAGGAAAATTTGACAATGGTACTGTGGGGTAGCAAGGAGCTGCTGAAGTAGAGGCACTATCTGGCAAAATAGGGAGTACTTCTTGGAGGATTAGATTATCTAAGCATAGTCAGAGGGTATAAAATTAGATGTTGTGGTACTCAGTGAGGTAGTGGCTTTCAGGCAAAAGTAAATGGAGTCAGATGGGCTGAAATTTGACCAGTGACATTTGTGGTGAATGCGGAATAACTAACATGAAAAATGGAAAATATCAGGATTTAATGCCTTGAAACATTAACATCTGAAGTTGGATCTTCTAGGCATTAAGTTGTGGGAGTCCCAACAGACCTAAGGTTTCAACCAATTAAATCTATTTTCCAGCACTGTGGGATTAGTTACATGTGAAGCAAGGAAATTGCAGATAAATATTCTGGTTTGGATTTAATGAAAAAAAAGTACCAAAAAAAATCAAATGAAAAAGGAAGGACATCATTAATTTTGGCATCTAAAAATCAAATGATAAATGATCAACTGATTAGTGATGTGCATTTTGTTCTTTTAACTTCTTCAGTAATGTGTGAATGTCACATTATATAACACTTAAAATGAATAAACCTGGAATAAGTTATGCATCTTTGTGTTCCTCCCCTGGCTGGTAGACAGCATGTCTCATTAATCTGTATAGTGGTGTTAATTTAAACAAACAGCATTATTTGTTGAGATTTATGGCTAGAAAACCTAGGGGTCACTGAGAAAATCTTATGCTGCTTTATTTTCAGAGCCCTTGCATAGATTTTATGACTTTTAGTGATTGGAACATGTCATGAACTCTCATAACTTGTAATGACTGTACAAAACTGCTACAGACCCAAACACCCAGATGGAGAATGTGGGCACAATGAAGGATGGTCAGTAAGAGGTGGCCACAGGGCAGTGGGGAGTTCTGTCCTGTGCAGATTCCTTCTTGAGTTGGTGACTGCTGCCTAACCAGCACTGGGGTAAAGGCAGAGATAAAAACTGCTAATTGTTACCTAAAAGTGAAGATCTTTGATAGGAATAAGAAAACACTGAAAAGAGATGAAACAGTAAATGTGAGCGTAACATTCCTGTATTCATTATACATGCTTTTTGAAGATCATAGATGTTGAAGTGTCTAGGATCTATTTTTAGAAGTAACTGAGCATGATTCTGGTTCTTAATGAACTTTAGGAAAACTCATCTTTGCCTAGTGCTTCCAAAGGGTTGTGGGGCACATGATTTAATCTCGCTGGTGTCTCTGGCAGCTTCCCTGCTGCAAAGGAAAAAACCCTCCTCTAACCTCTGGGACATTATGAGTTGAGTGATGAGTTCATTAAGATTTTGGTGGCCTTATTCTACTGCTTTAGACCAGATTGGTGTTTAAGATAATTGGAAATATATGGCCTCAGGGCTGTTAGTGTGTGGGAGAGATTCATATGCTGCAGAAAGGTTGTGGGCAGAACCTGATCCCTGCACTAGCAGCAAAAATGAAGAGGAGAACTTGTTCATACCCAGGTCAAGTCTTGCACAGATGGCACCTTAGGAAGTTCCCCTGTGTCTGTAAGCTACAGAGGTGCAGTGTTGGGTCCCACAGATGGCAGCAAGAACATTCACAAGCTGGGTTTGGTAGGAGTTTAGGGATCCAGAGTGTGCAAATTGAGTAACTCATACTCTAAGGCCCTGGGAAAGAATAAAAAAAAAATTTTTTTTTTCTTACTGTTCTTGTTCAAATTTAATTGTGCTTCTGGCTTTCTCTTGCCCTTCTTTAAATCAGTTAGAGATATCTTTACATCAATGAGGGACAGAATTCCACAGGTGGCTTTCTTCAGTGCAAGTAGCTGGATGTGCTGGCATGGGGCCAAGGACCTGGACAGTAGATTGTCTTTATTATGTCTTACACAAAAATTAAACTCAATTTGAATGTTTTGGGGGGTTATACTACTTTTGTTTGTTCTTACATGCAAATGAATAGAATGCAGATGCCGGGAACCAGGGATTTAATAATTTCTGACACATGACATCTCTCTATGTTTGATGGACTAGAGGATGGAAAACTGTGCTAGGTGCCCAATTGTTTTGCATTTCTTCCATCAAAATGTTCTGGATCAGCTCTAATAGAGTGGGTAGGAGGGTTTCTTTTAAGTTTAAGAAAGCCACAAATAGGATATATTTGCATTTCCACATCTAGCACTTTCAGTTTTTAATATAGAATAATGTGCAAATGTATTTTTATCTAAGCCTTATTAGACAGAGATTGATAATCTTCTGTATTAATTTTTCATGGGGTTTTTCTTTTGCATATGCTGGTTCAATGATGCATTTTCACATGAAACACATAAAGCTTTTTAAAGCAAAAATAAAAGCACAGAAAATCCAAATCAGTTCAATTACACTTGCAGATTAAAATAAAGCTGTAATATATATCTATTGTATTGAAATGCTAACTCTATGAATTTTTGATCTGCTTTAAAAATGTAGAACTTGGATTTGATTAGATTAGCTGTGGAGTAATCTACACTGAATAAATCTGTCTTCCTTTCATGTGATTTGTCAGTGTTTGTAGTGGGTTTGTACACACAGCTTTTGCCATTATTTTCCAGGCTATAAAAGCAGCCATGCAGAAAAGCCACCCATAAATGTCAGAAAACAGAGATATTTTGTTGCATTCCAAGGGCTTTGAAGGTCAAGTTCAATTCAGTTAGCTCACCCCAGCGTGAGAGGAGCGTGATCCAGTGATGGAATGTGTGTTTGGGTAGGATATATATGTTACTGTCCCTGCACTATTCTATCAGGATAACAGATCAGTGAGAGATTAAACTTTACTGCTTGGAAGAATTTCTTTTGGAAAACCATCAGGTTTTATGATTTTCTCTAGCTCCTATTGAGATGCTGTGCAGAAATAATGAATCTAAAGAATTTACAGCTTTTATAACAATGGAGATTGACTCCTGATTGTGGCTTTTGGGTGGTGTTCCACTGCAGGTATCCCATTGAACTGCATGTGTTCATAAAACAAATCTCAGATCATGGATTTTATTGTAAACATGAATTTGAATTTCTGTATCCTTCTGATGAAAAGTAGTTTGTATAAAAATGGTTTCCTAATTCCTAGAAGTGAGAGGTCTGCACAAAAGGCAATTTTCCCACTTCAAGGAATCTGTTCTGCCAAGTTCCACTGCAGCTCAGGGCTTTGTGGTTACCTTCCCCTGCCATATCCAAATTATTTTTCTTCTATAAAGAGAAGACATGATCAATAAAGCTTATAATTAAGTTGAAGGCACTAGCTTGATCAGTGCTTTTATTGAGTTTCAGTGCCCTGATTTAAGGAGCTCCCCAGTCAACAGAGGAATATGTCATCAACTGCGTGAGTGTGAGCAGTCGTGGTCTGTAACTGCAGTGCTGCACAGTCTTTGCTAACTGGAGAGTCTCCCTTGTGGTGGCTTCTGATAACCTCTTGCTCATGTTATCCAAGGATCAATAACAAACAGACTCCTACCTGTAAAAGGAATGCAATTGTATTAAATGGGCAAGAAATTTTGTTCAAGTTCCTACTGCTTTGCGACATCTTCCTGTGATTGTAGGAGAAGAAGTGAGTAAAAGCATGGTCAGCTCATGCCAATTTCTTTCATTGGCATGATTCTCTGCCAAAAATGTTCAGGTCATTTGCCCCTCTGTGTTGGTACTGACACTTCATTGCTCAGTGCAGCCCCTCCTAAAAAAACAATTTAAAATGTAGGCCTGCCTTCTGTTTTTCATTGGGATGCGCTGCTAGGATCATGCATTGTTTAACACAGTTGATCTGCATCCTAAATGAAAAGCTCTGTTCTGTGGTGCTGTGATAATAGTATGGTCCTTAATGTTTCCAATGACAGTGCCTGGCTGGGTTCTCGTGCCTTCATCCAAACACACCCCCTAAATCCCCCACTAATCCATGTGTGTCCTGTGGCATATTGCCCTTGAGTTGGAACATGCACTCCTTAGAATGGACCTTAATGTGACATCCCAGCAAACCCCACATTCTCCACGTGCCTCTGTTTGCTCAAAGATTTGGTGCCCTGAAGGTTTGTAAGCCATAGAAATAGTTTAAAGTCTCTCTGCAGGGAAGACTCTGCCATGCTGGTGTCTTGTTTTTTGTTGTTGTTTTTTGGGGGTTTTTTTGTTACCCCTTTTTCTAAGCTTCCAATAAAGGAAACGGCCCCATGCAGAAAAGAACAATAATTAAGCTGGGAAGGTGTTTTTCCCCTCACTAAAAGTAGCATGCTCCCAGCTATATGGCAGAAAATCTCAAATTCCCGTTACAAAATAGCTGAGCTCAGCCGAGACTTCTCTGTAATTAGGTCATGCTTTTTATCGGCTATGAATGGTTAGGCCTGTTGGAATGTTACTCAATGTGCCAGGAGCAGACAATGCTTGGAGGCATTGAATAATACATTTTGCTTTTCTGATGACGTGTGTGGCAGCTATGTATGGATGAAGTAGGCTGGAACAGGTTTATCCGAAGTAAACAGGGAGATTTCCATGTCTGATGGAAAACAGACCAATTGCCAAAATAATTTAGAGCCCAGGTTTCCTTGCTTTGTGTAAAAGGCCATCCATAGAGGCTGCTCTTGCCTCCTGCCTACCCAGGACAACATTCCTACAGCTGTGCTGGAGAGTCTCTTGGTCAAATGTAAAAGAAAAAAAAAAGAAAAAGGAAAAAGAAACGAGGCTACAAAAGATCCCCTGCAGCCTGGCTGAAGTGCATCATCTCTGCTTTAAGAACAGCTTTCTAATTCACAGTTGCCCTCCTCTTTTTTTTCTTTTTTCTTTCTGAGAAGACCAGTGTGTAAAAACTTCTTTTTCTGCTTTCTGAACTTGGACCTTTGCCTGGTGAAGGAGCTGTCTAGCACTTGGAAATCTTTATATTTCAGAGCAAATCCAGCCTTTCATTCAGCCAGACCATGAAGAGTCCCTATGGCTCCTCACACTAAACAGGGTTTGCAGCTCTGCCTCTGGAACAAGGCATTCACCTGCACCGTGTTAGGGTGCCCTGGCTGGCTGAGGGTGCAAGAATAAAATCAGTAATGATCCCCTGCTTCTGGTTTTTTTTTTCATGCTTATGAACAGCAGGTGCATTGCACAGACTGGCAGAGAGAGCATCCAGAGGAACTTTCCAGAAGTGCTGTCCTCCCAAAGAATAGTGTGGGATGAGTCTGGTGTGAAGGGCAGAGCAAGAGTCCTGCCAAGTAAAAGGCTGGGCAAGATCTCCTTTGTCTTCCAGTGTTAAATGGCTTTTAGAAGGAAACAGAGGCATGGTGTCAATGTTTTGGTAATTTCCAGTCCAGCATGGCAGTCAGGGACCTTTACAGAAGAAAATTCAATGGGTAAAGTCTGGGCTTGTCCAGATGGTGGTAGGCAATTACAATTTATTTGTGTGGATTTCTGGTCATGCAGTTTTTGCTCTGTAGCATAAACTTTCCCCCGCAGGCAGAAGTGAGCTGCAGGCAAGTGAAGGTTTCCAGCAAAAGGCATTTTCTTCACAGATGTGCAGCCTGAGAATGTGGGGTTGTTACAACATTTTCTTTACTTTCATTTCTTCTGCCCCTGGGCTGCTGTCAAGTGTTTAATTTTATTTGTCTGATTATTTTCTTTCTTATCTAGAAGTTAGTACTTCCAGAGGTTACATCCCAGTGTAGTATTTACTAAACATGCAGGTATGTGATTAACATCCATTCCTCCTCCTGCATACCAATCACATTAATGATTTTACTGCTGCGAGCAAAAATTGAATTTATCTCACTTTCACTTTAGAAGCCATCACATTACCTTTCCTGTGAGTTTTTGAAACAAGAAATGGAGTATTTCTGGTATTTCATGTAAAATAGCAAAGAAATCCAATAGACTTTTAATAACTACATCTTTTTTTCAAATATAAAGATCTGCTGACCAGAGGTCTGCTGGTATTTTATTGTGTTCTAAGAATCTTTCTTGCTGTATTTATGGGGCTTTTTGTTGTTATTTTTCTACTGGTTCATGCATTTTTTTAGTCTATTTCTGGTTGAAAGAAACAGCTTTTTGAAAGGGATTTTTGTGAATATGTTGGCAGCTATAGAGTATCTTTCAAAATGTTCGTGGAAATCCCTCAGTTACAGATTCAGTCTTAGGATGTTGCCGATCATGAATCTTTATATATTTCTATAGAGGAGAGAGAGAGGTCATCTAAGTGAGGTACACCTGGCAGGATAAGAGTTAATACTCTCGTATGGGTGGTTTTTTTTCTTTGAACTTTTCTCAGCAGGTGAAAAATAGCTACAATCAGGTACTACTTCAATAAGTAGTAACAACCAACTGCCAGGTTGAAAGATCACAAATTCTTGTAGCAGCAGTTCTATTATAGGGAAGCGTATGTCAGCCTGTGTGTGTGTCTGAAAGCTTGCCAAGGTATTGATAAGAAGAGCTGGGCAATAATCCAGCACCAGAAAAAAAAAAAAATCACCATTTGAGAGCTATACTGCAGAGGTTTTTCTTTTTTTCTCCTTTTTAATACTACTTTATCATGCAGAGGCTACATTAGTGTTTATATAATATGCAGCTACAGCTACTGATGAAGTTCACCCTCGTTGTGAAGGACATCAATGAATCAGTAACTGGAGTTTTAGATTAAATATTCTTAACAGATCTTATAGAATGAAAAATCAACAACCTTATTTAAAGTGTGCTTTGCTGCCATGGGGATTTTACAGGGATAGATCTTCTAAGTTACTGGACAGCTTTCAGCTGCAGTATAAAATCCAGTAGCAGATGAGCCAAAGGCATGCCTTGCTCAGAAGTTTAGGTTGTTTGGTGGTCCTGTGACCTTGTGGTGTGTGAGAGTGGGGCTGTGCTAATGATGTGCTGGTGCCTGGTGGGACTGTTTGCAGAGGGAACCTGGCCCAGGAGCACTCTGCTGAAGGAAGTAGATTCAGCTTTGAGTAAGCATGAAATGAAGAGCAGGAGCACTCACTGTGGGATATGGGGAGCTCAGACTGCTGGAAAGCCTGAAGGGATAAGAGTATCTCCAGACAAATAAATGCTCCTTCTTATCAGGCTTCGAGTTTAGGGCATGAGGGAATAGAGACACGGAATAATTCCTGAAATCTGGCAATGCTTTGCAATTTGAAGGGCTCAGAATCACTGGGGCTTTTCAAATGTAGTAGCTTCTTATGTATGATAGCATATGGAAGGCCTTACAAATACTTCAACAATTACTCCTTGAAATTTGGAAGTTCTTCACCATACATAATTTCATATTATTACCTAAATAAGTGTGCTCTTTCTGATGGGAATGCTGTATGTAATAAAGTTGTGCAGCTACCTGAGACTAATAATAGGAGTTTACATATAGGAGGATTATCTCTTATATAAGGTTTTTAATACAGGCTGCTGCTGTTACACCAATTATTTGGGCTGTGCAGATTCCTGTTTTGTTCATTGCTCAGGTCTTACCCCAGTAAGCCTGAACCCACTGCACAGTTCTGGCTTTAATGAAGGATGTGGTTGAATATGTGGAGCTGCTGTGAACCTGACACACCACCCGTGCACTGGGAATCACTGTGAAAACTGAATTATGGAACAAGTTTTTAACAAATGACAAGAACACAAGTGGTACAACAATCTGTGTTTTGAGAGCTCTCAAGATGCCTTATCTATGGAAAAGGCCACAGCTCCTGCTGAGAAGGTGTGCAAGAAGAAATGTGTCTTCTGTTCATGCCTGCTTAAACACCACACTCCTCAAATACAGTCCTGATTTGGGGTACCTGCTTATGAGAAACACTTCAGGATAAAACTTACATTTCTTTCATTGTAGTTACCTATTTTTAGGTACACTACATTTCTTGCCTTCTTCATCACTGAATTAATTTTTCTTAGTATTTCTCAGCTTCCTGGCTGCTTACATTCAAGTTTAGCAAAGATATCCTTTTCTAGAAAAAAATTGCTTTAATCCTAATTTTACTGGTTTTTGAACCCAAACCAGATCTTACTGGTGATATAACCCCTACCAGCTTTGTTCGCTCCTCCTGGGAGAGAAACACTGACAGCAGTCTCCTGTGGAGTCTTTGAACATATTCAGGTTAGCTTTCACTTCTGGAAGAGAAGAAAGTAAATCTTCAGCTACTGATTTTATGCAAATGATGTCTGACACATGACTGTTTCTAGAAGGATCTTTGCTGTATAGTCTTACTCTCTTTGAAAACTTCTAGGACCCCTGCTTGACTATCTCTTCAGCAGCCCTGTTAGAGGGAGTTTCAGGACAAAAGAAATAGCTGGAAGGCATGTTTTTTCCAATACCAGTGAAATCAGTAAGGTATACTGAACTAGAGCACTGAGAGAATTTCATTTAATGTTGTAATAGAAAATAGCATTTAAAGAGGATACTCAAGACTATAAAAGAGAAAATTAAATAAAACTATTTTTTTAGTTATAGTGGTCTACAAAATGAAATAAATTCAGTAAGTGTAGCCATTATTGTTTTCAATTGGTATTATACCTGAGTAAATCTGAAACCCTGCATCAGTCCTGTAATGAAAGTGATACAATGTGCAGAGATATTAAAAAAGTGATCGAGTTACTCACTATGCCTGTAAAGGTAGGTATTGTGAAAATAATACAATAATGCTGCATATTGTGTCATCTAAGAGACCCAAAACCCTCACATCTTTACCTTTCATTTGTCCTTCCAAGCTTGGTGATGCCATGTATTTATAAAAATAACAGAAAGAGTGAGTACTGTAAAAAAACAATTTATGAAAAAAGGTTTATTTGCAATTACTGTTTCAGGCATGGTTCTGTACTGGAATCTTCCATAATATCGTATTCAACTTTGCCTTTTAACAAATGCAGGCAGTTACTTGTGATAGAAACAATAAGCCTGAAAAACAAAATAGTTCTGCAATGAAAGTTTAGGAGTTGAGTAAAAATTTCCTTCTGTTGAGTTCTTTGTGATCCTAAGGAAGTTTCTTTCACCCTCAGTTTATGCACCTGTGAAATGGGTTTTTACTGTGAAACTCACTAGGATGGGGATTTATTCCTGGTTGTGAAGTGGTTTGATAGTCTCTGCCATGTAATGCATGCCATGTGCAGGGTGTTGTGCTCTGGCTAGAAAGTAGAATAAAGATACTTAATACAGATCTCAGTAAAATTTACAATTTAAGAAATTATCTTCCTATCCTGGAACTATTTCCTTCCTCCCTCCCTCCTAGACAGCTGTATACAATACAAAAAATGTTTGTGCTTATTATTCTGTCAGGCATTATTGAACTATTAAAAAATGATCTTGTCATCTCACACTTTTTAACAGATTATGAAAGAAAAATGGCTAAAACTTGTTCAGACTGTCAAGTTCCTGCCAAACTGAAACTAATGAATCACCCTGCACTGGTAAATAGCCAAAACTCAATGATATGAAGCGTATAAATAGTGCTAGGGACCATGTTGCCAAATACATATATTTGTACCTCTTAAAGTAGTTATCATTTTATTTCCATGAAGTTTTTAATTAAATTCTATCCAGCAGAGCAGTATGACACTCCTGTTTTTATTTCTGTTCTTATTTTAACAACCTAGATATAAATTGAAGCCTTAGAAATGTGATTCATGCCTACTAGTTATTGATTTTCATATACATACTAGACAGAATGAGCTTGGTGTCTGAGAAATAACTGACATCCAAAGTGGGATGCTGCTGCTGTGGGGATTGAGGAAAAAGAATTAGAAGAAACTGTTTAGTTCCATTGAGTGCTTTTGGCCCGATGGGGTCTCAGGTATTGCAGTTCATCTACTCTAATCTCAAGTTTCTCCTCTTCTACCAATTTTTTTTCTCTTTTTGAAACTGGGCATGAGCCCAGAGGCAGACTTAAGCCTCATTAACAGAAGGTAAACTCCTTCACTCTTCTGCTGTAGGGTCCTTTATTCATGAGAAGGGTAATTTTGTTCTTGCCACTGCCATCTAGGCTGGTCAGGTACTATAGTGAATGAATTAAAATGTAACAAAAGCTAAATGCACCATGCAAGGCGTCCAGCTAAGAAACTGTTTAACATATGTCTTACTGTGTACTCACTGAGTATGTGAAAAATGGGAAACATTTAAAAGATGTTTGTAACTGAATATACATTTCTTATGTAAATGTTGTCACTATCAAAATGTCTACATTAAATTAGCTTAAAAAATATAAAGATTGATTGAGATTTATACGGAAGATATGTCCATGTTAGAGAAACATTTCTTTTGTTAAGAGACAATTTGCATTCAATAGAACTGAAAATTAAGAAGGAATAAGATTTGCTTCTCTGCAGACTTACTAATTAGTGTTGGTTTAGCTCTCCCAAATGGTAGGATGTGTGACTATTTAAAATGTTGATGCAGACAAATTTTGAGACGAATTACAATTTGGTATTCATCCCTGTTCATTGCTTCAGACTTCTCTGTCATATCCTAATGACATGTACCATTTCTGGAGTCTCAAATGCTAAATTTTAATTTTTATCAGAGGACCAATAACAAAATCCATTTATCTGCAGAAAAGGAGAATTTACAAGAAGCACTTAATGACAAATAGCACCTGGCTCTGGTTGTTTTTTTGTTGTTGTGTTGTTTTGTAAAGAACATAGGGGATTAAGGGAATGGAATTACTTTTGGAACTGCCCTACAGAATACTCATGGCCACTGAACAGACTTCTTTATTGGTGCTTTAAGAAGGTTAAAATTATGAAAAGTATGTGCTTCAGTGTTTTTCAGTATTTTTACAGTGAAATGTATAGAGCCACTGAAATGCCAATTTGCAGTAGTCTTTCCCACAGAGAATGCCTATTGTTGGATCTCATGCCTTCAACAAAAATTGCTGGGGAACTGAATACTTAATACAGGCGTCCTTTATACAAGTTGATAAATAAACACTGTGTTTGCATATGGCCAGTTTTTTTTTCCAAAACAATTTTAACAGATGCTGTAATTCCTTTCTGTTGTAAAAATTCCTTTCTCTCATTTGAATGTTTTTGTTAGTTCAGATTCTTTCTGGCTAAGCTACACACAGAGAAAAATCTTAGCTGTTTTCATTTTCAAACAATATTTTCTTAGATAAAAAACCAAAAGAAGGCAACAATTTTTCTTTCATCTGGTAGTATGATGCATTTAAAGTAAAGAAATGTAAAAATCAAGTGGCATCCTAGCGAGGGCCAAGAAGTCTAGCTACACAATCTGAATTCTTTTCAGAGCAAGGGCTGTTTAGAACAACTCCCTGTGAGAAGCACATAAAGCTGATTTCAATGTTTTCAAGTTCAGAACAGATCTGCACAAAATAAAGGAAGTAAAAAGTGATAATAAACCAGGAGGATAGGATAGGTGGAGATCAGGTTGTAGCATCATACAGGACAGCAATCTTGCTTCCTGTCGTGGATGTTTTGATTGAAACATGCTCAGAGAGAAGAATGAGACTCTAGATTCCCCTTTAAATATTTGCAATATTTTAATTCTGATTTGCAATAAATAATATGACTAATCCATGCTCCCTCTCATTGCTTTATGATTATCACTTGCACTGCACATCTTGGCTGCTCTTAGCACTTACAAGGCTCTGATATATAGCTAAATGTTTCTGACTCCATCTGCTACAAAGAGAAGTGACACAGAAGAGCTCCCCAGCCATTTTATTGCAATTTAATGTAAATCTGTTATAATGCAGATGATAAAAAGTGCAGTGGCTTCCATGAATTCTGAAAGCTGCGATTGGGTTGTGGCTGCTGCTCTGCCCTCTGAAGATTTGCTGGGTTTAATTTTACATTGCACAGCCATTAGCTGACTGAGGTTCCTCACTGAATCACACGGCCCCAATACTTCTTCATCCTCCTCTTCCTTTTCTCCTCACAGTGACCTCCTTCACCCAGGTTTCCCAGCCCAGTCTCTCATTGCTTTTATCTTATAAATTGTAACCTCCCAATGCATCAGAACACAGAGCCATGCAGTTGACCCCTGCAATAGACTGTTTTGTTAACTCATGTTTGTGGGAATATCAAAACATCCCTTCAAATCTGCTATGGGCTCATTGTGATTCTCACTGTTGTGCAAAGAGCAGATTCATCTTATCTGGTTGCAATGAGGACTTTACCATGGCATCACATGTGATCTCATTGCCACCTTGTAAAATAAGTGGTGTTAAATGTGTTCTGTGCTGGTTAGTTGGTGGTATTTGTAGATAGGAATTGGGGTGATCAGATTCTGTCATCCAGCATTAAGTGTTATTCTACACTTATGTATAGGCCCTTAGGCAAATGACTTTTTCCCCCTGTATTTTCTGTAATTGTTACTGTTTAGAATGATAGAACTACATTCAGTAGAGTAATTAAACTGTGGCAAATTAGGTAAACCTAGAATGTAATTAAAGTACAGTAAAAACACCTGTAAATGATAATTGTTTCATTTCCTCAGGGAAAATGTGAAAATAATCTTTTTGATTATCATATCTAGAATCTTTACACATGCCAACTAACATGTTTTGTCCTTAAGTAATTTATCCAGAAGTAATTGACTGCAGTATTTAAAAAAAATAGCTAAAAATAAGGATAACATCCTATTTCTTAAAAGTTTTTCATCTGCAGACTGGGGAGATGCCCAGGAGAAAAGTTGTGACCTTTCTGTGGTTACATTCTCCAGTCCAGCTGACTGGGTGGGGTAGAGGCAGATGGGAAAGACTAATTAGACACAGGCTTCAGATTGGTTGAATTACTAGCAATGGAGGTCATCTTGTCTGAAATAATAATGCCTTACTTTGTAAATTGATGAACTGGAATCAGGCAGAATGTGGTGCTGACTTCACCAACAATTTATTCTACAGTATTTAAGGTTACAGCATGAATTCTGTTCCATGGAAGGATCTGTAGTGGGGCTCATCTTCCCAGTAAACTTCGTGTGGTGTCGCTGCAGATGGCATTTTCCTTTTGTGTATTGTCATGTCTAGAGAACTGATGATTTTGAGTGAAGTCTTTGGTGTGGATGTTTGCATGAAATCTTTATTCCAAATGCAAATAAAATTTAAAGTTGGTAGATATTTTTTGAAACTTAAAAAAAAAAAGGCTTTTTTTTGGTGAGCAAAACCGACTCATTTGCAACCAGTTCTAAAAGAAACTCTACAAACCTCTGAAATGCAAATTTATTGAAATAAAACAATCCAGTCACCTGTCTCCTTGTGCTCCTGCAGCAAGGAGACTACCAGAGGAATAATTTCACATAAAGCTTTCTCAAGTGTTTTTCCTTCATCCTACAATTGAAGAAATGTATTTTTTATTAAAACTGACTCTCAATTTTAATAATTTATTTCCTTTCTTCTTTTCATTACAGAGAAAGTCCATTGTTGCTGTGAGTTTCATTGCAGCATTCCTCTGTCTGATCATCGTTCGTCTCACAAATGAAGTAACTTTCCCTTTGATCCTAAACTGCTTTGGACAAACCAGTGTCAAGTGGATCCCATTTTCTAATGGCCAAAGGCAGCCTCTGAAAACCCATTATGGATATATAAATGTAAAAACACAAGAGGTAAGGCCTGTTTTTAACAGCCTGGCAAAATGGACCAGATTTCTTTTTCTCTGATCCCATCTAATTCTTTTTTACAATCTGCCCAGTGTAAAAACTGAAAAGGGGTGTTTCTGAGCAAAGTGCCCATTTTAGAAGTCTGCTGTCACTTAAACAACCTTTGAAATTTTTAAAACTTCTTTCATGTGCAGTGGAGAGAGCAGTGATCTGGCCTCAAAATCACCCCTGACTGAGTGAAAACTTGTTTATACAAACAAGAAAACCTTTAAGATTAATTCAGTCCTTCAATCCCTCTAATGCAAAAGGAAATTTTCTTGTATTTGTTGTAATAAGGTCCTAGAAATGTTTCATTTCGCCTGCGCTTCCTGAAGAAGAAGTAGATTATTTGTGTTTTTATGGGCATGAAAGATTAAAAGGGAGTGATTTGTGAAATGAGCATATGTGAGTCTAGAAAATGTATTAAGCTAGAGGTTTACTGGATTCTTCTGGAAGTATTGCATTAATACTTGATAGATATTTCAAAGCCAGGTATGTACTTCCATTCTGTACTTTAAAACTCATTGATGTGTATCTGCTGTGCAAAATAACTTGCTGTGTAAAAATACTTGTCTGATGAAATTGGGTTTTACAGGACTCCTGCTTTAAATTATCTTAGTTATCAAAATTGTTGTGTTTTGGTTGTGGTGTTGCATTTTCTTCAGACTTTTCCTCTCTTTTTGTAAGATTTGTAAAGTGGAAACTTTCAAAATAAGATAACATAAGAAGTGAACTCTTTCTACTGTTTGTGATCAGTTAAAGCACTGTCAGTCATGAGAAATACTATCAGATTTCCACTAACTGCTAGGTATTTTTTTCTATAAAATTACAGTTATTAAGAAGTGAAATTCATTCACACAACAGCTTTTATAGAGAATGAAAATACCACTTCCTTATATTTAGTTCTCTAAGTGTATTGGACTAGTTAGTTATTATCTTACCTTTAGTGGGTTAAATATGAAGATCAGAATGAGAGAGAGGCAGCTTCTTTTAAACATATACAGCTTTCAGTCATTGTCCCTGTAAGATGCAGCACTATTTTGGAGCCCTCTAGAAATGAGAGGGCAGCATGTTCTGCATGTCCCTGGTTGTTGCCGCAGTGGAATCTGAATGAGGCAGAGCTGCCAGGGTCACTTGATGACTGTCAGCCTGAACTGATAACTGGAGAGGAGAGGGGCATGCTAATCCATTTTTATTCACCACTGCCTTCATCAGAGCTTAGAAGTAGTTTGTGAGGGCCTTAATTTGTTCTTAAATTTGATAGCATGC
This sequence comes from Petroica traversi, assembly GCA_025920805.1. Taxonomy (NCBI): domain Eukaryota; kingdom Metazoa; phylum Chordata; class Aves; order Passeriformes; family Petroicidae; genus Petroica; species Petroica traversi. The sequence goes on from JAHLSL010000008.1 coordinate 11,073,870, forward strand.
TTGGAAATTCTAAGAATAAACAGAAATGAATGTCCTGAAAGTTGGAGACCAGTATTGATAAGTAAGACATTTGTCTCAATTTAGCTTAGGTCATGAAGGACTCCTTAAACTTAGTAATTTTAGTTGTTTTCCCAGTTGTATTTGCAGATTACATTAATATTAGCTAATTAAAATGATAATGAAGAACCTGAACGTGGCCTGCTAATTGTAAATGCACTTTTGACTTAATTATTCCTTGTGCAAGGGATGTTTTATTGTGCTGCTCATGTGAAAAGCTTTTACACAGTTCCTAACTCACTCTCACAGCTTTCTCAGACTATGATTTTTTAGAACACAGATTACTTTGTCAAAAGAGCATTTGTTTATTATTTGTATTAAAATATTCAGAAATTCTCAGTTATTCACAGAGATTAAAAGCACAGATCACTGGTTTCTTTATTGCATCAAGTAAATTAAATTTCTGCTCATTTCATAAAATTAGGTATTTTCAAGGTTTTTTGTGCTGCTGTGATATGTAAGATAAGCAGAAAAGTCCCGTCTGTGAGACAAGCTAATGCCCCAAACAGGTGTGGCCAAGTGTTTTGCAAAGTGGGACACAGGATGTCTCATCCCTGGGTAAGGACCAAATGGTGTGAGGAAACAATTCCACAATGAATGATCAGAAAATAAAGTGATGGAAGGGAAGACAGGAGAGAAAGCTTTTAAAGATGTGAATTTTGGCTTTTTCTCTTTTATTGAGGGAATCTTTTTACACCTGTTGAATGTGCTCATGTTCTCCTAGAGTGTCCTTTGGATCCTGTCACCCCACTGGTCTCTCCTGCTGTCTGATAGCTCTCCCTCCGGTTCCTCAGCCCCTTCCAACATCCTTCTTCTTTCCTTCACATCTGTTCTCCTTTACCTGTTCCTGTCAGGCTGCACTCTCAGGTCTGCATGCCAACTCCTCAGTGTACTTAAATGTACAAGGTCAACAAACCAGAGGAATTAGGGTCATTTACCACCAACCCAGTCAGTCCTCTGAAGTGACAGGGAAGCTGGAAAATCTAGAATGAATGACTTCTCTGCTTTTCCTGTCTCTGTTAAATACTTACTCTCTGAAGAAAAAGGAAAACCAAACGAAAAAAGGCCCAACTCCCCAAACTTTAATCCATAGCAATAGAAGTTTAACTTAGGAGGAGCGGTTTTTTTGGGTAAGGCTGAGTGGGGTGAGACTTGAAAAATCTTATGAGATGATGGAAAATCAATTACTTGGTTAAAGTGGTAGTGATCAATCACTTGTATTAAAAAAGACCAGGAAATATGATGATATGAACATTAGTGTTTATCTCAAGTAAAAAACAATGAGGTGGCTGTTATTAGGTATGATCAGAATAATGCTGTAAAGACATTTTTCAAGGGTGTTGTGTATTTGGATTGATATTGTAATATTGTAGAATTTTGATTAGTAAAAGGTCTGAAAAAAATAAGATGAATAAAACTAGATTGTATTGGAGTATTTAATATAAAATGCAAAGAGATACATAATTTAATCCGCAATTAAGGCTGTACATAATACAGGGTTGTTGCTATGGTTTCCTTGATTTGTAGCCATAGCAACAGCTTTGGAAAAACTGTCTTTATGTACAGTAAATATATTAGATTTGAAATACAAATAGATGTGAAGTGTTATATATACTGGGCCATTATGTCTAGACACATTGTAGTTTCACACTGGAGATATTTCTAAAATAGAGGATTCTTTACGTAGAACATTTGCATCCAGAGTCCACCCTTCACTACCCTCACTGGAAGAGGATCTTGGAGTAGCCCTCCATGATGTGATCTCTTTTCCCTTTTCAGTATCCACATCCGAGGTGACTCCTTGAGATTTGTGGGGAGCTGTGCCTCTCTGTTTTGCAGTTTTGCTGTCTCGCTCAATACACGAATTTTGACCTTTCAGTGAGAGGGAGGTCTATGAACAAGCTGACCTTTCTCTCCCTTATTTCCTCCACTTTGCGCCTATGGATTTTTGGTGAGAGGTCCCATGAAACTGTCTTTAGGAAATGTCATGCCAATCATGTCTTAGTTATTTTTATCCTATTCCTGATGATTTTTTTCATAGAAAATATTAATTTGATACAACTCCGCAGTGGTTACCTAATTGAAATCTATTGTCATTGGAATAAACTTCACCCCCCACCCACATCAAGCTGATGTAATGACTCTTTTTGTATATCAAAAATGGGAAAGCAGATAAAAAGGAGCAGGTAGAGAAAATATAACCTTCCTCCTTCTTTCATACCACTCCTACTCTACAACGAGTTCTGGCAAAATTAATGAACATCATGTATTTAAATTGCAGCATTATGACATCAATTTAAAATCCATTAGCAGTTTGAAACTTTATGCTAGGCAAGTCTAATAGTGTTCTTGGATATTTGATTGTGCTTCCTGAAAGGTGAATATTGAATAGATTTTTACTCTACCGTCAGTATTAAAATAATATAGCATTTTCCTACATACGTAAAATCTGAAATATAGCTGCAATAACACTTGAAGCATAATTATAAAAGTATATTCAAGTACTGAACACAGATTAAAACTGTTCTTGGAGAAGGGTAAGTTCTGAGGTGACCTAAAATCCCCACATTAAACTGCAGCTGTGAGATCTAATGGCTTCCTCTGAAATGAATTCTGAGGGAGCAAAGAGCCTTTGTGTCATGAGCACTGAAGAATCTTGCATTACAGTGATGAGCACTAGATAAAAGGAATGTGCATTGTAGCACTTAGGACTTTTAGAATATCCTGTTATAACTGAAAAACTCATCAGTACTGTATTGATATTGAAGAGATACATTTGGGTCATATTATCACATATAATTTTGTCCCTAACCTGAACAGACTGGGTACAAGCATTAATTGCTCACCACCTGTGGCACACACAGCTACAAACATGTGTGACTGGACTGCCTAAATCTGATTCCCCTTTTTTCCTTTTTGCCAGAAGTTCTGTAGTAGAACTTTGCTGAAATGAATGAAGGTTTCCACAGGTTAAATACCCCACATGAATATAAACAGGAGAAGGCTACAGAACTTATACGTATTTTTGTTGTCCTTTTTATTATTTTTTTAAGAGAATAAATTAAGTGGACTTAAAAGTTACCTGAAATGTAGAGGAAAACTAACAGAACATGCAGAAATATGGGCTGTAATGTGGTCCGTGGCTGTAAGATAAGGCTCATACAATTTCAACAACAGCAAAAACATAGTTGTCAATGTGTTAGAAGTAATCATTGGATGGACCCACACCAACCACGAGACACCACCTTCCTAAAAACTTGAAAAACTGAATTTAAAAATGCATGAGGAAAGAAAAGAATGGGATGAATGTTTTAATATTAGTTCCTCTCCAGATACGGGAAGTAAGAAAAAATTTTCAAAAAACCTGCAATTTTATAAGAAGTATTATGAAATATATATCTATTATTATATATATATATATATATATATATATATATATATATATAAAATAAAGCTAGCAACCAACCTGGGAAGATTTGTTTAGCCTCTGTTAGTAATTGATGAAAATGACTCTATGAAATGTCAGTGGAGAATATTGGAGTGCTATTGGAGAACAGCTCTGGGTTTCATGTCAGAAGAGAAGGTACCAGGCTGTGAATTGCATGGTCTGTTCATCTGACTCCAGAGGTGCTCGTTTCGTACTCATCTTGGGAAAAACTGGGTTCTAGAGAGGCTGAAAACCATCATCAGCCGAAACTCCCTGTGCTGGAAGTTACTTTAGTATTTAATTTCTCATACATGGATGACTTCTATCCTGTCTTTTCCTTTGGGATCTTGTTCTACGTTATAACTTAAGAATTCACAGGATATTTTGTTAAGAAAAGGTCATTTGTTTCATAGTAATTTATCATTCATATCCCTTCTAAGACATGGTTTTTTATCAGTTGCACAGTAACTTATTATTTCAGCCTCAGAAATTATATAATAATAATAATGAAAGTACAACTAACCATGCAGTATCTTCTGGATAATTTTCTGCTTCCACTTTATAAATTGTCAGGAACAATATTCTTTGGAAGTATTGCAGAAGGATTGGTTACGTAACATATTAAATGACTGTCACATTTCATGTTAAACTTCTGAGAGACATTCATATGGTGGGTTGATGGTTCCTGGCCCCCCACCCTTCTTGTGCTTTTCAACTGTACCAGAACTCCCATCCCTGGCTCTGGCAGCCATAGGCACTCAGAAATAAATTCCTGCCAAAGGCTTTAACCATCAAATAAGCAACTTCAGGAGCTCATCTTCTATTATTGAAATAGACCTCACTAAAGAAATAGACCTCACCAGAATCTTCATTTCCTCTTTCCAACCCCCTTTTGGCCTGGAAGGAAGAGAGAATGATCAGAATAAGCTGCAAGGTCCACTTGGAACTACTCAGGTGGTTATGAACATACAGGAGAGAAGGGAGCACAGATAATGTGTGTCCTCAATGGAGCAAATCCTGCCAGCTCAGCCATTTTCCTTCTGTATATATGGAATTATCTTAGGTTTTTAAAGCTGCCACAATTCTGATGGTGTCTCACGAGGAAAAAGTCAAGTGCCAGGATAAATATATCAAGTATTCTATACAGAGGAATTAAATGTGCTCCACACAGAGCCTCAGTGTGATGAGTCAAGCAGTGCTGCCTGTGTGGCAGCTCTGCTTTAAAAAAAAAAGACTGAGGGACTCGAGAAGAGATTGCTATCAGCCAGTGAGCTGTGCCATCAAAAGTCAATCCCTAAAGAACCTGGGCTGGTAGAAATAAATGTCTACGATGCAGGCATGGGCTGGATTCTTCTGTTGAATGGAGCTTAGAGGTTATATCACAGAAGGTTACTGGTATCAAAGATTTGCCATCCACCTTGGTTATATGTAATTTTCAGAGATTTCTTCTACCTTCTTAAGGATTTTTTTTTACTGTTGCTGAAGGGTAGGGTTATAGTAGCTAATGTTAGTCTCCCTATTGAGAGAGTGCCAGTTGTGTTCTCCATGTGGAAAGTGCAAACAGTGTCTCCCCAAATGAGAGCCACGACACCTTGAAAATTGACTGAGCCCATCTGGAAAACAGAGGAGAAGCTGGCCTTGGCAGTTAGCTACCTTAATGGGCAAACTTCTATCAGCAATGTTTTGTTTTAGTTTGAATGGCAGGTGGACCAGAAAAGTGAATGGGGTGTTATTTGTCCTGGTAAAGAAAAGAGTAGAGAGATTTGGTGCAATGTGAGTGAGACCAAACCTGTGGGGAAAATAGGAAAGATCTAATGAGCAGATGAGAGTGTGGCTTGTCAAGGGGAGGAAGGAGGAACTTACTGACTTTATTTACTCTGGATGAGAACTCACTTCTGTTAGCATGACATGATTTCAGCTTTTGTCAGTAATAGTTGCCAAATGAAGGATGGGCTGCTTTGCATTAGTGGCAGGCAAAGTGTCTCCTTGGTGTTCCAGTTCATCAGCTGGGAGACCAGTGCCCTATCATTTCCTCCCTGAATATCCTCCTGCTGCTGCTGTTCAAAAGTGAGGGTGCCTTCATCCAAAGAAGCCCAGTGTGACCCCCCTGAGTTTATACTTGGGGTCCATTTCTCACAGAGGTTCAAGGAGTCCATTGCAGCAGAATGTCACTGGTTCTGGATGTGGTGATGGCAGCTGAGGTACACTTTGTACTGGTGTATAAAATATACCACAGAGCAAAAAGAGCCACTAAAAATGGAATTTCACTCCTACATGAGAGCTTCCTGCTGGCTATGGCAATGAGTGAGTTGAGCCCTCGGAGCTCTTGCCCAGCAGAGCTGTTCTGGCAGGGATGCAGAGCCCAGAGCTGACCCAAGGCTATTAATACCTCCCCGCAGGGAGCCGTGTGCCAGCCGTGCACACGGGCACACAGACGTGTGTGGGTGCTCATGTAAACACAGCAGCAGAGCTCGCTCAAGAGACACACTCCCAGCACTGACAGTCATGCCAATTACTAGTTAGCTTTAAAGCCACTGCCATCTTCCTTGAAAGCCTCTGCATTCCAAGTTTGCTCCCATGGCCATCTGTCACAGCCTGCGTTTGGCAGCTTTGGGCTCTGCTGTGAGGCTCTGCGGATTGAGCTCAGAGTTTTGTCTTTTTTATTGTTCTCTGAGTGGGTGGAAAGTTTCTATCTCATGAGCCTTTTCTCTTAGGCATTTTGTTAGATTAAAATGTGAACCTTAAGTGCATATTTGAGTTGTTAATTTGTGCTATCTGCTCTCAAACCAGGATGGAACAGGTGGACTGGTGTAAGTGCTGCATAGAGAGAAACGAGCTCAGAGACCCTCTTAGAGCAGATGCAAATTGTACCAGCAATAATTGCTTTTCTTGGGATAGTTTCTCTTTTCTGAATACATTAGTCCATACTACCAAATATGTGTTATTTGGTCTGTGAGAGACCTGTATGAATGTTGTATCAAAAACCTCATGCCCATTAATGGCATTACTGTGCTAGTAGTGTGTGCATTTTAGAGCTCTATATAATAAACTTACAGTGTCTGTTAGAAGGAGCTGCATTTTCTATGGGTGTAGCTGTAAATTTTGTGTACTCATCACAAATAATTTTTAACTACCCCTAAACCAATAAATTATACTGCCACCAATATTGGAAAGTTCATGGCAAATGATGTCCATGCAGCTGCACCCTAAAATGAAGACCAATTCAGTCTGAGTAGGGGTGGGAGGGAGAAAAATGAAGTTCTGTGTTACTTGCAATATTTCATTCTTCAATCTTTATTTTTTTTCTCTCTAATTGATATATTTTCCATATTGAGCTAGTCAGAGATTACAGTAATCTCTTGTTTCCTGTCACTTAGAAAAGCAGTTGGCCCATTAGATACATAAATACAGTATTAAATGGAAATCCCCAAACGAGTGCAGAGAAATTACTGAGTGATTTTGGGATTGTCCTCTTGGTAACAGCAATTCATCTTCCATTTTTATCCTCAACCCCAGGAATGCACATTACTGCCTTTTCATACCATGTCAAGTTCTCTTTTCTTCGACTAATAGCATTTTTCCAAGTACCACTTATTGAATTTGTCTTTAAGAGTTTCTTGTAGTTAGGATCCAGAGTTTTGGATTTGAAATTGATGAAAATGCTACCAGTCTTAGATCAATATTTCTCCAGGGGATGGAACCTGCTTTGCTCCATCTAGAGACTGAAAAGAGCACTCAAGGGTCTCATGTTAGTATTACACCAACCAAAGTGCAAGTTGGTTTGGGTTGATTTCCCTGGTTCTAGTTCAGTGACGCTACCACCCTCCCTCCTTTCTGCCTGTTTTGGTGCTGCTGCCTAGAATTCACAAGTGTAAAGAGAAAAATATAATTTCTGGAGTGCATCAAGCTGGAAAATATTTCTAAGCTTTTACTCAGATGCCTTCAGACTCCTGTGAAATGCCTGACTGCATGCGCAGGACTCACTCCAAAGTAGTTCCAGGGCTACTGGAAAGCTTAGATCAGCACTGCCAAATATCCTACAACAGAAATTAAATACCAAGGTGAAGGACAAGGTCTGGCCTTTAGGTAAAAACAATAACCCTGTATTTGATGACATACAGTGTGGTATGGAATTGATCAGTGAATGACAGTTTTGTTCTCTGGTGTTTTTTGTGTAATTAATTTTATTGATTTATCAGCATTTTCCAGCTTACAGTACAGTTTCTTGTGTCATCTTATTTCCAACATGTAAAAGATTCATAATGTCGATCCTATTTCCTCTGGCTCTTTTTGGAGCCAGTACATGCTGCTTAAAACTGCTGATCTTTCTGCAGCTTCCCCTCCAGTTTGTCTTGCCCTTTACTGCCCAAAATTTCTTTCACTAGATCATCAGATTTCCTCTTCCCCCAAAATATATTTCTATTTATGCTTTGAAGGCATAGATTGGAGATTTAGGAGATAAGAGGCTGTTCTTAAGCCTCCTACTGCTGCATTCTGCATAAGATTTGGCCTGCTCAGTTAGCCCTTGAATGTGTTGAATGTGCCTTGTTACCACCAGTGACAATGGATGGAGCTGATGACATTATTGTAGGGCAAATAATGATGATTAGTGTTGGTGTTTTACTGAGAAGGGAATGGGCAGAGGAATAGGCTGGAACTCTTATGAGCTTGCCTCAGTTTCTGTCCTGCTGCTGATGTGAACCAAAGTACTCCTCACTGCTTCAGGATCATCATGTTTGTAAAGGATTCATGTTTATAAAGAGAAAATAACATTTTTGATCAAGTTATTTGTGGTTGTGTTCAAAAACTAAAATATTATAGTCAGATTGACTGTGATAAAACGATTGTGAATCTACTATCCCGAATAGATTATCCCTTATTACCATTGTATTACAGCCAGAACTCTATTGTCAGAGCAACAACAAAAATAATATTTGCACAGCACTAATGCTTCATTCTGATTGACAAAGGATGAGGCAATCCACGTACTGTGACAGCAGTGTTGGCATGTATTGTATAATGATATATAGCAACTTCGATATACTGCCATTAATTTCTGCATGAATCCTGTCTGTCTTTGATAAGCATGTGTAACTCCTAATAAATTATTTTTGAGCTGAGCATAAGCATCAAGGAGAAAGGACTCTTGTAGGTATGGGGGCTGGTGATAGCTGAAAATGAGAAGGCAAAACTGACAGATAATTGTGGATGAGAAGTCATTTTCAAGCAATAGGCAGGGGTGATATTGTTTCCTGTTTAAAATTAGTTGCCACCTCTGCTGGCTGCAATGCAAGGTAAGTTCTGCTGTAAAATCTAAATCATTTGATCATTTTTTATGTATAGGCTGTTGATAATGACACAGGAACCAGCATTGTGGAGCTCCCTCCACTTGCTCTTAAATGGCTTGCTCCCATTCTGGTGGGTGTTATCCACTCTTCATTTCCTGGGGAAGAAATGGCCCTCTGTGAGGTTGTTTATCTGAATAGCACAGAAATAATTTTCTGGAAACATAACTATTACCATAACAGAGCCCTTAAAAAAAATTACAGTGACACTCTGAGTTTTCTGAGATTAGTGTCTTCCTCTAAGGCCTCTATTTCCTCTGGTATTACTTCCAGTCCTGTTCACTGAAACTACAGTGTATGTCTGCCACAAATAGCATGAATAATGCATATATTTTTCTGCTAGTTTCAGTGCTAAATAGTTGCATATACAAAAATAAAATCTAGAGCTGAAAGTTGCCAATTGGCTACTCATCTTCCTGCTAGAACGTGCCTGACCCATATCCCACATAATCTCAGGTTTTAACCTACCTGTTGTTGTAATTGCAATTCTTGGGTCTTTACCCACATCCCTTTGCAGATCATGTGGTACCACTTGAGTATTTTCAAGATATGCCAAATATCACAGCTGTTGGTATCTCTTTACCTCCTGTTTCTTTAAAGATCTTAGATGTTTCCGCTTGTAATTCTCTTTTTTCTTCCAGCGTGTACAGACACTTGCAGTTTCACCTTTATCACTGATGTTATCAAGCAAAAAACTTCCTTGTTTTTCCTAAATCATCCATAGAAACAGTCCACTTTTTCCTCACTCCTTGCTGTTCCGTTTCCTCAAACTCAGTATGGGATTGTAATGGAAGAGAGGAGATAACAGAACATGGAACCTCTGCTTCTAGATATCAAATTACCTTGGATTTATTTTCCCTAATGTGTCTTGGATCTTTTTCCAGGAGATGAATCACTTCATTGTTTTCCTAGATGATGCCCACAAGGTTACTTTCCTTGTGCTTGTGCACTCTTTCTGCAAATACCATTTATTTTCTCCTAAAGATGGTTTGTAAAAATAAGGCAGGTTTAGCAAGGAAAAGATCACAAATACAGTGTTTTCTGAGGCCAGTTAAAAAAGGTTTGGAGCTAAATGGCGAAGCGATTTTTTCTGTTGGTTGGTTTGTGGTTTGTTGGGGTTTTCCTCCTTCATTTGTTTCAGTCCATATCAGAAATCTTATAGTGGTCTAAGTTATTCTTGAAGGTAGGATTTTTGGTCATAATTTTTTCCATTCAGTGTGCAGTAGTGTTCTTGCACTTTAAATGTCCTTGCTCATTGGAGGAATAGTGTTCATAATGGATCTGTTAAGAAATTAAAGCTTCATTTTATGTTCAGAACTCTTGATTTGTGTATACATTTGTATTTCTTGTACATTCAGATTAATTGTCCAATTATATAGGAAGCTGTATTCTGAATTCCTGAAAATCTGTCCTTTTTATCAGTCTTTAGTAAAGGCAAGAATGCCTCTAGTAATTTCCCTTCCCTCACTAAACATGTTGTTTTTCTTTGAAAAATCTAGTTTGTCTGGCAAGATCTTTATAAACATAAATATAATTTTAGCAACCACATATTACTAAGAGGCATTTCTATGCTAGATGCGAGTGAGCAGATATTATTGCAAAATACATCGTAAAATCTGTTTGAATTTTTAAATTGCTAGAGGATTCATGAATGTAGCTTTTTGTTTCTTTCCAATATGAGTGTCTATATTTCTTTGCAACCATTAGTTATTTCTAGATGCAAGGAAGTATTTATTTACCTAATGATGTCCAAGGGTTCTACTACTGTTTTGTATTTGAGACAGCATGATTTTTAGAAGTGCTCAACACAGAGGCAGTGTCTATTATTTAATGCTTGTGGAGATTTAGAAGGGTTAGGGTGTTTCTAGATTTCGTGGTTAGGTTTGCTCCCAGTAGCACTTGAAGTGAAACCTCAGGCTCTCATGCTTTGTGGAACCTCTGTGTGTGTCTGCAAGATTCCCTTCCTGTTAAATTGGTCCCTGTTTTGTCAGGTTCACAGCTCAGGTCCTGTCTGCCTTGACAAAGCACAGCTCACGGCTCCCTGCAATAGTTCTAAGAGCAAAGGAGACTGAACAAGGTGAGGAAACATCTGCATATATTCAGCACATCAGCTTACCCAGCCTTGTGCTCTGGGGCATTTAAAATCCCCGTGTTTTGCCCCTCCATAACACAACAGTTCATGGTAATCAGTATTATTTGTGGCTGTAATATAAATTCTGTTGTGAAAGGATGCCCAGTTTCATTTTGCAGCAGAAAATGGACTTGACGTGAGCTTTGGTCCATAGGTAATAGGTTCTTGAAGGCTCAGAGCGTTACTTTCAGCAAAATGCTAATCTGGTAAATTGGTACATTTAACAGTCATCTGGAAATGCACCCTTTTGTATAATATGTAGTTGATTGTAACAATTATAGAGGCTATTTAATGGTGCCATCCTTAAACTTTTCTGTGTGATACTACCTAGAGAATTTGTTACTGATGAAATCATTATGATGTTATAGAAATGAAATAGGTTCTTGCTGAAATTACTCTCAAAATCTAATTGTAATGTAACTTCACTGGAATTTTTCCCATGATGAATGTTAAGTATATGTGTATTTCTTATTTTTATAGAAGCAGCAATTTTATTTGTATGCTTAATTTTATTCCACTATCTACTATGTATATATTAGGTTTTGCTTCTCATTTCAGTTGTGGTCAAACACAACTTTAGTTCAATTTGGCTTTTGTCGGATATTTTATTTTCCCTGTCACATGAATGAATAAAGCACCATATTTCCTTTCTTGAGACTTCCCTAGGATTTCTCAAGTTAACACAATGAAGAGCTCTATTTTATCAATACATGAAATGATGCAAGTCCTCTCAGTTTCCTTGTGAGGGCTTCCTTGGGAAGAAAAACATGTTTTATAATTTCTTGTCTAAAAGTCAATTCAGATTCCTTTTTTTTTAATCAAATCTCTTGTTGTACCCAAAGTTTGCTTTATAGGTTTGTCTTTGTTCCAGTGTCTGATTTAAAATCAAAACAAACTAAGAAGAGAAATCATCTCTGTATTTGTAGTCCATGATGAAGAGATGAAATCCATGATCACAGAGGGAGATTTCAGTGACTGCCCAAGCTCCCAAGCACAGTAACCCTGCTTCCATGATGTTCTCTTAGTTTATCTCTGTATTGTTCCAGCTCTTACTCAAAGATGTGATATTTCACTGCCTTCAGAGCAACAGCCTTACATTCATCAGGAGTTGTGCCATTCTTTCTTTCTGCTCTTGATCTTACAATACAGATTGATCCTGTAAGAGAGAAAATAATGCCCATGTCTGTTTATCAGATGCTGTCCCTGTAGTCACAAAGCTGGGGCACAGAGTGGGTAGATGGCCACCAACCACCACTTTTGTCACCAGCCATAGAATCCACTTGACTGCAAAGAAAAGTGTTGTAGAAATAGCTTTTATTTCCCATGCTTATGTTTCTTGCATTTCCCCCCTCTTCCTAAAGCAGCAGACTGAGTGAAAGATACCTAATTTAGTAATTATTGTTGCATATTTTCTGTCAGAAAACTGGATATTCATGAATCTATGTTTCTAAAAATGTACAAGATATGCTCCATCTGTACAAAATGTAATAATGTGTATTTGAACTCTGTGCTCTTATTGTTAGAAGAAGGCTGCCCTCTCTCCTAAACAAAGAAAACTTTACAGACTAAGGAGGGAAATATCATTGGCATGGTTTGGATAGCCCTGTGGATTTCTATTATTTTGCTGAACAATTGCTTCCAAAGATTCTCAGATACCCAAGCTCTTTGTTAGAAGCAAATATTTCTTAAAGCCATGGTGCTTCTGTCCTACCATTGTGAAAATTGCCATGGGACTGTTACCTTTCACCCAGGTGGTCCCCACTGATGGGCAGCAGTGACCTTGCTCTGGAGTCTCATCTGAATGCAGGCAGCTCGAGCAGAGCAGAGACAGCCTCAAACCTCTGCTGCAGTGTCAGCATTGGACACAAGCCCACGTCTCAGTCAGGGATGTGAATCCCTGACCTTCCAGGGGAGAGGCAATAGTGCTGCCAGCTGTGTTATGCTGACAGGCAAAGGACTTGTTTTTGAGATCCAGAAGTGAAGAAATTGAGCTAAACACAGCATAGACTTCTAACTGGTGAAAAAAAATGTAGCAATAAACCCCAGACAATCTTACCTTCAGTTTCCAAATTATTTTGTTTTCCAGGTTGCTGGGAGTAATTTGCTTCATTAATGCAGTTCTGCAGCGTGAGCTATTTAAATTTTATCCCAGAACGAGTTCTTTTAGCTGAATAAAAGCCTTTTGAAAAACCTGATTTATGTCACAGTCACAGCTTTAAATAGAGCAATTCTGGTTCAGAGGCAAAGCGTTGGGGTCAAGGTCCGTGGTCCACGTTTTCTAAGTGCTGTGCATGGATTTGCATGCACACAGCTTACATTAGCACTAACACAATTTGTGCATGTGGCCCCTGTGCAGCAGTTTAGGGATGTAGCCCTCAATAGAGAAGATATTTACAGCACTGAAGCTCATGTTGGGAAATATGAACAGCTGTGCTCCAAACAGAAAACACACATCTGAAGTAAGACAAGCATACTGAAAATTATGTCCTGGCAGTTAACGTTTTTATTTATACACACTGCTAGGCAAAACTGAAAGGAAATATCATTCCTTCAGGGTTCATATGTTTTGCAGAGCTAATAGGAGAAAACACCTGTCGTCAGAAAAGATTTTTACTGATTATAATTTTTTTCCTGCAGTTCCTGTAGTATTGGTATAAAAGAAATATAATTAATAAATAAAAGCTATGTCACTTGCTAATTATGGTTTACTAGCAGTGAGATGGCCTCTTTATACTTTTGAATACTCAGTTGAAATCATTCCTCTAGAACATATATTTGCATAGATTTTTAGATTTAAATATTTTGAATTTTCAATTCTAATATCTCAGCACCTGCTGTGCACAGGAAAGTGAGCACCTGAGGAAGGCATTATCCATCATGCTGTTACAGGAACTTTGTATTTACTTGCGTGATGTCTAGAGCTGACTGGTAGCTAAATCCACGGCAAGTTAAGAGGACTTTGCAAAAAGAAGTTTTAATTAATTTTAAATGTGATTGATGGAGCACAAGCCAATACCTCAGATTTCCCCTGCTGTGCTTCCCTGGAATTGATCTGCTGCCTGTTCCCCAGTCCCTGCAGGGTCACTCCTGGAGGGTTGGAGGACCTCATTCCACTGATCCCCATGTTCAGGGTGCAAATAGGGCTCTTGCAGAAGTCATGATAATTCTCTAACTAAATGGACCATGCTGAATCCTTCACCTTCACAAACAGCATTACAAGTGGAGAGGTTTGAGGTGGGGAGGCTTTTTTTCAGTAACACTAACGTAGCAAAGCAGTACTGTTTTGCAGACTGACAAAGTGAGACCTTGAGGTTGTCATTTAGCTGAGACATAAAACAGGTCAGGAGCAGGCAAGGCCTTAGCTCAGGCTTCCTGAGTCCAAAACTCCAGACTTTAACTTTGCCTTGCTTCTGGGGTGGTGGGCTTTTATGTCCAGGGAATAATTTGTATTGCCAAGTGGAAAACTGGTGGGTGAAAGACACAAAAAGCAGTTTAGAGCACAGTTTTGATAAATACCACTTAATTAGTTTACATAATGAATTTTGGAACATGACTGTTAGATGCAAATTTTTGGATGCTTCTTTAATATGAATATTTCTTAAGGACATATTAGTTGGTCAAAGGGAAATACATTCACTAGAGGTAGTTGGAAAAATATTTTCCTGATAACAATCATGACGTAATTAAAAAGGAAAAATAGTGTAGCTACTGAAGTAGTAGCCACTGCTACTACTGCTACCATTGCTGCTGTTCTAGTTCAGCTGACTGAAATCTGTGTGGAGGATAGGTAGGTTCTGGCCTTGCTAGGCAACGCAGGTATCACTCTCATGGTGTAGACAGATTTCTTGGCTTTTTTTATATCCTTTTGTACCTTTGAGGCTGACATAACACTAGTAGGGTTACAAAGTCAAGGTTCAGGAACCAGGGAATGCCATAAATAAAATCACTTGTCCACTTTTGATTCAGAATTCTTTGATGTATTCATGGTTGTGCAGAGTGGGACAGCTTCAACCTCATTCATTGTCCAGACTTTACCATTTCTGGTGCTGGGTGGGAATGCATAAAGAACTTGCTAGGACTACTGCATTATTTGCTGGAGAGATGAAAAGGTGTAAAGGGTTTGGGACACTGCAAGGATGGAAGGCAGGGCTGTCACAGCCAAGCTTAATGCTGGCTGCTAGATTCTGTTCTTGCCTCTGTTACAGAATTTCCACGTGATTCCAATCTAATCAAGCCATGCTTTTACTAATTGTGTGTGTTTACTTTCTAAATGCTTAGTTTGAGACCCTTGGGTCTGATTTATGAAGCAGAGAGCTCGCTCAAGTCAATGAAAATTATTTGAACATATAAATTACCAAAGAATTCTAATTGCTCCAGGTTCTGAAGTCTCTGTCAGTGAGTGTATTCTTCTTAATTTAAATTATAACTTTCACTTAAATTTCTTAGGCCCCTTTAGTTGAAGAGGGCTAATACAATCTTTTCCTGTCTCTCTTTCGAGTGGTGTTTGAGAAGGGAGGAGCTACTGTAAGTATTGAGTGACAGCCCAGGCAGAAATTAATAAGTCTCAGAGCAGGGTGTGAATAATGCTGAATAAATGAGGCATGGGGACACATTGACTAATAACAAGGAAACAAAGGCATTGAGTAGCTGCTCATTATGTCAGTCAGTGCAGGCAGGGGTCCAGCGGAAAAAATGGTAGGTGGTCGGGTAATTAAAGATACTATCGTAATGCATGCACACAGGGTTGCCCAATTAGGGCTGCACAGCAGCTCTAATTCTGACACTTCCCTAAATTTTCAGTACTTGATTTTACACATTTAATGTTCCCTAGCATATTTTTGGTGTATTTACATATATACGCTCCCCCATTGCCTCCTTCATTGCCAAACTGTTAATTAGGTAGAACTACTGAGAAATGCAGTTGGATAAACAGGGCTTTGCAATGAACCTTGGATATCGTGCTGCAGAGCAGGAAACCTCAGGCTGCCAGACCTTTGAAGGGTTTACATCAGTGGTAATGAATTTGTTTTCTTTACTTAATTATTTTTAGGAAGTTATATTTTCAGTGCAGTCTGGTTTTTTACTCACTATGTTATGTTGTTTCTAGGCCTTCATGGCTGATGGTGGTCTTGATGAAGCAACTTTTAATGAAATATGTGTTCATAAGGCTCTTCCCCTGTGGGTGTGAGTAGTCTTTAGCTGTGGCCCTCATTTAAAATAATTTTATTTGACCCAGTTATTTTGGAAAATTCAGTCTGCAGCTAGATACTTTGGTTATCAAGTGCAGCTTTCTACTTGGCTTCACCTGCCCATGTGATGTGGAACTTTTCAGAATATCACAGAAGAACAATAAACACAGAAGTGAAAAAATTAGGAGACTGGGAAAGGAGAATGAGGGAGAGGAAAGTAAATAAGTATTATTGAGACCTTTTGTCTTGTGCTTGCAGATAAAGTATTTCAATGCTTCAGTGATGCTGCTTTCCTGAGCTGTTCCACCACAGTTGCACTGTAAATGCTCTGCCTGAAGTAGGACTACAAAACAGTGAAATATTGCTTCAGTTAAGTATGAATATGGCCAAGGCTTGAGCAAGGGCCACATTCCCTGTTCTTCCTGGCTGAGGGGAGATGCTTCTGGATGTCTCAGGTGGTGCTGACAGACACCAGGTCCCCTTCACCCACCTGACAGGGCACAGGGACAAAAGGGGGAATATGGGGTGAGTGAGAGCCACCTTTGCCAGCCTTCATTCCTGAAGGCACTTCCTTTGCACCAGTGCCCACCCACCTGCCCGGGCTGTCCCTGAGAACTTGCAGAATTAAAGCAATCTTGTTTCCTAGTAAAACTACATTCTTACAATTTCTGCCCAGGCTGAATCTATCTTTGTACCAGAGGGACTGCTGGTGTTGTTAGGTAATCTTAAGCGTTAGGGATAGCATCAAAATACAACCCCAGGTGAGAGATTCAGGATTAGAAAGCCTGAAAAGCTGAGCCTTTTTTTCACCTTGCTCTGGCTAAATACAATTTAGTTTCTTTCCCTTTTCTAAGATTTTACCTGAAGTAAAAAGTTGTCATTATGGTGTCAAGAAACCACAAATGAAGGTGTCTATATTATTTGTCAAGCAATGCAGACATCATCTTTAAAAGCCCTATTTGTATTTTTTTACAGAACCAGTTCTTGGACTTAGAGTCAAATGTGCTATAATTAAACATTGATTCACAGAATGAAGGGATTTTTTTCTCCTTCAAGGAAATGGATTTTAGACAAGTAATGGAACAAAGGAAGCATAGTATAACTTTGGTTTATGTCAGAATATAAGCTGCAAGAGACCTTTTACTTGCACCTAGAACTTAATATTTATTTTAGTTTTCCATTGGTATTGTCTTTAGTTGTATCTTTTTCTTTTGATTGTTTAGCATTCAGGAATTCTAGCCTATCACAAAATATCTAAAGTTGTAGTGAAAATAGATGCCTGACTCTGAAATTATATTTACTGTTCTATTGCAGTTTTCATATCAGTTTTACCAGACTTTTACCAAGGTTTCTATTCTTATAATCCTCTTTCTTTTAGAAACTGTGTGGAAGTAATTTGACAATGAATTACATTACAGTGTAGCCTCCTATTGTTAAGCATTTTGGAATACTTGGTTGAGACTGTCAGTATGAGCTCTGACAGTCATGACATTTATATAAAAACTGCAAAAACTTTTCAGAACCATTGTTAATTTGAAGTCCATGGCATGAAGAAAATATGTTGAGACCCATATTTTCTAGTTAAAGGTTTGTAATTTTTTCCTGTTCACGTGAATTAAAATCAGAAGCTCAGAGAACACAGACAGTCAGATGATAACAAACAAGGATGATGGGTCAAGCCCAGTAGTTATCCACAACTTGTAACAGCATCTGCTGCTACACTTAGGATTCCTCAAGAACATGGTCTTGCAGTGTCCAGGTGCTTCCACCTTACATTGTTTAAAACTTGCTGTCTCAGGTGGGCTGGTAGCATTTAAGTGCTTAGACAGACAGAAATGATCTCTGTGAGATCTTTATTTCTCTCTGACACTTGTTTAGCAAAACACTTCAGCTCATGCTTAGCCCCAGGTATATTTAACAGGGGCCTCATTCCAAACCAGATAAAAACATTGATTTTTCATGTGTTTTGGAATACATCCCAAAGCATTTAAGCACATGCTAAATTCTGTATTGGCTGGATTACCTCCAATTTGTAATAGATAAAAATTTTAAAGAGAGATAGTCAATGCATGTACACTGAAGGCAGTGAGGCTAGGAGGCATTTATACTACATGAGTATTCCCTGAATTCTCTTTCCTTTCTTTTTTCTTTTTTCTTTTTTTTTTTCCTTTAACAATATACTTCTATCACAGAAACCCATGATTTTGGTTGATTTCCTGCTGTATTTTTTCATCCACAGTAAGCTTCCTTCTTGCAAATAGCAGCTCAGGATGCTCGCTTAAGTATTTGTAACATGGTCCTGCTCCTGTGATGGTTTCAGAAAGTGACACAAATTGAAAATATACTGTACAGGTGGCTTTAGTGTATAATTTATTGTAACCTTCAAATCCTTTCTTTGTTCTGGGTATTGTACTGTTCATTCCTTCCTTTTATGATTCATTCTGTGTGATTTTTACTACCATTCCATCTCAGAAGCTTGCACTTCACCTTATCATTCTTTCTGAACCCCTTTGGAAAACGTGGATTTAATCTTTCAAAATGAACCTGGCTCTGTGTAGTATTTACAAATTTTTATTCCGTGATTAGTTTCCCAGAACATGGGCTGATACCTATACATAATTTAAAAAAAACCAACAAACCAACAAAACCAAACCAGGGCAACCAAACAAAATAACAGAATTCAATCTGAATGAGCTGCTATCCCTCATTCTTCCTTGTTTTGGTGCAATTCGGTGTAATTATTTCCACCGTGGATGCAGAGATGTCTGAGTTTGTGCAGTATAATGCTTTGCCAGTCTTGTGTAGTGATTGCACAGAGCTTGCTGATATTTCATCCCTAAACTATGATTTCAGCTCTCTGTAGTCTTGCATTTAAAATCAGCCAATTGAGATCAGTTCCTGTGGACCTGTATCTTTCTCTTCAACTCTCTGTACAGATACAGCTTATTACTGGTTTTATGCAAACAATAAAAAGCCATCAAATATGTTTAGCAGAGATGAAAAATATGTAGTGAAGACTTTTTTTTTTTTTTTAAAAAGTGCATATCTAAGAAATATATTGTCTCTCATTGACAAAAAATACATGTTAGGTTGGAAATGACTCCATTAGGTGTAAGAAAGGCCCACTGGCTAGCATGGAGGGTTGCAACTTCCTTTCTTTCTCCCTAGCAGAAAACATTTACTATATGTTTCTATTTTTATGTTTTATGTTAGATGCCGTGATTTATTTTCTTTGTAATGGCAAAAAATGGTATAAAAAAAGCTCAAGTGCTTCTAGTAGGTACACATATGGCACTACACATTCTCTACAGTAGAACCTTGAAATGTTCCATTTATAGACATCCTTGTTTCCTTGTCTATGGAAAGATTTACAATGAGCTCTGTTTTCTGTCTTTTTCAATGCCATGCTTTCCTACTTTAGAAATCAATCTGTTAGATGAAACAGTAGCAAATCAGTTTTTGAGATCCAGAAAAAAAATATGTCTAGCCTTACACCTTTATCTTTTCTGAACAGCGAGAGGGATTTTTTACACATGGTCTTCCTCTTTAAAAAAAAAGCCCCACAGAAACTCTCCTGAGTGATCTTTCCCATGAGCACAGCTCAACTGGGGTTGATTGTTGTCTTTGCCTCTGGGTTTGGGGGCTCTGGAGATCACGTAGTCCAACCTTCATCCCCAAAGCAGAGTCAGCTAGAGCAGATTGCTCAAGGCTCTCTCCAGTTGTGCTTGAATCTTTGGGCAACCTCTTCCACTGCCCAGCCACTCTCCCAACAGGAAAGTGTTTTGTGTGTTTGACTGGAATTTCCTGTATTTTTGTTCATGCACATTGTGTCTTGTTCTGTCACTGGGTATCACCAAGAAGAGTTTACTTTCACCTTAGCTCTCACCCATCCCAGTCAGGTATTTATACCAAATCTTTGAACAGGACAAAGTCTTTCTCTTGGCATTTAAAGCTGTCAATTCAGACTAGTTCCCCTGAGCCAGGATCCACAAGGTAAATATTGCTATATATTGCTAACTGTCTTTGAGACTTGTGCCCCTTATGGGCCCTGCCATCCCTGCCTGCCTTCTGCCTTATTAAACTTCTATTCCCATTCCTTCCTCCCTGCATCTGTCTGTGGATTCTCCCCATAGGAGAGAGCAAATGTTACATGGCACAAATAAAATTGCATAAAAATGAATGTTGCCTCAAACTGCAATATTTTGAGATCAAGTGAACATAAGCAATAGCTCACTCCAGGGATAACGCTACTGACTATGAGAGGCCTGTTCAGAAGAAAGTGCCATTTGAGGTGACACTGTGGGGCTTAGAGTCCAAGGCAGTGGGAGTTACACCACATTCATTATCCATTTGCCCCCAGACTAGAAAAATTCATGTTTCTTTGCGAAATGACTTGGTATCAGAAGTAAGTGGCCAGTTCGCAAATCGACGTGGTTGCCAAATTTCAGACTCTTAAATTTGAAAATGCAGCCACAAACAGATCTTTCCTACTCTGTGCTGTTTATTACTTCTTCTCAGGCATTGTTTCCTTACCCTGCTAATTACCCCTCATCTGTGCTTTTGCATAGCCCTTGAACAATAAATATGCTTTATTTATTGTTAATGTTATGATAAAGGTGGTTTTAAAAAATCTGTCTTGGTTTGAAGGATATCTGTATTCATTATTATTTCTCATGTATCATGCTTTTGGGGAACAGAATTGATATTTTTGTGCTCAGCAAAAAGGACAGAAGTTTAAAAGTACAGTTATGTACCAGAAGCAGTATCTTCCTTCAGCACAGCAGTTTTTCAGGAGAAACTTGTGCAGTTCTTACCTTCCTTTGTTCAGATCTCTCTGTAGTGGTTTTCAATTCACAGTGAAGGTTTCTTATTTCTGCCACTGGCATAAATGATTTACCCAGAGCTTCAAGTTTATATTAGTGTTAAAGGAGGATGAAGTTCTCTTCCTTTGTCTGCATTATCAGACTCATACCAACTCTGGTGTGGGTTTTGGACTTTCTTCTTTTTTAAATTGTCAGCATTATAGATTCTGGTCATATAAATAATGCTGCTGAAGAAGTAAGTAAATAAAATAGTGGTGTAAAGGATGCATCTTAGAGAAAATCTCAGCATGATTGTGCAGAATAGAGTGACCTTGTGGTGCTATTACAAATGTAAAGTCAAAGATAGCGCACACAAAAAAATGAGAATCTGATTGTCACATCCCAATAATTGAAGCTCATCATCATTCTGAAGCCTGCAGTTGTTGCCTTATAACCTCTTGCCATTGTAGCTGAGCCCTTGCTGTGTAGCTGTGTGCATGTGGTTCTGTTTGCAGTGAGCTCTGTGCGAGTGCAGTGTTTGCTTCCCATACAGGAACTGTTGTAAACAGACCGATCTCTGTCACAGGGAGCCATTCAGTACTTTTACTGATTTGCAAATGTTGAGCCAGCCTGGAGTTCTCTGGACAAGTTCAGCTGTAGTGATGGATTTGGAAATCTGCTCTAGCATGATCTCCACACGTGCATTTCCACAAGTGGTGGGTTTTGTTTGATGAATACACTGAAACTCATGAATGACGAGATCTCTGTGATGCAGGGGAGCATCAGAGATGCCACACGATACTTGTGTTTTATCAAGGGTTGTTGTCTGGAGAACCCCAGATCTGTTTTTGCAAATGATGCAGTTACTTGGTTAGCATGTAAACTTGCAACACCTTGGAATCAAGCAACACATGAAATGCAGATTTAACCTGTGGGTTTTTCCTAGGCCAGTAGTGTCATTCACCTAGCAATGGTTTAAAACATTCATAAGTGCTTTTCCATTGTCTACATTATCAAAGGTAGTAGCCACAAAATGGCATTTCTTTACCATAGGATGAGTAGGGTGTCTCTGCAGTAAGCAAGCATATGTTTGCCTTCTCAGGAGAATTCCACCAAGGAGCTTTAGAGCACAGCAGGCTTATGCTCTGTAGTCAGAAACTTTCTGCAGAAGGTTCCTTCAGGGCTTCATTGCCCTTGAGTAATTTGTGGCATCTGATTCATTTTCCCCTGGCAACTATATATGAAGATGATGCTAACAATATGGCAAAGACTTTGGAAAAGTGTCAGGGAAGAGCTGATCAGAAATATGTGAAAATGCACACCCTCAGACCGACTTTAAAAACAACATCTTTTTGCACATAGAGAAATTCTTATTCTTTAAATACGCATTCAACACCACAGTTAGACATATCACTATTCCAGACTGTGATATGTACATCAGGCAGCTTTTTTAAAAGTTACTCATACAAAATATTATTTATTTAAGCAACCTTGAAAGCAGGGTCTAATTGCTTATCATTTGACAGAGCTTACAATAGAAAAGAATTTGACATCCTTACTCATGATGAGGGGTACTTTATTCCACAATTACTCCTATTCTTTTACTGAAAAAAAAAGGATGACAAGTCTAGAGCTATCATAAACTAAGAAGAAATATAGCTTTTACACAAAGACAGCTTCATATCTACTGTTGTCAAGAAACAGGGGTTTGCTAGGAGTGCTTCAGGTAACATTTGAATTGATTTACAGGAAAGAAATGTTGATTTCAATTCTTCTGTTGCATTTAAGCAGGATTTCAGTATGAATCATAGAAGGTGATGGGCTAGTGAATATTTGTATTTCAGCTTCATTTGCTGTAGCTTGAACTTGAAAATCAGAACAGTACTAAAACAACCATTAATAATTAGAAAAATATTCTTGACTCTCTAAAATGTTTGAAGCTGCTACCTTTGCTGCTGCTGCTTTATGGATAAACTGGTCTGTTCTCATTTTTCTGATTTCTCTGTCTGGGGATTAAGGTTTGTCATATCGCAGGTTGCTTTACTAGAACCTGAGTTCATCCATACACATACATCTGCCCTGGTACCTTTTGCTAAAGGGTACCTGGATAGCTACTTTTCACATAGTGCAGAGCACAGTGCTGGGCTAGAGACTGCAGCAGAGAACATTATCTGCTTTCTTTAGTGTCACCCAAGAAGGCTAAGTTGTCAAGTGCTGTGTGCACATCAACCCACTAAAATTCACAGAATTACAGAAAATAGGATAAGAAGGGACTTCCGGAGATAGCAGGTTTGTAATTGTGCCCCTGGCAAGATTGTTTATAACTATGTTTTCATATAGAAAGCTGCTTAGAGTCTAACCCAAATCTAGCTACTAGATGTGGAACAGACGTGAAGAATCCTTTGCAGCATATTTTACATATTTGGAAACATTTATCACATCTCCTCCATTTTCTCTTCTTTCTCTGCACTAACCCAGTTCTTCCATTGCTGGTTAACTTTTCTAGGGCATGGATTATTCTTTCTGCTTTTTCTGGCCTTTCAGCAGCAGATCCAAATCTGTGCTGAAGTCGAACACCCAGACTGAATTTACTATCAGTGCTGCTGAATAGAGTGAAAAGATAATTTCAAAACCCTTTATGTATGTCTCAGGATTATGTTTGCTTTTTTAGTTGCTAAAACCTGTATTGATGATTTTTCTGCCACTGAGCACACATTTGTGACTTGTAGCTCTGGAGATGACTGCCATTGTCACTGATGGCTGCCCCACTTTAGAAAGTTAAAGCATCAATTAAATTAGCTAACCATTTATACTGCTGACATCTGGCCAGCAGAACGGATGTATCTTTGTTGGAATAGAAATCCATAGAAATCAAAGGTCATGCTCAGAATAAGATTATAGCATCATAATCTCATTACTTGAATTGGGAGGGGGATGTTGAGATTAAAAAGAGAGAGCAACTGAATGCAGTATGCACCAAAACAGATATTTGTTACAGAGCAAATGCAAATGGAAGAAATTAGAGGAAACATGCCTGATTTGAACTTCAAAACGGTGAAAATAGTATTTAATTTCTATTTTTATTTCAAACCGCATCCAAGAAAAAAAATAATGTAGATGGAGACAAAAAGAAACTTCTAAGTGCTTTTCAAAATTTTTTTCCTAGTGAGAGATGGATGGCAGGGGATTTTATTCCCCGAACAGCACTTAAAAGTGCTTTTGCTTTTTTAATACTGTCCTTCGACTGAGAAAGGAAGAGAAAGAAGCAGACAAGGTGCCCTGACACATCACTTCTAAGTGATTTCTCTCCCAAAGGTATTCAAAAGACCGATAGAAGATTTTTTTTCTGTTGGATATTTATTTTGTTTTGTGACTTGGCAGAAATGAAGCAGGAAGATAAAGGGAAAGAGCTCTTGATTATGGAGCAGTATTAAATACCTGACTGTAGATTTAGTTGTGAGGGTGATTGGAAGGATAACCTTCTTTATTTGGCATGGCCTGCTACAGAATTTTATTGTTATGTCTTATGTATTTCTCATTGTGGGTCCCCTGTTCCAAAGAATGTAGCTATGCCTAGTCAGGGAACAAATCCCAAGTCAAATTGTCTCATGCATAAAGAAAGACAGTTTGGAAGGCAGGAGCCATTAGAGGGGAAGGATTTTTCATTTTAGTTATGAAACTTAATTTGTTTTCACTCTCTTCCCTCCTTTGCATCTCTGAAATATTGATAGAGGTTATAATTTCTGACAGTGACGTTGATTGTGGCATGTAAGTAGGATCCAACAGCTGAACCCCATAATGTAATGCTGTAACGGGGGCTCTGACACAGATACAAGATTGGAAGGTGCAGCTGAAAGAGTGTGTGATTGGTATAGATGAGAATTAGAGAAATTTACCTGAAATTAGAGAAAGTTCATATCTGCATGCAAGTTTCACAGCTCTCATCCCAGCTCTGAATTTTAGCAATGGTGTTTCAAGTGCAATGGCTGAGCAGCTCTGTGTGATCATAGGGATTACAGATGAGAAGAAAACCCTTCCTCAGCAATAAAGCAGAGTACCGAGCAAGCACATGGATTTTAATCCTGCCAGAAGATGGTTCTGTCTCCTGTTCCTTCATGGCAGATCCTGCCTTTCCTGTTTTGGAGTGCTTTCCATCTCTGGCATTAGTGATGATTCCCATCAGACACCTGTGGTCTCACTGCTGATGGCTGATTGATCATACATGCAAGGCAGAGAAACAGCCTTACAAACCTTTGATCACTGTCCTTAAGTAGAGTATGTTTTATGCATTAAATTTGGCTCAAGGATTTTAGAACCATGGACTGCTTTCTCTTTAACAAAAGTTTCAGGGTATTTGAAAACTGAGGAAATTTTTTTGTGCATGTCTATACTTTTTCAGTTTGTGGTTTTTTTTCCTAAACCTTTTTTCAAAAACAGTTGTTCTGGCTTTTTCTTGAAGTTTTTCCAGCTGCTGATAGTGTTCAAAATAGCTCTGTGCTATATGGGATCAAAACAGCTTTGGCATCAAAATAAAGTACAGTCTTAACTGTTTTGTTTCAACAATAAAATGGGAAATAAATGACTAATTTTGGGAAAATAATTATATTATTGGATAGGCAGTACTCTGGAATTAATTTGTGAGGTGTATTGGTTATTTCCACAGTTAATTACGTTTTGATTTGAAATGTGTGGATGTGGAAGTAAACAGCAATGTGTTTAATAGTCACTGTAACTGGGTCACCCCAAACAGCATTTAATCCCCCCACATCAAATGGTTTGTGGGTAGAAGGGTGTCCTGGGAATATCAAGGCAAGATAACAAACATGCTTTTCTCATTTAACTTGTTAATCAACAGGTAAGAAATGTCTTGTGTCTGGTCAGTTATCCATGAGCAGCAGCTGCTTTGCCCTTTCCAAATGTACTCTGAAGAAGAATGAAACCCTGCTCCTTGTTTTGCCCATTAGATAGCATTATCTCTGTGGAATGCCAATTCATATCTCCTCGTGCCGTGTGTGGTTCTCACATATGGGATTTTAATAACCTTCATGCTGTGCTATGAATTCATAAACAGGGCTTATGGAGGAAAAGCACCACAGGACTTTATTTTTTAATTATTGGTCTTTTGAAAAACAGGGTCTGCAGGATTTTTGCAAGGGTCTTGTGACAGAGTCAGCAATTGTTTTGCTGCTGCAGTGAGGTTATTCCAAGAGAAGGGGGTAAATACAGTATTTACCTATGATACATTTTTTTCAGAATTGATTTTAAGTATGCTATATTCCATAGCCTCTATAATTCTGCTGGAATTCTAAAGGTCTCATTCTATGGGAGTTTTCCTCATTTTTCTGGAATGTAATGTGCATTTGATTTCTTAGAATATTCCTCTCCTCCTTGTCCCTCCCCTCTGTCTCATCCTGTGAAGCCACAGCTTACTGCTCAGGGGATACTAGCACATGGCAGCAGTTTACATTTCTGTTCTGAAAAAGACCTATTTATTCTGGATCAATGGGGAGTGTTTTCTTTCTTTTTACCCCTCTTCTCCCTGGAGTCCATTTTAGCCACCTCTTCAGCATCTCAGGCGTGTTTCAGTACTGGTGAAGAAGGCACCACTGTTACTTAATAGAGCTAAATGGAGTAACAAAAACTCCCAGCATTGGTCTCCAGGTGTGGCGTGGTATTTATCACCTTGTATTCATTGACAGCACCCTTAGAAAGAAGATCTTTGAGGAAGACTCAATAAACTTTGCTTTCTCTACAAATGCCAACAAAGTAATGAGCCTAAACTGTTGGATATGTCCAGTCCAGCAGTCCTGGTGCTGGTTCACACATGCCAGGAGGGAAATTGCACCATGTTGCCTGCCCATACCCTGTGCCACAACCAGCTGGAACAAACCTGTGGTCATTCTGCATTCCAGTCTTGTAACTGCGCCTAATAATATTTTATCTGGAATAAGATTTATTAGGCGTAGGCTCTGTGCAGGATTCTCATAGGACATGCAGATCAAATCTTGAGCCCATTTTCATTTTAGGAATATTTCTCTCTCCTGCTGTATTTTTTATGTTATGTGTGTGATAGGCAGTAAAAAGAAACAAGAACAGACAATAATTTTTTTTTTCACTAATTATTCGATTTTCAATATTCTGTTGTTGTTTTGAGTTATTTTGTTTCCAGGGGTTCCCCACCATATTGAATAGTCTGCCCTATTAAAAATGTGTGTTGTCTTTTTTGTTAACATTCACTGGACTTCCCCTTGGTTCTCAAAGTGATAGAACTTAGAATTGCTGAAAACAATATGTTGGAAATAACCTCTGGGAGCCATCTTCTCCAATATTACCTAGAAATAGGACTAACATCAAGGTTAGGTCAGTTCTGTGCCTCTTCAAGCTTTGAAAATCTCGAGGAACAGAAACTCCAGAATCCTTTGGGCACCTGTTCCAAAGCTTAATTACCCTCTGCACAAAAGGGCATTCCTTGAAAAAAGGATTACTTTTTAATGGGATATAAATAGTCCATCAGGTTTTTTTCCTCAGCTCATCTGCCTTGGTCTTTTTTAGCCATGAGAACCCTGTGAATGTCTGACACCATGTATGATGGGGTAGCTGAACACAGACACACACAAACTTCTTCATGCTGCATCTATAATTCTGCAGTTGTATGACTCAGAGAGAGGGGATGCCAAAACATGCATATTTGGTTTGTAAATATTTTCTTAGAATTAAATTAATACGTAATCTAAACCCTCCATTTCTCTCTCTTGCTCCTTTTGGTGTTGTTAATGCATATGTACATGTATGCGCTTTTTTTAAAGTCACTAAGCAAACAAGAACATAGAACAGTATGGAAAAGTTTTCCATTTTATGCTGTCCATAGTAATGAAGAAATGTTATTTATATGCTTTTCTCAGCATAAGCTGAAACCTGGACACCTGTTCATTTTCTTTGGATGATTATTTCATAATTTTTAAATTTTTATAAGCTGATTTTTCTTTTTCTTATCCAGCTGCATCCTGGAGTCCCTCAGACCAGCTTTGTGGCAGTGAGGTAGAACCTCAGTTCCCAGTGTGCAGCTGTGAGCTGTTGGTAGCTTGAGGTGGAACAGAGCCTGTAGCATGGAGCAGCATTGCTCCAGAAGGGGGACAAAAGAAGAGGCACAACTTGTTCGCTTAGAAGGATCAGTATTCCATTATCTCTTCCCTTTGTAGGCCCTCAGCCGAGATGTATTTTGCCATATTCTTTGAGCCAGAAAGCTGCAGCAGGCAGGTGCTCTCAGAGGGCACTGATTTTCTTTCTCATGTTGCTCTCCCCAAGAGCCTGCTTTGTCAGAGCCATGGTAGTCACTGCTGTACCAGTGTGAGTTACAGAGCCACTGATGAGCTTAGGTGTTGACCTTTAAGATTGCTTTTCAAGTTTCAAAGATCCTGCTGTCATTACAGCCCTTGGAAATACTAGGAATCACAGGCTACATTATAGCCAACAGTCTAAAAGAACAAAACAAAAAAACCCTACACAAACTCTGTGCACTCAGAAGCAGAGTGGAATTGAAGGATGTGATGCCAGCATGGAAGCCAACAGGGCCTCCAAGGCTTCCATCCCAGAGATAGACCTGGGGCAGGAAATACTTTCAGTAGTGACCAGGGATTTCCATCCAGCCCAGAATTTCAATATATGTGCTCACACACAAAGAAGGAACACCATATTCTGGCTTTGTGAGTAGATAAGTTCTAGCAAGAAAACATTCTGCATCCTTTTCATGGTTTGAAGCAGAATCACAGCTGAAAGGCCTCTGCTGCTGCCCAGGCAAAGGAGCAGCACCAGGATCTTGTAATCTTGTCCATCTATGAACTGCAAATCCAAATTTCTCTTCCCAAAATTCCTATGTTACATGAAGTCTCCAAGAAGTCTTTGGTCATGTCAGTGGGAGTTTTGCTTTTAACTGTAATGGAGGCAATGAGTGTGCCATGGATTTACTCACAAAGTCAGTGTATAGGTGCATTGCAGTGGTATTTTTCTTTTGTAGGTATGTGGAGGACTAAAAATTCATTTCTCTCTTAAAAATGTAAATCATATGTAGAAGAGCTGATATGATTATCAATACACATTTTGGAAGTAGTGTTGTTTATACCTTGCAACTATGTCACTGTCAGGCCAGACTGTATACTGGGGAAAAGATTGATAGGTTTATTATTTTCATCTTTTAGTGAGATTTTGTTTTGCAATTGCTTGGAGCATGTTTCACCTCATAACTTAGCAGCTCATTTGTGTGTGTGTTATTCAGCACCTCGGGCCTTGGTTGTGAGCTCTGTGCTGAGGATGCACAGACCTGCACAACGTAAGATTTGGCAGAGCCCCTGAGCTCAGGGGCTTTTCTTCAGGAAAGTGAGGGGTAAATGGGGCTGATTTAGGATGTGGCAGGAGCAGAAGCTGCACTGTCGAGCTCCATGACTAAGGAGAACCAACACAGAAGGATCTTTGAATTATTTGCAAGTAATTTAACCCTGGTAGTTTCCACTTGAGTTTCCACTTACTGAATTACTACAGGTGTTTTAGTCCATGATACAAACTGTTGTCTACATGAAATCTGCTGCTTAAAAGGTCATTAGTGGGTACATGCACTAAGGCAGTGATATAAAATAATCAGAAGAGAATATATGTACAGTGATTTTTTCTGTTGAAACAGAGCTTCAAAGTTTTAAAATATGCAGCTATGCATCAATAGCTTCCATTAATGTCTTAAAAAAAGGTAAAACACATCTACCTAATTATTTAAGCAGAACTTTCCAATCCAATTTAAATTTTTGTCCTAGTGCCCATTGCCATAGTATTTGAAATTTCAGGTGTCTGACAAAATGATGATTTAACCTTTTATCTTTCTGCAAATGAAAGGATTTTATGATCTTAAAATAAAAGATATTTAGAGAAATTAAATTTTTTGACTAGCACTTTCTTAATGAAAATTTACCGTGCAAAAACATTCTTAGCGAAAATTTTAAACATTTTACAGATGACAGTCATAGAGTGGTGCTGCAAATATTCCCAACGTACCAGTGAGGGGGGAAAGTAAATGAATGTGGCCAGAAGCAACTATGTATTCTCTTTTAGATAAGACATCCTGCAATTAAAAACACTGGACTTAGAAAGCTTCTTAAGGCTTATTTTGTCAAGTGAAAAATGCCGTTGGTGTTAATGCTATTGTAACAAACCTTATTCTTATTCCTGGCATGGATATTATTTTTTTTTTTAATTTCAGAAAAATGGATAATTAGCATTTTAGCTTATCACTTTCCTTCCATGCATACAAATAATTTGACAGATAGACCACCAAGAGAGACAAAATTAAATAATAGGTCTAGACAGCATGGAACCAAAATAAATTAGAGGTTAGTTTTCAGCCTGTTGGGTGGGTTTTCATGGAAGAGAAGAGGAGGGGGTTCATACAAGGTAGTTTTTCTGGCAGTTTTTACTGCCTACCTTGATCTTGTTTCCCCATATCAAACCCAAATAAACTGACCTGAAATAAGAGGTGAACTTCCATAGTTTCTTTGTGAGTCTAATTTTTTTCAAATGTATTTAGATTAGAGGCCTAAAAGGCATTAATGCATTTGTGATTCAGCCAACTAAGTTCCTAGATAATGGTCCATGATTAATGGTGAGTGCTGATAATAGGAGGTTATTAGAGAAAGCAAACTTGGAACAAATCAGCTGTATGCATTATATACTTTACTGCCATCTGTGGGTGTTTATAATAAATACAAATTAAAGTCAGTAGTTAGAGAAAGTCATGTTTTCCATATGTGACAGAGAATTCCTTAGACATAGTCTTCCAGTAGGCATCATCATAGTAGGAATTCCCATTAATTCTTTTACAGAGATACTTACTATTACTTGCAAAGAAAAAAAACAATTTTTGTGGGTAGAGTACTTTTGGCCTTGATTGCTGTCAAGGATGTCTTTCTAGAGTCCCCTCTGTAAGGAAGGATTGTGTGTTACGTGTTACCTCTGCTCTGCTGCCACACACGTTATTGGGTGTGAAAAATTGTTTTTGTCCTTTCGTACTGAGATTCATTCTCTGTGCAGCCCATGTGCTAACAGGACGTTCCTCCCTTTTATGTCTCCTTGAGTTGTGGCATTTTACCTCCTTGTGGTTGTATTGTTTGCTGAGTAAATATGTCTGTATAGAGAAGAAACAATTGTTATCTGCCTTATTACTAAATGTAAAAAGCAGAAGTGTGATACAGACAGAGAATTGCAGAAGATAAATTAGAGCTAAATATTACGATACCAATAACCTGCTGAATCAAGTGACATGTTTTGCTGGTAGCAAATGTACTCTTGCAAATACAGTTCTGCAGCAGAGTGACTAAAGGGATACCAGTGTTAGGATCAGCTTGTGTTGTGCTCTGAGTTGCTGATGCAGTTTGATGGACAGTGTCTGGTTTACACTGTGTTTTTCCAGGAAGTTTTGTGCACAAAATTCAAGAGTCATCAAGTAATACTGAGGGCAGGTGAGCAATGTGGTGGATGTTAAGATAAATGACTTACTGGATTCAGCATTCAGCAAGAGGTATTTGGTTGGAAGAATTCCCAGCTTTTGAACTATTACAAAGTCATGATATTATAAAGCCTGTGTGTTTGTAAGTGGGTGATAGATGAAGTGCCACAAACATTCTGGTTATTTATGGTCATCAGCTAAACCTCTGGGATGAAGTTAGGAGTACTCTAGAACTAATGTGGTTTAGTTGGTTTTCCATTTTGTACAGCTGTGGAGTTAATTTTTTCACAGGCTGTTTTTCAGAGTGAATGCTGTTTTAGTGCCTGCCCTGTGAACTTGCCTGCATAGGGGTGCATGATGGAGTTTGCCTCCCTTCCATAACAATTCAGCCCTCAACAGTGTTTGACGGGAGCATTTACACATATGTTCTTGGGGATTCCTGTATTTTTATGCTGATGTTTTTGTATATATGCCAAAGAGTATTCTGTTTTTCCTCCAGTTCAGAGGAGTTCATTATGTGGATCTGAAGGTGTAGAAATCTGCATGCCTAGGGATGTCGGGGTTTCTGGTTACCTACAAGCTACAGTACTACGTGCTGGGCTGAACACATCTGTTTCCATCTGTTTTCTACTTGGGCAGTTGCAGTGTAAAGAACAAAAGCTTTTCTCTAATCCTAAAGTGTTTGATTGACATCTGATGAAATTTTCTTCACAACAGTTAGTTTATAACTTAATGAATATCTTTAGGAGTTTTGGTTCTTCTTTTCTAGATTGCATTCCCAAACGTCATGGTTTATCTGCTCATGTATATATCAGTATTTTGCTTTATCTCAAATCCTCCTTGCCCTTACATGTTTCCCTTTTAAGCACTAAACTGTTTCAGCCCTTTCATAGGTTGTCTGAAATTTTTTTTGTTCTCTCTTCTCTTCTGTGTGTTCTTTCCATTTGTTTCCTCCCCCTTTTGTGACACAATCCATTCATGTAAATAAGAGCACGTCCCTCCTGCCACCCTGCCTAGGGACAGGACAGTTTGCCAGGCACCTGAGACACAAATGAAAATGGCTCTTCTGCAGACTGATTGAGAGTGCACAGGCAGGACAGGTCTTCACACCCTTCAGAAAATGCCCGAGGGCAAAACTTTCCTCACCTGCCGCTCTGGCAGTGCCCAAAGCCCCTTCAGGGCTGTTGACCATCAGTCCCCCAGAGCTCTGTCTTGCCCAGATCTTTCTGTTGTACTTGAAGCCCTGAGCCTGGCACCTCCTTCCTTCCTTAACCCTCCATGCAGAAACAGAAAAGTTTCTCCTGTTCTTGTTTACTCCCTGCCACCTTTCTGTTTTTAAATCTTTTTTACCAATAGTCCTTTTCAGTAGTTTACTATTCAGGAGAAAATACTAGTGTAGACTTATTTAAAAAGCATCAGTTTTCCATAAAGTTTCAGCTGGAAATCAGGAAAAATGAAAAAAAAAAAAAGAAAGGGACTGTTTTGTTAATGTGATCTACCATTCTTTCACCTTTTCATAATACATCAAAATGTTCAGTTGGAGGAGCATTTTAACTCCATTTTAGAAAATTGCTTAAATACAGTTTCTGAAAAATAGAAAGTTAAAATATTTTGATCAAGCTGGACCTGGCTTTTATTCAGTTTTACTCACTTTTATTTTATGAGATTATCATGAGGGGTATTATCTTTGACATTTCAGTTTTTGCCTTACAATAAAGTAGTAGAAAATACCTAAAATGCATAAAATTATCCAGATAAAACCATATAGGTCATATCCTTGACTCTTCCTACTCAGAGTTTTCTCATATATATTTGAGGCATTTGGTTTTCAGCTCTTGGTACCATGAGATGTACTTGATTCTTGCTTTCTTTCAAAGCTACCTATATCGTTCCCAGTAGCAGCAGCAAAATCAACAACATTCTGGTGAGCATTTGCTCTGCTGTATCTTGAAAGAGGTAGGAGCTGGCATGGAGTTGTCTGGAGCTGTCTCAAAAGTGAGAAAGATGACACTGCATCACTTCGCACTGTAGTTCGTGTTTGGAAGGTTTGAGTTTCTGGCTTGGTTTTGTTTTTCCTTTCTTTGAGAAAGAAATCTCAAATGTTTCAAAGATGCACTTGCTGGTTGAAAGTTTAGATGGGGTGGGTGACTTTAGCACACAAGTTTCAGCCTCTGCCCAAAGTCCGAGCTTCCTCTGTTTTTCTGACACGAGCAATCCATAAGATACTTGTTCAAGCAAAGGGCTGGTACAGCCCCTGTTACAAGAGCTGCAAATCAAACAGTCCTGTAACAACTGGGTCAGTGTATATAGAAAGACTTTCAGCAATGGTTATTTATTCAGTCTCTTGCTGAAAGATTGGTCCCATTATGTGCCTCTTATACATTGCCTTCCAATTCATTCAATTTAAATAAAAACTTTCTGCTAGAACTCATGTACATATCAGTGAAACTCATCTAAATAAAATATCCCAGGAGCTTGAGACTCAGCAACAGTCTTATGAAGAAGCAGATGATATTCTATTTATTTGGAAATGGGATGCATGTTGACATCAGGCTTATTTCAAAATAATGTCAAAATTTTAAAATCTTTATGGAATCTTTACATTAAATTTTATGAAGACAGAGATGTTTGCTGGGATGTGATGCTGAGTTCTAGGACCAAAAATCAACTGTTGAAGGTTAAAAAACCACAATACTGCCATAGGTGGGAAGAGGGAACAAACACAAATTCAGGGTAATCAGACCTTTTCGATAATTTTTATTATTTTTTACTTGATGTTAGTAATATAATGTAAGTTATATACAGTGCTGTACTAAATTGATAGTTCTTGCTGAGTGAGCACACAAATACTATCTTTCTTTTCTTTTAATCTGCTGAATTTTTTCCTAGAGAAATCTGGCAAGTCTTTTCTCTCAGTCAGAGGTCTGAAGAAATCGAGCAAGTGTAGATAAAACCAGTTTGTTTAATCACTGAAACACAGAAAAAATTAAAATACATTTTTTGCTTGTAAAGTAGAGAAAAGCAATAAAAACAATGCCAGGCGGTTAATGCCTCTCTTGTACCTTTCATTTCAAAAACCTCAAAAGAACATCAAGAAGAATAAAGGCAAAATCTATTCCCTATTGGCATCATTATAAATGTTGTATCCTCTAAAACTCTAAAGACATCCAAGAAGAGTAGAAGAATAAATGGCATTGAAATAAAGGAAGTCTCTCTGGAGCTTTGTTCAATCGGCTTTGTTAGAATTCACTCAAATAGGATGATTATAAGAAAAGATCTCATTTGTTTCAACATTAAAGGAGCAAATTAATATGTGGCAAGCTGCTAATAATTGCCTCATTATGTAGTGAATGGGCATTGCGTCCAATTTACAAAATTACAATCATATTGTTAAAGTAACAATTGAGAAAGTTTAGTCTGAGTTTCCTAACTATCTGCATGATTAGTTGTGGGTTTCAGAGTGGAACAGAGTTGGTGGTTGGAGAGAGCTCTCCAGCACACCACTAGTACATTGTGCTAAAAAGCCTCAAGAGAAATTCAGCTTTTCATTAGTGGAAATTCCACCTGCAGGGGTCCTGAGCTGGATTAGGTCCAGCTGAGGAGTGAACGTGGCAGTCTCTGCTGAGACCAGGGCTTGGCAGGTGTCTGATCTGTCCAGACCTTTTGTGGTTTTGTGGTTCAGAGACCTGGCCTGAGATCATCTCCACATGCACCTTAGCAGATGGACAGGGCTGTGGCTGGGAAACTGGGTGATCCGGGATCTGTGCCATTGGGAAACCCACCCATATTAATGGTTCTGTAGCTGGAGTTTCAGTCTCCTGGTGGAGACACTGGAAATGGTAGGGAAGTTGACAAATTTGGAAAGTAAGCAATTTTCCAAATAATGAAATCCTGTGTGGAAGAGAATCATGTTTTGTGACCTACTTTAGTTGCATTTGCTTGTGACCTTTTCTAATTCTGGCTGATTTTGTTATTTAATGATTTGACCTTTGATTCTGTAAAGCCACTTCAGTGCTAAATGCAAAGATTTAATAACTAGAACTGTTTGATAAGTGACCTTTATTACACAGCTATTTCTCTTTGCTAGAGAAATGGCACTGTTTTGCAAGTTCTAATTCACAGTTTTAATTATCTTTTCTATTGTCGTAAGCTTGCACAGGAAATGGAAAGGTCAGACATTTCATTTTCTTTACTGATTAAAATATAAGTGTTCCTCAACAGTTACAATGTATCATTCAGGAAAAAGATGGGATTATTTGTCAGAGCCATGCCCAGCTGCTCTGCTGAAGCCTTCTACATCCTTCTAATCAGCTACAAAAAGGAACAACTTTCTAGCAACAGTAATAGCTCAGCCCCCATGGTGTTTAGAGGTGAAATGAATGTCTAAGTACATGAAAAGAGAAGAAAAGGTGAATGGTCCTTAATGTTTCTGTCTTTAACTCCTGTATCTGTGATGAAAGTGAATCTTGTGAGAGGTGAACCTTGGCCTGATGTTCTGGACCTAGAGAGGATAAGCAGGAACAGCACAGGTTTCCATGGGGTCCTGCCAATCTGTTTTACCCCATGCTGCTGGACCATCTCTGCAGATGAGAGGACAGCCTGGACTTCCTGGCAGACCCTTTTTTATTGTATGTGGATTCATGTGTGTTACTGAAACCTCCCTCTCGTCTGTGACGCTTACAAACCAACACCACAAACTGGTGGCCTGTCTGCATAGGGAGTTCAGTGAATACTGATGTGTGTTTTCTCCTATGTTGAGGAAGATACGATGCAAAAAGATGATGAAGTAAGGGGGTGATTCTGGAGTCAGTGGAGTGTCTGTCACGGGTGTCAGTCAGTCTCCTCACTCTGTCTGGGATCTCTGCTGGAAAATACGCATATTGGGACATGTAAAATCTCTCTACATTGTAAACAATTTTTATTGTGAGATAGAGCTGGGAAGGGAGTTAGCCTCTGACTCTGTTCAAGAAGAGCAGATTATATGTTGACCTAGTGCAGGCATTCAGTATTATGAAAGCACTTTATAAATTGGAACAAGATAAATGAATCACAACAAAAGAGCTAGAAAACCAGGGGACACAGTTGCAGGAGTGAGTGTACTCAGCTTATTCAAGCAGAACAGTTGCACTCAGCGAATAGAAAATGTGCAATGCATTTCTAACTAAGGCCAGAAAATCAAACAATTCCGAATTTAAGAGAGCAGCTCCGTTTTAATGGAGAACGAAGAATTTACTGAAAAAAACAGCTCTGAGGATGAGACAAATTTAAATGGAACCAGATTCTTCACCAAATTAGCTTTTCCTATCTAGCAGTTTCATAATTCAGCATTTGTTAGTTTGAAAGTTCACCCTGAAAGCTATAAATTAATCCACTGGGACTGTAACAATTCACTTCTTGCTAGAATATGAGTTATGCCTGTGGATTTGTTTAGGTCACCCAGCCATGTCCTCATAATGTATCTTAGAGAGAATTTCTGTAAGTAAGTGGTAAACAGAAAGACTGCTGCCTTCAGCTGCATCTCCTGGGATTCATCCCTGCTGTCAGAGAGCCATGCAGGACAGCTCTGTAAAACTGTAACAGCTATAAAAAATGCATAGTGTTCTGTAAAGGAAACATTGACAATGCTTTTCCATTCAATCATGAATCTTTAGCTACTGATGAAATGAAGAAAGAATGTTTTCCTGAACCAGTCACACAGTGAAATCAAATCAATCACAATAGAAAAATCAAAGCTTTGAAACTGTGAGGTTTACTACACAAGTCTTGCAGGATGCACCTTAATTCAGTACATGACTTGTCACCCAAAGATGAGGTATTTTAGCTCTTGCAGTTTGTATCTCTTCAGATGTTTGTCTCTTATCCTTGCATTATTCTCCCTTATCAAAGAATTTCGTTTTTTGTCAGCAATTGCATTCTAGGGTTATAGTGGTCAAATGTAGGCAGGCTATTCATCCACATCAGCTAAATGAGGTGTGATTTTGAAGAGAAATAGCCACAAGTCTGATCAGAAAAGCACCTAGCATCCTGTCAGAGTAAATGTCAAAAAATGTGAAGGGAATTATTCCTAAAAAATATTAAACTGAGGTCACTGGCTCCCAGTTGTGAGCATGACAGAGGATCAAGTCTGTGACCATACAAAAAATTGTAGGTTATCTCTGACCTGGGTGATCTTCTGTAGGGTTTTTTCTTGATGGATCTGGTTTTCATTTGATTTCGATTTCTAACTGAACTCTTTATACAATCAAATTTAAATGGAGGGCATTTCTTTTTAGTCTGTAGGTACAAAAAAACCAAAAGACAATTACTCTGACAAATGGAACATCAGCTAGGTCCTTGTATCTCTGTTAGATTTTTTTTTATTATTTTCAATTCATACTGGAGTATTAACACCCTAGAATGTGGCCAGGAAATACTGTCTTTGACTGCAGTTTTCTCAGGATTAAGTTCCTAGTTCAGGTGTCACCAGTCCATCTGCCTCTCATTTTCCATGGATCATAACTGCTCTCTGGAGAGAACAATGTATTCCTCTGTCTACATCTTCTTTCCAGCTGCAGGATTTTCATACTATTAGATTGCTTTTTAGAATTACATTTCGCATTTGGCTTCTGTCACAAACTTGGAAACTATTCATTCGGACACAAACACAGTTAATGTACAGTTAAACTTCCAGCATTGCTTTTTCCATAGGTTTTTTCCTATTGGTGACAAAGCCTTGTTAAAAGAGAAGCCATTGATATAAATATTGTTTTCTGCTACTTCTTTATTTCCTTTTTTTTTAGTGAAAAGAGTAACATTTAGAGGAAAAAAAGGAATGATTATTTGTATAGTTGACTTTGCAAGGTAGGAACAAAGGCAAAGATTGGCCTATTTCACTGAAAAGGCTTGCATTCAGAACTTTGTAGAGGTAGAGTTTTCGAGCAGCTCTGCCACATGGGGATTGTGGTTTTGTTTTGTTAAAGAGAAGAATTGCTATCAATTTGTTGTACTGTACCTGTTTTTCTTTTAACTGAATTTTCAGTCTTCATGTTTTACAGGGAAAAACTTGCAGTATATATTATTGTTTTCTGTCTTCCAGCCTCTACAACTTAACTGTGACCTCTGTGCCATTGTTTCAAACTCGGGACAGATGGCTGGCCAGAGGGTGGGCACCGAGATAGACAAGTCCTCCTGCATATGGAGGATGAACAATGCTCCCACCAAGGGCTATGAGGAAGATGTTGGGAAGAGGACAACAGTAAGAGTGGTCTCTCACACAAGCGTGCCTCTCCTGCTCAAAAATCCTGAGTACTTTTTCAAAGAAACCAACAACACCGTTTACGTGATCTGGGGTCCTTTTCGAAACATGAGGAGGGATGGAAATGGCATTGTGTACAACATGCTGAGGAAAACTGTTGACAGCTACCCAGCTGCCAAAATCTACGTGACAACGGAGAAGCGCATGAGTTACTGCGACGCCGTATTTAAGAAGGAGACGGGAAAAGACCGGTAAGTCCTAAACATGAAAAACAATTGTAATGTTTGACAAAAAATACATGAGAAAAGTCCATGTGGGATGTCAGCTACTAAATGAGTCCCCAGATATGTTTTAGTGGATTGTTGTATGGGTTTGACTGTTATAAGCACTCGATGAGGCAGCAGCTAGGCCCCATTTACCCCACCTACGCTACCTTCTGTTCGTTCCATTTCTGTTGGCTTGAATCCCAAAAATATTGGATGTCTTCCTGAAATGTTTTCAAAGCTGTGTGTTGTTTTCAGCTCAATTTACTATTGATTAAATTGACATTTTATTTGAAGAGGATAATCCTACACAAACAACATTTCCAAATGCACAACCTCAGGATAATTCTGGATATTGAATTTTCTTCTCTGTTGAGAGTCACTGTAGCTTTTCTTCAAACACAGACCTCAGGATTATGCATTACTTCTGTTTCTTGGTGAAAATGGGTTATCAGAAATACTGGAATAGATTTAGGCTTTTACCAGTATTATGCTGAAATTCTATTTTCCATGCCTGAGAATGTGTGTTTATGCTGCTCAAGTAAGGCTGTAAGAGGTGAAATTGTGAGGGCCGCTGTTTTGGCTAGCATGGTCAAAGAAGAAACTGGAGTTGTGGAATTAAGACCACAAGTTTCAAGAATTTGTAATCAAGCTGCAAAAATTCAGCTCATCTGTGTTTTGGCCTGGAAGAGCACCTGTCACACATACTCATTTGAACTAACTAGGAAGGAGTTTCCAGATCACTGCTGTGCCTTAGTATTAATTTTTAAATTTGCACATCATGAATTTGAGGTTGGGAAGGACTGTTGCTATTCTGACCAAATTAAAGATGCAGATACTCACAAACAGCTTAATGTAATCTGAAATTCTAACTTAGCTTTTGAAGTAGAAAAGCTTGTTGTCTCAAAGGTACTTGTTTCACTATGTTATTAAACTGTCAGATTTTGGTGTCAGATGATTTTTCTTATTTTTCAAACTATTGAAACATAAGGGGGAGCCTGCCCCTCAGCTTGTTCACCAAGTGCCAATGTTGCTGCTGGGGTTCAGGAGTTGGAGGGAGCTCAGGTATCTGACAAAGGCGCAAAGGTTATCATGGCTTCTTTAGTTTAACTGAACAAACTGATGAACAGAGGCTAATAAATACACTAGACCATTCTTCAAAAATGACCTTTAATAATCCAAGTCATCCTGTTTACATATTAATCAAGGTGAATATGATCACAGGTACATTATTGCATTGCTGTACATAAATTTGTTTATATTTATGAGTCAGTCAGGTCACAGCAACTTCATCAAAATCTTTATTGTGAGATAAGACCTTGAAAAAATCGCCTCTTTTTCCTGTTAAAAAGAACATCACCATTCAATGTCAAAGTATCCTTCTCTCCAGCCTAATCCATTCCTCTTCAACAAATTAGCACATCTCAAGTTTTTATGGTTATGCAATTAACACAATACAAATGCTTCTTTTCATGTCAAAAGCAGATTGAACTTCTCTTGGTGCTTATAACAAAGTTCTTAAGCAGCCTAATGTCAAAGTGGCCTATGTTCTTTCTCCTTTCGTTTCACATTGCAACAGCAATAAATTTTTATGAGC
Source organism: Petroica traversi (assembly GCA_025920805.1). NCBI lineage: Eukaryota > Metazoa > Chordata > Aves > Passeriformes > Petroicidae > Petroica > Petroica traversi. The sequence continues at coordinate 11,114,401 of JAHLSL010000008.1, forward strand.
CTATCTCCCAACCCATCAGGTTTGTGCACCTGCATCCCTTTGACACCAATGGAAAACCCACCACTTCTCACAGTGGCAACCAGGTAACATCCTTGTATCTACTGCAACTTTCATTTTTAGTCCTACTTTTCCACATCAAATACTTAGCGGTGTTTTTAACATTTAGTGCTTTTGTCAGCCAGAAACAAGGGAAATGATTGATGTGTCACCAGCCAACACTTTCTGTATCTCAAGAAAACATCTTGCAGTTCCCTACTAATCGGGGACTTCAGTTTGGAAACTGTTTCATTTTCTGTAACATCTTCAATTTGCAGGACCTGTCTTCTGTTTCTAGAGAGGGTCATGAGACTGTTAGAGGTTTTCCACTGTGGCATTTGTGGAAGTAGTAAATGGAGAGCACAAGAGATTTGTGGGTGATGAAAATACTTTCGCACATTGTGCCAGGTTATTACGATGCTGAGACAGACTCAGGTTCTCAGCCAAATATTCCTTCAGTTCCTCAGAGAAACATCAACCCTTGCTTGGAATATTAGATTGAACAGAGGTCTGGTTCGACATGTTTCCAGCAAAAATTCTGGAAGGAAACCAATTTCAACTCATATTTTAAAATGTACTGAGTCGATTGCAACTACATCTATTTTAGTTTAATCCTAAAATACTGTCTTTCTGTACAGTGTATGCTACTAATGCATAGTAAGATTGCAACAGATTTTTCGTCTGTCGAGCCTTTAATGAGTTTTCTGTTTCTACTCTTTGATGTGCAATCTTTTAAGGTAATTAGTGGGACTTTCAGCAGTTTCATCCTTGTGGTGCTCAAGTTTTTAAAGGATGTTGTGAGAAGCAGTTAACAGGTACGAGCTGCAGTCACTTCCCTACTGCAGAAAAGCTCTGGTCCTGCAGTGCTGACATGAGAGCTTTAACCCTGACTTCACTGGGTGCAGGTTCAGAACCCACAGCTTTGGTATTGACAAACGATTTATTCCTGAATTGCCTCCAAGTAACTTCCAACAAACAGTGTTTTTTATTTTGTAATGCGTTTTTACATTCCACAGCAGTAGAAAATATCCTCTGATACGGGCTATCCGCACTGGGTAATTAACCTCGCTTGAGTGTTAGGAATCTGGGGAACATGTGTTCTTTCTGAGAGTCTTTGTTAGTGAAGCAGTTGAGTTCAAGGTGGTGAATGCTCATTCACTTTGAATAATTGTTGTACATAAATAATATTCATTACCAGACATTCACAATTTTTCATTAATGCATTTTACTTGGTTCTTCCCTAGAGGGAGCATAAAGCTGGCAGCTTCTTCCAGTACTTCACTAATGTGCTGGTGTATTATATATATTGACTCAAGTGAAAGGATTTAAAGAAATATTAGATAATTACTAAACGTGGCATCTTTGTAGGTACCTCAATCCAGATAAGTGGTTCTAAAACCATCTATATCTTTGCCATGCAATACAAATATAATGCAATACGATATAATAACATTTAATTGGTAATAACAGAGAAAACTGTAGTCTTCATTAAAGCAGCAAAGCTAATTCTGGTCTGATAAAGTGCACTGAGCATCCCTAAATAGGTTTTAATTAGCTGGCACCAAAGCTGCACCACCCTTAGGGAGGGTAAAATTAATGAAAACTAGCAGCAAATAGATCAATGCTACTGGATGTTCTTGCCTTAGGTGAAGGTGATGAGAAAGGAAGGAGTGTCTTTTAAGGATCATTTAGAAAACAGTCTGCATTAGAAGTCACTTTCAACAAGCAATGCTAAAATAAATCTGCGCTGGTATCAGCGGAGCAGTCTGATGTTTTCTGGACTGCAGGCTCCATTTGTGTTTATACCTCAAGCATCCCGGGCTGACCCCTGGGCACTGCACCTCCCAGCAGTGCCTGTGCTGGCCCAGCTCCACATCCCCCCTCGGGGCTGGCCCTGGGCTCTGACCTCTCCTGTCCCACTGCCCGTGCGAGGCACTGAGCCCCAGCAAACTGTGCTGAAGTGCTCCTGCTGTTCAAAGCACAGCTCAGCTGGGTGCCTGCAGTCACTCTTCTTGTGAGTAACTACTGAAAAGAGCCTGCTGAGTTCTGCTGAAGAAATGTGTCCTGAGCTCCTAAAATTCCCAGTAAGAGATGAGATGATGTTCTGAAACCCAGCCAGTTTGGTAGATAGTGGACTTTCCCCATACAGTCTTGACTCTGACAGTGCCTGTCCTAGATCAAATCACTTCAATTCAACAACATTTTTTTTATATTATTAGCTACACACACGTCTTCAGGAGGCAGGTTCACTGAGCCACATTTGCAGTCAAATGACTGTTTCTGAAAGACTTGTCAATATCTTGGACAATTCTGAAGAAACTAAATTGCTTTTGTGTTTCTCTTCCAGAAGTTCTTCATTTCCTCTGTTCATGCCAGATGGTGCTGTATGTTAGGCTGTGAGAATGCTGTTTCATCATTCAAGGCAGAAAGATGTATCATTCTGATCATAGACATGCATCAAGATTCAAAATCTGGGGTTGTGTTCAACCTGCCATTTTACTCAGTTCTGCTCACTAATTATTTACTACTTTGGTGATAGACAGGATCTATATTATATCTCTGTCATTTAGAGCTAGCAAATTACATAAATCTAAAGTTTGGATTGACGCTGTTAAGGCAACTGCAGTCATCACAGCTTCACCTCAGCTAATATGTGGTTTTTCGTATGTCTGACTAATCTACATGAAGCTATAGTCTAGTAAAAATGTCATTGAAATGAATAAATGAAATTACATTCTCTGAGGTTCAAGTAGCTGCAAGTTCTATTGTTTGGTGATATTCTCTGTGAATTGAGGTAGTAAAGCTGTCAGTGTCCAGAATATCAGAGTTTTATGCTGTGTTTCTGGTTGTTGGCTTGAATGAAATATTATAGCAATATAGTATTTTCATTTTTGTACTTGCTTCCATATATGTATTGGTTTCTCTATCAAAGTTATTCAGAGGAAATATAAAAGATTAGCTAATGTTGGTTAAAATTTGCAGAAAGCAGTTTTTCATTGGGAAGCTGTGAACACTGACACTGAATCTGGCTCAGAGAGCCAAATTTTGTCACTTGGGAAGTACATCCCTTTAGTGCTTTCTATTAATGTGATTTTTCTAGAAAAAATATAATTTCTGGAAGATGAGTAGAAGTTCATTTCATTTAGAATAGAAAATGAGCAGAGTTAGAGAATATCAATGTCTTTAAATTACAGAACTTTAGAAAGAAAGGGATGAAAAAACTGATTCAGATTGACAGAGGAAATGTTTAATGCCTGCTGGAACGTTCTTAAAGACAAAGATTAATTACAGTTTCCATTTTGCTATAGTCTTTATCATGATGATGCAATATCTGCTGCTGCATCAATAACATCCACAAAAAGTTCTCAACTGCCGATAAGCATCTCAGCAACCCCAAAAATATGTATTTGATATAGTGGCCATTTTCCAAGTACTTGACAGTGGATCTTTCTTGAACTATTGCTTGGCACTTCCATTCTTTTTATAAAGTAATTCCTTAAAAAAATGCTAATGGATTTGTCCATCTTAATTCATAAAGGGTTTAAATAGTTTCATTGTCAGTCAAGACTGCTTTATTACCTGAAAAAGCAAGGGTCTAAAGCATGAAACCTTAATGAAATAAATAGATTTTTCATTATAAAACACTTAAAACCTCAGCATCTATTGCTATTTGTGGTCAATCACCAGATGGTTAACAACTGTTTGGGGGTTTCTATCCACTCTTCCATTTCCCGGTAAAACACCAGTTGTTCCTGAGTGTTCTACATTTATTCCCTGCAGCCCATTAGTAACTGCATTTATATTCTTTATGAAGATTTTCCTAATTAAGATGAACACTTTTCTCTATTAGGCAGATGGAACTCAATAGAAGAAGTCCGTTCTTTATTAACATGCCAGTAAATGCTGCTCAAATCACCAGCACTTCTGTTAAGAAACCCAGCTCCTACTACATTACACTAATTACATAGTAAAGTGAAACTTTATTAAAAAATATCAATATTAGCTATTATTTTGTGATAAAGCTGTGGCTGCATATAGATTGGAGTGAGTTTAGAGACCTATTGATTCTGCAGTGGTTGCTGACTGTAGGCATGGAGTTGTTTCTTTTTAATTAATGATTAAAGACAAGGAATATATAATCAGGATCCACTCTATCATTGTGCATTTTTAAATGTTCTTTGAATTTATGCATCTATTTCTTTTAATTTATCCCATCTTCTTTGAGTGCTACTGGATCTGTTTTCTGCTCCTTATGAACTGTATGTTAAGTCTTTGTATAGTGTTTGCAAAGTCCTAATTACACGCATACCTTTTTCATCCTGTGCTTTGAATACTCTGCAGCTTTTATTGCTGTGAGAGAATTGCTGATACCTCTCAGAAGGAGCTGTGCATTTGGATGGGATTCTGGACTCAATCCTTGAGGGTCCCTTCCAACTCAGCATATCCTGTGCTTCTGTGATTCTCACATCCCATCACCCTCCACCTTTGGAAAGGATGATGTAAGTCAGTGATTCATGCTGGCAATCCTGGTAGCACCCTGGATTGCAGGGCTTCCAGTTTTGCTGCTGATGGTGAGGATATTTTATGGTTGGAAAGGAAAAAAGTCTTGGACAGAAAAATTAGCAGAAGTATAAATTTTGAATGAAACCTTTGGCGTTCGTCTTCCATAGTTCAAAGTTCAATGTTTTTCTCTTTGGAGATCACACCTTGAAGTTCCTAAAGGAGCTTAAAATTTTGAAGGAATAGAAATAATTTCTTAAAAATTTAGAAATTAAAAAAGAGAAACTAATCTATTTTTTAAGAATTCAGCCTTGCTGCCAGCTGAGGTAGGTGTTTTGAAGAACACAGAGTGATTACCATTGAAGTCCATACTTATTACCAGTTGTCACACAGCAATTCTTTTCTAAGAGATATTAAATAGATTAGAAGATAAATGTAACCTTGCAAATGCTTAAGTGTGATACCTGTTGGTTATTGGTAACTGTGGGATTTCTAATGAAAGGTCCCTAAAAAGCACTAGGCTGAATTATCAGTGCTGAGTAAAAAACAATACTGCAGTGAAACTGCATGAGGTGCGCTGGGGGGGTTTGTGCTATGAAGCCACTGCTCAAGTGAGGACAGCAACTTTAGGAGACAGGGAATAAGACTGCAGTAATTTCTTGCTTTGGATAAAGATGCTTCTGTACATCTGTCCACCCACTAGATAGTCAACTTTGTTAGAAACTACTTTTATAAGAAAAGGTGTATGAGAACTCTCATACGTATCTCACTGAATGATATTTAGAAAGGTTGTTGTCTCAGAGCTTTGTACAAGTAAACAACACAGCAAAAAAAAATCTGTTTGAAAGTAGAAAACATTTTAGCCTGAACTTATGCTTGAGTATTTTGTCTTAAAATGTAGAAAGATTAGTTAACAAATTCTGCATGGAAAATTTAATTAGTAAGAATTCAAGTCTGTGTGAGATCTTGTAGACATAAGTGGGAGGAAAACTAAGGGGAAATAGTGAATTTTTGTGACTCATTATGTTAATTTAGAACTCAATGTTAGCTAGGTGCTTGCTTGTGCACATCTTCAGTATGTATTTTTACCCAGATGAAAACAAAGCAGATGTTCTACATTTTTAAAATTTCTTTGTCTGTTATCCCACATAAAGAATTAAGGCTACAATTTCAGAACAGTGAAACCGTTCAAAAATATGGATTTATAGCACATGCCTTTGAAGGTGACTCAGGATTCATAGCAATGTTTCTCAGGGAACCTGATGTGCTATTGGGATATGCTACAACCTGTGTTTAGAAAACAATCACTCCTACACAGCTCCTGTGATACTCAGCTTCTCTGAGCTTTTAACTGTGAGGCAACTCTGCATTTAAAGAGTAACATGCATAGGAGCAGCATGTACAATTCTCTCAGAGATTCACATTTTCAGCAGGTTTTGGAACTTTCAACAGTCTGGAAAAACATAATAACAGTGGGGATTTATTATGAATCTTCAATCTCATGTCTTCAAACGGTTTGTGTGAAGTCTCAGATACTGACCAGCATGGGGCTTAGTTTGTGTGTGAAGGGAAATACTTTTATATACAGATGTTCAAAGATTCAGCCATTCTATTTTCAAGACTTTGTAAGCAATTCCTGATTGTGGGAGCATTCAGTACAGGTGGGACCACTTATCAGAGATACTGCTCGTCTCAGAACATGAGCTGCCCTATCTGGTGCATTAGAATTCAGTAAACATGCAATTGCAGTAGAAGAATAGGCTTTTTACTGCTCATATTTTTTCTTTACAAATTTCTTGTTGCTATCCCATCCTTATATTTTCAGACTTCTTTTTCTTTGTTTTTATTTTAAAAATCAAGTCGTCCTAGCCCACATATCCTCTCTGCTCTAGTCCTGCTGGTTACAGAAAGGAGGCATAAACTCCCTGTCTAATACCACTTCCTACATGAGTCATTAAAACTTTCAAAGCAAAGAATTTTCTGCAAAGCTTTAAAAACTGCTGCAGATGATGTCACTAGTATAGAAATAGGAAAGAAAAAGCTAGCAGATGAAATTTTAAGAAACAAACAGCATGCCTTTATCTTAACAATAAAAACAAAGATAAATGTCAGAAATATGTGCTCTGTGTTCAGTTTGCTCTCCATATGCTGTTTCAGAATTTTTCTTGAATAAATTCATTAGATTTGATAACACTCCTGTCTCCAAAAAGTGTCCCAGACATTTTCCATGAGAGCATTCCTGAAAAATGTTGCAGGTATCACTGAAGTCTCAAAATGCCTTTGTGAAGATATTTGTCACCTTTTTATAACTTGACTTCCCTGAGAGAAAAGGACACTGGGGAAAGCAGAAGCTATTGCTGTGCAGAAATTCATGCCCACAGGGCTTTTGGAATATTGTATGCTTACTGTGAAGGCATTTCAATCTCATACAGTCCTAATTTTTGGTTGGATTGGTCTGGTAGTGCAGTATGGAATAAATTTCTCCAGTTCTATAATCTGTTTTCAGCCAAACATGCTAACGTTACAGCATTTCCTTCTAGATGAAATTAGCAGTAGTCTCTTGACATTTTAATCATTCAAAATATTAGGAAAAGAAAATAATCTGAAGAGTATGTGCAAAGCAGAATTTCTTTAAAAGGAGATTTTTAGTTTCAGTTTTTTGAAGTATTATTTCATATATTATCAATATTCTCTGTCCACGCATTTCAGCATTATTTTCACACCTTTCTAGTCCTTTAGGAAATGTGAGTAGTGTTTGTCATGTGTAGCTTTTTCTTTTATCAAGGGAGAATTGTGTCTTTGCCAGAGCTTGGTGGTTGTGGATTTTTGCTCCCTCTGTTTGTGCTGCTCTGGTTTTATGTAAGTGATGAGACTGTTAAAATATGTTTTGTGTTTGGAGTAGAAGCAGGCAGTGGTCCTTAACTCCTTGGGGCTAGTTTCATGGTCTTAAATTGCCTTTACCTCCCCTTCCAAGAATGCACAGCATTCAGGAGAGTTGGATTTCAGCTTCACTGTACAGAATGTGCCAGGGACCCTCGGCTGCAGGGACATCCCAGAGCCTTCACCCTCCTGAAGGTATTTTCATTCAGTCTTGCTCCTGGAGTGCCTCTTGGATATGAAACTTCATTTAACTTTACAGAGGACATCCCCAGGGCATCCTCAAGCTTTATGTGCAGCTTAGGTCTGTCTAATCACTTCCTGCCAAGCTACACTGCTTTGCTTGGTTAGAAAGAAGGCAATGAAGGGAACAGAAACTGAAGCCAGTTCGGTGTTTATCAGTGGGAAATGTAGGATTTCAGGCACTATTTCTGGGTATGGTTTAGGATGGTACTTGGAAATGATACATTGCGGAAAGGCTTAGTCCAGTTTCCCTTCAAAGCTCTTAATTTTGCATCACTTGATAGTTTTCCTTTGTTTTTGAAATAATGACCATTGGTGTCATATAAATTTGACCGGTTTTAGGAAAGCAGAAGCAAGAGAAGCTCCACATGTTTTCCTTAAACTTCTTCAGTCTGCATCCCAGGCCTGAGACTGGCAAGTAATATAAACATTTTCTTCTTTATTACTTTACATTTTTCCTTGTATCATATCCAGCCTATCATATTGATTCCAAAACCACGGTCATCATTATGCTAAAACGGTGGCATTAATTCATTGGTCTTTGTGGGTAGATCATAATATGAAGTTTCAAAATAATTGCCCACTAATATGAGAGGTGGATGTATAGTATTGTACTGCTTATAATGTAACCATTAAAAGAACAATTATGTGATAATGAAAGGACTCATTATGCATTAGTTTATCTTTGCATAAAGTTAATAGCTAGTGAAAACAGGAAAGATTATGTCTAATTACATTTTACAATACTTTTGCTCTTCCCATAAAGAGAACATTTTGCACACAATTGTAGATTGGCCTGTCTCAGTAAAGTCTTTGTCCACTCTCTGTGTGCTTCAAATTGCAACTGTTTTAAGACCAATGGTTGCATGTTCTTTTTTATCAAATGTCTTTACAAAGAACATTTATGAAACTAAGTTATCAGAGAGGGTCAGATTTGCAACATAACTGCACTGAACATAAATTTTAAAATAAATTTTATTTCTTCAGGTTTGAAATATTAGAAAAATGAAGGCAGCTTGACACTGAGTCAGTCAGTAGAATACTGTCTCTTTTTGGGTGAATGAGAAATGTCAAATGGGTACATTACCTACCAGCTGTGACAATTTTGATTCAGTATTGTCTGCAAGGCATTGTCAGGCAGGTGAGCAAATTCCTTTTCTATTGTATCCAGGAGTGGAATATGCAAGAACAAATAGCAAAACAGGGCTTTGGTGTGAATAGAGAAATCTCTCACTTTGTATGTTGGGCTACTGAGCTCTGAGTGAAGAGTGTTTAATTCAGGGATGCATAGATAGAGCTCTCAAATTATCTTAATGGCAAGAAGACTAATTAGAATTAAGACATTTTGGTGTTTTTTATATACAGATCATACTACACCGATTTTTAAAGATGCAGCAAGATTGTTCTCCACTTTTCAATATTTTGCATATTTTTTAAACTTAATGATTTATTTGAATATTACCTTTAAATGCCAAAGTCATGGAGGTGGGAGTTATGTAATCCCATGCGTTTCACTCCAAAACAGAATTAAGAGATATGAATTAAACTGTTACAAATTAAGTAGGCATTAAAGGTGTAATTGCATTGATTTTACTAGGTATTATACGAAATTACATCAATAGAAAATGTCTTGGTCTAATTGTGTGATATTTAATTAATTTATGTTCCCGTGAGCTAAATGAGGGGTTGAGTTTGTGAGTCACAGTGTCCAAGGCTGTAGGGTGTTGAGAGCCTGGTTCTGCCTGAACTTCAGTTTGGATGCCAGGACATCTCAGTACACACTGAGGCACACCTTGGCTCTGAGTCTTGAGGCCTGGTCCCAAATGACTCTGAAGCATCTCAGCCTTCAGGCCTTCCCTTACACCTATCTCACACTCTTCCATTTGGATTAGCTAACTCAAATCACAAGTTGTAATGTTGTCATTGTGTTTTGGTCACAAGCTTTCTTCCCCATGCTTCTCCTTCACTTTCGGATCACAGAATCACAGAACTGTTGGGGTTGGAAGGAACCTCTGGAGATCATCCAGTCCAATCCCCTTGCCAGAGCAGGTTACACAGCAGCTCATCCAGGTGGGTTTGGAATGTCTCCAGTGACAGAGGCTCCACAAGCTCCCTGGGCAGCTGTTCCAGTGCTCTGCCACCCTCAGTGTAAAGAAATTTTTCTTCATGTTGAGGTGAAACTTCTTGTATTATAGTTTATGGCCACTGCTCCTCTCCCTGTTGCTGGGCACCACTGAAAAGAGTCCACCACTGAAAAGAGTCCAGCACTTCTTGGCACCCACCTTTGAGATATTGATATTATTAATGAGATCTCCTCTCAGTGTGTTTTTGTCCAGACTAAGCAGGCCCAGCTCCTACAGTCTCTCCTCGTAAGAGAGATGCCCCAGACTCCTCAACACCTTTGTGGCCTCTGCTGGACCTTCTCCAGTAGCTCCTTGTCTTTCTTATCATGAGGAGCCCAGAACTGGAGACAGTATCCAGGTGTGGCCTGACCATGGCTAAGAAGAGGAGGACGATCACCTCCCTCAACCTGCTGGCTTGAACTTTTCCTAATGGGATATTTTTTTCCATATTACATGTTCCTTGCTTTCCCTTGTCTTTTACTTCTCTGACATTTTTTATGGATATTTTGGACATTTTTTCCTCTTTTATTTCCTGCCTCATTGTTTGTAACTATGTCATCTATATAGCTTTTTTCTTTCAGCCTTTTGTCCTTTTATTGTGAAACATATTGCCTCGAACACACCTCCTGTTTTCGGCACAATCTCTCTTAAAGCAGCTCACAGACCTGCAAGGTATCTGATAAAGAGCAGCTTTTCCCTCTGTGCCCTTGCCCTTGCCCTTGTGCTTCCTCATTCACTTGAATCCTGGTGCAGAACACCTGAAAGTCTGCAGGTCCGGAACTGCAGATCTCAACTCAGTACATCCAGTTCTTAAAACAAAACCAAAATATCACAGTGGGGCGTAGAAACTGTGCATGATTATTTATTGATGATTGTTGGTTACAGGAATTAAAACAGCAGGGAGCTCAGATTTTGATCAGAAACCAAGTGATCTTTCTGTACACTTTTTATTGTAAAATGTGAACATGATATAAACCCGTTGTGCTCCTGCTGTTAAATGCTAAGCCCTGGCCTGGGCTGCTGTATGAACGTGTGTGTTCCCTGTCACACAGGTATGTAGCTCTGTGTATGGGAGCATTGATTAAGGCTTGAACCTGGTACAAGGCAATTTATATTTTATTTATATGTGTGAATATAGGAGCTTTCACAATTGCTTCACGTCAGAGCTCAAGAGTGCCAACCACCCAGCACAGTGTGATCTCCAAGTGGAAAGCAAAGGGATCTGGGGCTGGGCAGCCTTTCTGTGGCTCCCAGCACAGGAGTGTTGACACAGAGACTCACTTCATGTGCTAGCAATGAGCACAGAGCATGTGCTTTGCTTTTTCTAAGCACTTTTCTACCATAACAGTACAAGATAGTCAGCCTGGCAGTGACTTTTAGGTCTACAGTTATAATTTATTTGCTTTTAGTTTTTGTAACATCACCAGCTGCTGGGAATTGATGCTTCATACATTTCTAAATAAGTAAAACTAAACTATAAATAAATAATGCCTGGTTTATTAGTCCAGGTGTTTTCAGCATTGCTGAAAGTGGTTTGATGACAGCCACCAGCACTAGCAGTGGAAAAAAACTTGATTTCACAGTGATTATTATCATTATAATAAACCATAATTGAAAGATTACAAAATTGATTCTTTTAAAAATTAATGTTGCATGAGTGAGCAGGCTCCGTGGCATTCAGATTTTTTCAGTGTTACTTGGAAGAAAAGTGGCTTATTTTATTTCCTGGCAGAAAACTGCTGATTTTCAGACAATCACATTAGAGAAAACAGTCCCAGAGGGTTACAGGAGGCAACAGACCTATGTCATTATGCTGTACCCTTTCCTGATGGGTTCGGAGAAGAGCCAGAAACAAAAGAAAGTTACATTCATTATTGAGAGAGCCTTGGGAAAATCTGTTTGGCCAAGCAATTTTGCATGAAACGAGTGAGGAAATATTTGACTGCAAAGAACATAAACTCCTTCCATCAATACGCAATTTTCTGGATCCATTTGTCCAAGTGATTATTAAGAACAGTTTCTAATTTTGCAGTGCTTTACAGCTTCAAAGGGCTGTGAAAGCATCAACTAGTTAAATGAATGGAAGTGTTTTTTAATAAATAAAAAAATACCAAAGTCAGTTGTAAGACAGTTTAAAGTGCAAAGTATTGAAAACAGCAGGAAACCTGAGGACCTGCAATAGCAATCATCTGCTCCAATCAGGAACATGGAAACCACCAATTCATCTTTGATGACTTCCTGTAAATATGCCCTTTGAGGACAGATTGCCCTGCCCAGTCTTGTGGAAAATGCTCAGAGTTACAACTCTTCTCACTGCAACATATGGATCTCAGCAAGCTCTGCTTCTCCATTTCCGAAGTCATTCTTCAGATGGAAAAGTTGGAGCAAAAATGTAGTGGTGAAAAAATGCTGGTTGGCATCCTTCAAGCGTGGTCCAGTCTGACTGGGAAACCTTTCTGAGTTGTTTTTTTTTTCCTTGGCCATTTTCTTCTGCAAGGTCTGCCCGCTTTTCCAGGCCTGTTATCTTAGTGGAAATGTTTTCATTTACTTTGGAAAGTCTCACATTTCCCTAGGAAGCTGCAGTATAAATACTTTCCCCTCAGATATGTCACAGTGTGTGCTGAGGGCTGGGGAAGGTACATTTGTCTGTCTCTGAGTGCCCCCAGGGTCACTCTCTCCACCTGCAGGGTGACAGTGCTGTCAGGGTGGCTGTTCAGTGTGCTGGGGTGGCTCTGCAGATGGGAGTCTGATCTTTCTTTCCTGTCACCTCTCTGAGGCACTTGACCCCCGGTGTTGTGTTACTGGGTGAACACCTGAGGCCTGGGCTGCAGCCAGCAGTGTTGCATCCTGGTAGCCTGGGGTTTCCAGTCAGTGCCACAGCTCACATTTATGACACAGACATCAAAGAAGCCCAAGAAATTGAGGTTAGATGTGGCTTATTGTTTTCCCATATATATCCTGAAGAGAGAACATGCTATTCCATTTTAAAGCTGATGTTTATGCACCATTTCACATTGTCCAGAGTGTTTGCAGTCTCTGAAGAAGTTCTTTATGCTTAAATTTACAGGATACATACAATCTACCACATTTGGTATGTATGCTCTTCCTTGATGACAACCTCCTACTGGCCCTGTGTAATGTTTTACTGAATAAAGGGACAGTTCCCAAGCCCATCTTTCTTCCCCAAAAAAAAAGTGTTCTTTCCCCAGTTAGGTTCCATTAATATTATTTAGCATTTCATAGCGCATATCATCCACAGACCTTAAAGCACTGCAGGACGTTAAATCAGCTTTAATTTTCCCATTTTCCTGGTTGTAAAACTCATGCAGGGAGTCATTTGTCAAGTTGCACAGAGTTCCTACAAGTCTGTGGCAGAGCAGTGAAGGTACCCCTCAGTCAGGGTTCCCAGTTGTCTCTGGTGCGCTACCCTGACATTCAGAAGGCAAAAGTGTTTGTTCTTACCTGTGCAAGTTCCTGCTTACCTGCGAGGGAGTCCTGGCTGACCAGGTGGTTACATATCAAGTGCATTTTTATAGGCAGAAAGAGCGGGGATTTCTTAAAATAATTCACTAGAAGTTCTTTGTTTCCTGAAATTTTGTATGACTAGAGCCAGCTCTTGTGCCTTGGCCTCTGTGCAAAGATTGGCTCACATTGCTCAGCAGAGCCTTGTTTAAAGGTAAATCTTTGCAGGAGGGAGGGGTGATCATTAGATTTGGGAAGGAATATTCTAAGACATGTTGGAGCACTCCATATTCAAGCAGTTGCTTTCCTGCCACTTCCCAGCAGTTAACATTGCCCATCAGAGAAAATTGCTAAATAACCCTGCTACATCATTCTTCATTTGCATTAGAAATGGCTCTAAGCAATAACAGGATTACAGCCAAAAAGTGCTAGCATTTTATCATTCGTTTATTTGATTTAATATATAGAGGTACCTATTTGAAACAGCATTTACTTTTCTTGAGCTCATCATAAAACCCACTCTGAATGGAAGTGTTTAAGGTAATGACGACTCCGATTAATTCTGTTAGAATAGCATGACTGGAATCAGATACACTTCTTCTCTTTTCATTAGACAATTCTGAGCTGCTATGAGTGATCTTATAGCATGAGAGGAAAGAAATTAGCTGGATAAATCCCTACGTAAATAATCCACAACCTGCTGCTGTTCTTCTGACTCAGCCTGGTGAACTGTAAGCTCAGAAGCCTTTGTGGTGGTGTCCAGATGGCATTAATAGAACCGGATGCAAAATTTTTGTTTTAGAAAAGGCAGAAAAGCCATACTTGCTGTGAGCTGCAGATTTCTCTTCACCTGCACTGTGAATTGAGCAGTGTTACAGCTTTCTCAGCCAGCCATTACCACCTTCTTCCCCTCTTCTCACTGCCACCAAATCCCTGTAAATCCAAGTCTATCCTGAACAGCAGATCTCCAATCTGCTTTTCAACATGCACATCCCCCACCAAAGTCAGGAGGTCAGACGTGTTGCACTTTTGTCCACAGACAGGATTGATACATGGGATGCTGCATCAGGAGCTCTCTTCTAAGTGAGAAAGATGTTTCAATTCATTCTAGGAAATTTGAGAGCTGGCAGCTAAGTTTTGCCTATGTTTTACTCCTGATTACATTTCTTGGTCATCAGTAACTACAATTTATTATCTATATATATGGTACAAATATAGGGAAAGCATTTTCCAAAGCACCTCCCTGACTAAATAGCCAGTATTACACCTGAAAATGGAATAGTTCCCTGAGTAATTTAGGTGTCTTGATTTTTTTTTTTTTCAACTGATGTATATGAAGTTCTCATTTTCTTCTGAAAGCAGAACTGGAAACATTACTGTAGGATGTTTACATAAGTTGAAGAAGCAGAGTTTTTCTGGTATCATTTTTCTAATTTTCTTGTGCTGTTTTTCCTAAAGATGATTATGAAGTTCTGCATGATTGATGGTGTTGCAGGTATCTTTGCATTATAACGTGGTGGTAATAGTAACCAAAAGAAAGGAGTGGGTAGGAAGACAGCATGATAGAGAATCTCAGTGAAATTTTTTCTGAGAAAATACTGTTTAAAGTCAGGGTTACAAAGTGCATACTTTTCTACTGTGGACCAATCCTATTGGTTTCAAATTAAAGGTTCACACAGAAGTTATATCTGCTGTGCCTAATCTGCAGTAATTGATTCTTCTAATTCCTAGAGGAGCCCTCTCCACTTAAAGTACAATTGAGCTCCACATTACCTTAAAATGTTTCAGTTTACGAAGTTGTAGCAGCCTAGCACTGTGCAGTGCCAAGTGGGCTGCAGGTACAAGCAGAAACTTTAGAGCCTTTTCACTTCCTTGTTTTGGGCCCTTTGAATGCTAAAAAGTTGGATCAGCTGCCATTCCCAACCTGTATTTCACACATGCTTTCATTTCTTACATATTTGTGCATGGCAGCAGAAGAGGGGAATTCAAAATGGTATGGTGTGTTTTTATCCAGACTGGCTTATGGCTGGGTTTTCTTTTCTACTTTCTTATCTGATTCTAAAAAAATTACCTGTAATATCAAGGCTAATATAACAGCCTGATCTTCATTATTTTTTGAATAAAATTTCAGGAGAAAGTTAGAATTCTGCTGAACCATTACCTTATCTATCTAAGGGAAATGTATTTATAAGCCACTGTGTGGAAGATTATATGAAGATAAGTTGTATCTCATCTTACGATCTGCATCATTATGGATTATAGAAGTACAGACTTTCCAGAATCAGTTTTTAACATTCTTAGTGGCAATAAATTTAGTCATCAGCTCTACAAAAGTCTGGCTATAACTAACAAACTGTGTGTATCTGTATTTGTAATGACTGTCTTGATAGTTTCACATATCAGTTCAATAAAACATCTTCCACTCAGGGGAGACATTTGGGCAGGAATATCTCATGACATCCTCACCATTCCCATTACCATCACTGCACACTCAGAGTAATATATGTTTTAAAAATTGATTGAGTGTGTATTTACAACATAGATCATAGGACATGTTTTTTTAATGGTGAGAAACTCCCAATGAAGCATTCTGTGATCTGTAGCATTGATTTGGGTTCTTTGATTTTAATGCTACAGAATACAGTCATAAAACTTTTAGACCTTAATGTCATAGGGTGCAGCTTCTTGACACAGAATGTTAATGTAAAAGGCAATAGCTACTGCAGGCATGAGCCAGTGAAAAGCAAAGGCTTGCATTAAACATAAGTAATTAACTGAATTTGAATTCTTAACACATTAAATATAAAATCTGGAGAAGTTTATTGAAATCACCTAAGGCTGAGATGAAAAATCCCTAATGCAGGTAGACTGAGTGGCTCCCTTTGGAAGTGTGGAGGATACGCATTCAGTTTAGAGTTCACTCACCTCCCTTCAGGCAGTTCTCAGTAAGCATCTCTGAAAATTATTTTACTGAAAGAGTTGTCTGAAGATGGGTGAAACAAATTTTCCACCTCTTCTCAGTGTCCTGGTTTAGGGCAAATATTTAGGAGGAAACCTCTGGGGGGTCTCCTCTAGGAAAAGCCGATTCCTATCACCCCTCCCCCTACAGGTCCGGGAAGAATTTCCTTAGAGAAAAGTGGGAAAAACTATTTATTTAACAAATAGAATATTCACAAGTATAGGGAAAATTTGGATAATATGAAAACAATGAAACCTCTCCTTCCTCTGAAGAGATGGTAGATTCAGAGTCTGTCTGAGTCCGGTTCAGTTCTCCAGTGGGGGGACGATTGCCAGGCCTGGCTGTAGGAGTCGGCGAGGATGGGGGGGGGGTGGGCCCCAGGGGTTCCCTGGTGTCCTGGGCCCTCGCGATGCCAGCCAGTCCCAGGAAGAGGAAAAAAGGAAAAAATACCCAGCAAAAGAAATAAAGTCTCTCCCTGCAAAAAGCCGGGAAAAAATCCGAGGAAACCCTCCGCTGTGAGCTCTTCCAGCACCCACAACAGAGAGAGTAAAAATCAGAAAAAAAAGAAAAAGAAAAGAGATAACGCTGTCCGCTGGAATGTAGCCTCTCCGCTCTCTCTCGGCCTTGGTTCGTAGGAGTAAAAGTATCCTGCAGACAGACAGCGAGTGGGTTTTTTTCCTCCACCTTTACTTTCTCTGTCTTTCTGGGACCAACTTAAAACTGCAGAACTTAATGTCCAGCATAAGCAAGAGGACAATTGGGGATACAAACAGGTCATATGGCCGACTCAGGACATCAGTTGTCCAAAGATGGTCTGAATGAGCGACCTAGACATTTGGCTCTTGGTTAGGCAAGGTAAATAGTGGTTAAATATCTTGTTTGTTGTATCTTCTAACAGGTATTTGCTGTTGTACTTGGTTCAAGGTTTTGGTAAAGGCATGACAGAGGTGATTTGTTCTTATCACAGCAGAAAGTTCAACTGCTTTCATCATACTCTTTTCAGTCTGGTTGCCATCCTAGTTCTTAAGAATTACTTGTTTCTGGCAGCATAAAACTGGATCTGAAATTTAATTCCACCCTGGGTCAGAGGTTAAAAGTGACAGGGAAAAATGAGTGAGAGAGGTACCAAAAAATAATTTTGGCCAGATAGTGTTAGAATAGCTCTGAAGTATTTTTCCATAAATTCAGTTACAGTGAACAATATTGGGAAGCTTTTAATTGTTATACAGAAGTCCTACAACCATCCAAGGTATATTAGTGTTCACTTGGATATAGAAAAGTCTTGACATTTCTCACTGCAGTGAGATTACTGTCCAAAGTTATCTGGAATCCTTCCAGTGCAAAAATTGAGTTTAGAAAAGGCTGAAATTGCTTTATTCTAGTTCTGTATGACTAAACTCAAACGAGACAGTCAAGACAAGAGTACTGTGGTCTTAAGTGTGTGAGTGTGGTTGGCAGTATTAGTTGACTGCCTTTTTATTCCTCCCATTGGCACATTAACACTTGGTCTTCGAGGTTCTTGGAACATTGTTTGCACACAGACTGTTTTTCACTAAATTTTCATTTTCTTTTTGAGGAGAAGGGGGAAAAGCTAATTGTTTGTGAGAATGCCTTTTCTTTGTTATTGGTAGACTGAAGCTCCTGCACTGAGAGTGTTTGTACAGGAACACACTGTAAGCCTTTAGCACGCCAGTAGGTTGGTAATTTGCAGTACTGGTGAGGACAGAGCTTGCTTTCTCTGTGCCATGTTCTCTCCTGGCATTGTAATCTTACCCTCGGGGACATGCAGAGCTGTAGCTGGGTCACACTTGCCCATGGGCTGTTGTGTGACTCTGCTGAACACTTCATGTTGTGACCTGTTTCCCCATGGGGTGAGGGATAAAGGGCAGAGCAGTGAAGCCACTGGAGGGAATGACAGAAGAGAAACTCTTTTTGCAAAGATACCTTAAGCTGATGCTGGATTGTATTTACAGTGCCTGTTCAGCCCTGTGTCTCTGTGACAAACCTTTTGTGGCATCTGCTGTCCAGGAGTGAATGAACTTTCCCAACGGTCGTGGGCAGATTTTAGTTCTGGATGTTACTATTGCAAATGTTTGCTGCTGCTGTTAACAAGAGTGCTCCCACTGGCCAGGGTGTGTCTCAGGGAAGGCAGTAAATCCTGTGACATTGCTGCCTTGGGCCCCACGTCCCCCATCCCCTCACCCCTCACCCCAGTGCTGGGGTGTGGCAGCCAAGGGGATGCAGCTGCCTCACTCTGGAGGGGGACACTTGAATCTCCATCACCTTCCCAGGCTTTGCCAGCGTCAGGTGTTGCCACAGTGGTAGGACAGTGGAATGGAGAGGATCCAGCACTGGCAGGCTGTTCTTCATTGTTCCAGCTGTTCACAGCTACTCTGTGGCTGATTGAAAAGGCATTTACTCCCCTCATGTGAATAACCTTGAGGGATCAGAAAGTCAATTGTGCAGAGCACCTACACTCAGTGCCAGATGTGTGTCTGGGAGCCGCTGCAAAGGCGACTGACATTTAGAAGAGCTTTTTGGTGGTGGTTTAGGGACTGGCGGGCGGCTACAGCAACTCAGGAGAATTTATTGCTGGTGAGAGCGGTGCAGAGGTTACTTAGCACACAACTATTGGTATTTAAAAGCTCTCTTTGCACCTCCTTTTCAGAGCAGTACTGAGTATACATCCCCTGTAGTTTTCAGTCTGTTAGTTCATCTGTGAATGAAGCAAATGTTACTTTAATTGTAGTTCATTAGTTCCATCTGGTGCCAGGGTGGGGAATGGAGACCCTTTCTTACCTTACAAAACATCATATACCTTTCCTGCCAACTGCTCCACTGAATAATACTTAGAGCCTGAGGCTAACTAAATGCAAAGATTTGGAATTGTTTCTCCTCTGGTCTTCCCACAGATCCACACTTGGCTCCCTAGATCTGGCTGCTGTCTAAAGAAATTAAGACCAACAGTATTTTAGCTAAAGCAGTAGTATACCATATGCAAGGCCAGAGATGCTCAGAGTGATACCCACAAAATTGGGTACCTGTCTGATTTTTTTGTTCCCTTTAACCGATAAAAATACGATTTCTCTCTAGTTCAAAGGAAATTGAATTTTCACATAGCAGGGGAAAACAAATACCCTTCAGCATTGCCATCAGTGAATTGGGGCACCAGATGTCTTTTGAACGGGTCCAGCATATTGTCTCTCCATTTCCAAGTCACTCTTTTATGCTTCTATTTATTGTAGGCAATTATGCTTTGACCCAAAGACATAATCCTAGTGGAATTAAAAATCATGTGACCTCTTTTTATAAAAAAGCTGCGTCTGATTTTATGAAAAAGAAATATAGAGAATGAATCTAGTGGGAAATTAGGCAGTAGTATTTGATGACTGTAAATGTATTTATTTATAACAGCTAATCTTGGTGGAAATGGAGAAATAAGAAATAATTAACTTTACTATTTATAAAAGAGTCTCTTTTATCCGCAGTGTAATGTAGTCACCTCCAGGATGAAATGCAATGTTTGCTAAACATCCTATAGACATTTAAGAGAGAAAGAAAAGAGCAAATGTGTGTTTGACACAAGGGGGAAAAGGTAACATGGAAGGAAAACATTTGCATGTAAATGTTGCCCCTTTTAGCTGAAGACATATTTTTAACTGGTTCTTGTAATTATTCAAACTGGAATTTGGTCATAAAAGTAAAATGTTCTTGGCCTTACAAAATGCACTCTGACATTTTAAATAGCTTCAGTACAGAGAAAGCACTTACTTTACAGTAAAAAAGAACACTTACTCTCAGAAAGATAAAGGGCTTCATTTTCCTATCACAAAGACCAGTTCTACTGATGATGTCACTGGAGTTACTGCAGACTTAGAACAGTGCAAGTGCAGGAGGAATCAGGATGATCACTCCAGCAGCACTGGGACAGAGGTGAGTGCTGCTCACTGAATTATCAGCTCTTTTCATAAGCCCAGAGAATGGAGGTATAACAAAGAGGCTCCCTGGCTGCTGATGAATTCCTGACTGTGTGCAGTGTATCCTGGAGCTCCAGTTAAACCTTCATGTACCTCAGGTGAGAAAGAGAGCAAATGATACAGTAAAAAGCACTTTGCCAAACAAAATAGAAAGATCCATGGGGTTGCTGCCCTAAGTGTCATCACACAATTAGGAGTCAGTTTTTATATGCAAAATGTTATACTGAGCTTGAGTGAAATTTACAGGTTTTAACAGGAGACCTACTGAAATATGCCACACCATCTGTGGTTCGTGTACTCAAAAATTCTACTGGTCATCTTAAATCACTAAAGTTAAATGCAGTATATGCTATTTTACATATAAATATTGCCCTCAAATCAATCCACATTCAGCCAGTAATATCTAACTTACATGCTGACTGAAAGTCAGAGGGAGACTCAGTCTTGACAAATTGAAAAAAGGCAGCAAAGTGATTTTAGTATCTTAGTATCGTTGATTAAATATGTAAAGCTAACTAAGAAAATAATCTGCAAGGAGAGATGTTGTGATAGTGGTCACGTTGTGTCATCGATTTGTATTAAATGCTCGGGGAGAGAGAGAGACAACTTTGAAGATTTGCCTTTCATTATGGTATGAATTGATGTTCAGCTACTAAAATGAAATAGGTTTGCATAAGAGTTATGACTGTCAAAAACCATTTGGAATTTCATTCTGTGCAGAGAAATTAAAATTTTGAGTGATTATGTGAAAGAGTCTTCTGAGTCAAGATTATAAACCCACAGGTTTCCCTTGTTACTGGACTTTTTAGATTAGACAAAATTCCTACTGTTTGTTTTATCTCATTTCAAATGCTTTTTTAGTGACTTGCTGAATTAATATCATATTAAATTCAAGAAACTGTGGTGATGGAACAGTATGCTTCAGTATCTAACTGCATACAAAGATATTCAGAGTTATAGGTCATACAGCTAATGCGAGTTAACCATCTGGGTGTATGCATACAAGAAATATTTATTCTAGTTTCTAAAAACAGTGTAATTGAGTAGATTGGGCAGATACACCATTAATTACATGCTACAATACAGTCTGATCTGATATCAGGAACAGAACACTCGAAATTCAGAATCTCTTGACATTTTTCATTCATTTCCATAACAATCAGCCACTCAAACCACTCAGTTTTGAAGGAAATAATGATACTGGAAAAGCACTGAGTTTTACAGTATGCTTTCAACATCCTGGGTTCAATTAAAATGGAAGAATATATTCTGAAATTACAAGACTTGTCCTTTGAACAAGAATCTGCAGATGAATGTGTATGATTCCCATTGGCGTAAATTTCCCAGATCTACTAAACCTTGAAAAACAGAACAATTTTGAGGGGTCTCAAAGTTAGATTTCATGGTGTTTTACAGCACTTGAGTATTGCAAAGTGCTTGCTGGAGTTCTGGGCCTAATTTTATATGTGCATTCTAGAAACAGAGAATATGGTCATGGCACTTTATCCTCTTAGAAATGTTAGAACAATCAGATAATAGAATTCACTGCAAAATCCTAATGGACTTTGTAACCATGGATCTGAATGACTCACCAGTGGAGAGCTGTCAGATAGTGATGCACCATAGAAAAAACATAGGTAAACTTTTGTGCATTTAAGGGTTTTAGCCTGGTTTTGCTCTGTTTGCAGCTATCATCTGTTTTAAAGGAAACAATAACCCCACAAAATTGCTCACTTGATGACAGAATTAAATATTTTTTTTCATGTTTATAATCAGATGTTGAGTTAAATGCACAAAATGAGTGCAGTCCTTTGAATAGATGCCCAGTGAAATAAATACACTTGTGTTTTCTTTTCAGAAAGTGTTTCCACACACGTAGTAACGAGCCTTGCATTTTTTCCATGGCATGCAAGGTCACAGCTTCAGTCAGCTGCCTTGCCTTCAAGTCCCAAAGTGTGCTGGTTTTCTTGCTTTTTGAACTTTGTCTCCTTGGTGCAGTCAGTACTGTTGGGAAAAAACACCAGGTGCTGTGAGAAAGTCTTTCTTTGCAGATGGTGCCTGTGCTCCTCATCACATCTGCATTGATGTGCTGGGAGCTTCTCCTCTGAGTCCCTGGGTAGATTCTGGGCCAGGAACAGAAGCTTATTAGAGGGTCTTAAAGCTATCATTCACAGGTATTCAAGGCTGGAGCCAAGGTGATGGGAATTATGAAGGATCAAACTGGAATTGTATTAATTTTTGTTCTTTTTCTCAGGCTTTTCTTGTTTGTTTTCCAACTGCACTTTGAAATCATGATGGATAGGAAATTTCTTTGGTTGCAGCAAAAAATGGCACATGCCATTGAGTCAATGGATTCCAAAAAGTGGAGCTCAAAGAATGGTAGTTAATGTGAAATTTACAACAAAATTGTGAAATCTCATAGCCCCATGGACTTGCCATTAAAACAAAAGATGTGTTTGGATGAAGTTTTCCTGTATTTATGTAAAGTGCTGTAGAGGATAAGAGATCCTGGAAAAAGGATTTGCTACATTTTTAACACAACAGCCCAGATTTGATTAACTTCCCTTTTTTCCCTGTAGAGTAATTTGAGTTAAGGTTACTGCTGGCTTTTCCCCTGGACTCTCAGCAGAGGCAATGAGTGAGGCTGGCACAGTCCTGTTGAGAGATCCTTGAACTGAGCCCAAGGTTCAGCTCCCCGTGCTCTTCAGGCATGACTATGCAAATAAATGTGCACTTCTTCCCCCGAGCTCACGTCCCTTTCGTTTGAACTGCAGCCTCTTGTAGGATTTGCTTTATTGGCCTGCAGCCAGTGTCGTGTCCTCCAAGGCTGAGGAAGGTGTTACAAAGACAATTCAGCAAAGAACACTTCAATCCAAACAGTGCAAACTTCTCCGAGAAAAATGGACATTAAGTAGCTCCTCAACATGGTGCCCTCTCCACTCTGCCACACCAGTTACAAGTAATAATGCTTTATAGAACAGCTGATAAATTTGTTCCAGCTCTCAGCCATCCATACATTTCACCATTTCCTTTTATCAGCTCTCTTTAATAGCTGTGTACTCAGATGACAATTTAAGTGACACTGGACCATTGCTTTTGGATTATGGTGCAGGGACCTGATGAAAGAGAAGCTAAAGTGTTAAATCTAAGGAAGGGCAAATGTATGCAGTGAAAAATACAATACTGCATCTCATCCTGAATACAAAAATAACCATAAACAAACATGAAATAGACCAAATTATTTTTCACAGACTTTTCCAAGCAAAATATAGAAGACTGTATAAGAGGCTTTAAAAAATCCTATTGTCTTCTGGAAATCTTCAGATGCTCACTCTGGTTCTGTACTGCTGAGATACTGCATTGGTGGTGTTACTGTGGTATTACTAGGGAACTTTGGGGTAATTTTCCTTGCATGCCAGCCTTCCAGGGTGATTTGGTCCTTCCTGATAACACTGGAGAGCAGCTGAAACTGAAAACTAACCTCACATACTATGGAAGTACTACTCTCTACATCTCCTATTGTCATTATGACACTTGAATTTCAGCTAAGGCAACCTACTGTAATTTTTATGTCTGTTTACTACAAGATACCTCAAAAAGGCTGTCTGAAGTTAGCATCTTAAGTCTTCATACTAAAATGTAAAATATACCCCAGTTTTTCAAAGTACACATGCCGCTGTTCCTGAAATTTAAAAACATGGTATTTTTTTCTTTTAGTGTCACTCAAAAATAAGATGAAAATTAGGATAATAATTATACAGCAGAGTGCATTGATTGCCAGTGCCTGATGCCAGGTACTAGCAGAAATACACTTTTAAATATCCAAGCAATTAATTTGGAGATAGCATTTATTGATTGTGTAAAAAGTTCCCACAAGTCAATCTAAAATGTGTCATCCAAAGATGTATTGTTATAAATACAATAGTGAGCTTTGCACTGGATGTGCAATGAATGTAATGGGTTTTGAATGATCCCAATTGCATTATTTATGCATCGAGTCACCTTAGATTTTGCAAAGATATTTTCCCTGGAGGACCGAATCCATGGCAAATAAAAGCCCGGTAATCCTGGCCTTTGCTGAGGTGACATAAGAGGAGGTCACTGGAGGTTTTTTTCCTGGGTAGTTCTTTCATCTCCAGCTACAGGTTATCTGGGCCCCTCTCCCCACATGGGCAGGCACAGCCCTACCCCAGCTACCTCCTCTCTGGGGCAATCTTCACTTCCAGTCCTGTCAGGCCTGGGTGAGAGAAGGGTGACTGCAGCTGTGGCACAAAGAGATGGAGTGCAAATGCCAATTAAAGCCTCGAGGCTTTGATTTGCCCTGCTGGAGAGCTGCCACTCTGCATTCAGTGCACCAAAAACTTGAGATTTCCTGTTACCCCTTCCAAGGTGAGGACTGTTCAGCAGCTGGTGTTGCCACTGTAGAATTGTGATTCTTGAGTTCGTCAGGAAAGGCAGGTTTAGATTCCAGCCCTATCCTCCCAAAAGTATTCCAGAGGGTTTGACTATGAATGTTTATTTCCCTTACTGCTGCTTTAGCTCACTGCATTCCTATACTGAACAGTCTCCAGTTTGGGAAATGTCTGTGTTTAGTGCAGCACTACATGTTAGACCCTTGATGCACAGCTGAGAACAAGGTATCAGCATTAATCTCCACAATGAAAATGTATTTTCGGACATTAGAACACATATGGTGAGGGTTTTTTAACCTACATTACTGAATGTAACTTTGCAGCTTAATTAATCAATTAGGATTAGTGCATTTGTAATCAAGTCCAAGAGTGATTGATGCATGCCATATTAATTGCAATATTCACATGAAGCATGTCATATACACAGTCATTTTACAGCTGGATTCCACATTGGGTTGCTCATAAGCACTTAATGGCAGGAATATTTTAGACTTGCAATCAGGGAAATTGTATTTCACAATATGCTTTATATGTTGTACACCCTGCTTAGATAATAACTCCTCCATCACTGATGTATCCTCTTGCTCCTCCCTCCTGGTTCGATCCTTGGCAAAGTATCCATTTTGAAAGGCTTTTCTTTGCTGTGGAACAAGAGGTATAATTAAATTGTATCCCAGTAGTGAAGGATTCTAATGATGATGAGCCAAAACTAATTGTATTGATTTGTTTATTACTGGCTTAGGAAGCTCATCAAACAAATGGACTGAAACTATTTCCATATTCTTATCTGTTTGGTAAATGAGAAACAAATAACACTTCCATATGTCTGTTGCGTGGTGTCATGGCATTAATACTAATTCTGAAGATAGACTCAAGCACAGGAAGGGAGATTATCCTTGGTGCAATTTTCTACAGCTAAGAAATGCCACATTTTTTTCCACATTTGTGTTCTTGGATCAGCGAAATGAGGGCATTTTTTTTCTTTTTCATTACAGATGTTCTAACTGCCAGAACTGGGGAGTAACAGGCTATGCCCAGAAAGTATAAAGACTGGTGCAAAAGAAAGGAAACTGGTTTTATGTTCATGTCTCCCTTTGTTCTGCACATTTGTTCCTTGGCTTCTGTATTAAACAAAGCTGGATGAATAACGTGAACTAAAAATGTCTATGAATATTCATTTTAATTTTTAAATTAATTTACTTCACACTCTCACATTAACTCTGCAAACAGTCAAGCAATCACATCTGGTATAAACGTTTGCAGAAAGTAAATTCCGCTATTTCATTTAAGAGTTTTTGTAGGAGAAGAGTTTTGATTTTGAATATGCAAAAATGTGTTACTGCTCACTCAGTTGTTGGCCAGACAAAAATTTCTCTGTCCTCTGTCAAAAATCACTTTTGCTGCACAATGAATTTAAAATGTTGGGCTTTTTATTACTGAATATTTGTGATTAGTTCTTAGAGTAACAGTCTGTCCGAGTTCATTTAAAGAGTTGCTGATCTAAAACCATTGAAGCCACCAATAGTCATTAGTTGGCTTGAGTGTGTTTTGGATCAGTCTCCTCATGGATGCAGATGAGAACAACCAGAGCTAGAAAAAAAAGACCAAGTTAATTGTATAAATTGTTCTTTTAATTGAGTTTGGGGGACTGATTGTGTTGAGGCTGTGAGAATGTGGGTTACTCCACAGTGAAATGTTGACTTGGGCTGGTTTTGTACTCAGAGTGGTACAAGTGAAGTGGCCATGCTAATCAATTTAGAGCCTGAATCTGTTTCCTGTGGAAGCAGAAGCAAGTGTTTTATTCTTAGGAGCTGCATAACACTAGATAAAATTGCTATTTATACATGTGGAACCATCCCATTCCTTTTCTGAAATACAGCTTCCTCTTGCACTCAGCTGTGTGTTTTCAATTACAAATGTTTGCCACATCTCACATCTCTTATATGCTGTAGCAGATGACACATCGTGGCAACTTTTGTTCAACTAGAAGGTTTTGGTCCAAAGAGGATTCAGTGAAGTTGGAGGGTGAATTACCCTTACATCCCTTGAGAAGCTGATCCTGTCAGCTTGGCAGAGCATTGCTCAAACTGCTGCACTGCATATTATGTGTAGACTGCGGATAAGTTAATAACACTAGAAGCAGAGCTAAAGGTAGAGGGAATTATACACTATAGTTATTAAACTTTGACCTTTATGATGCTTTAAAATCATAAAACACTTTAAAATAGGTACAGGATATCACTTCTGTTGGGCAAACTGCCTCTCCATACAACACACAGCATTTATATCAGCACCTCTCTTCATATTCCAATTTCCATACGTAGCAGTTACAGACTGATTGTGCTGCCTTACTTCTGCTTGACAGAATGTGGTGTGCTGTAATGTGATGTGAAGCATCATATCCTGCCTGTTGTGCCTTTTGTGCTCCCATTGCACAGCTGTGGTGCTTTACAGGCTTCAGCATTAAAGGTGAAAGGGGACCCAGTTGAGACACTGGCTTTTTTTTGTCAGGCACAGTCTTCTGGAATAAGCATAAACAGAACCAAAGAGAAACTTCCATTAGGACACCTTGGCTTTCTTGCTTTCTCTGTATTCATTGAAGAGAAAGCCTCTTTTCACAGCTATTGGGGTTCTTTTCAGAGTCATACCCGAGAGAGATGATTGGACATAGAGGGTTTCTTAGGGGTTCTGGGTTGCCTTGTGAAGCTGACTCCCTTCAGTGGCTGTAGAAAACTTGGGGGAAAGTGTCTCAAGTTGTATGAACATCCTCTCTCCCCATCCTGTGCCTTGTGCTATAACTATAAGGTAGCTTTTATTCCTTATTTGTTTTATTCCTTATTTGTTGCCCTGATAGGCAAGGAAAGAAACACAGGGATCAGGAAATAAAAAAAATTCAAACTAGATCCATGACTTAAGCTTATCCCCTAACAAATAGCCCAAAGGTAAATATTTTTCAGTCAGAATTTAGATTTGGCTCATTTTAAAGATCCAAGACTCTTTGCAAAATGTGAATGTTTCCTGCTTCAGGTCTCATAAGTTGCTGTCTTTCCTCATCTATGCAGGGCTTACTGGCCCTGGGTGACAGAGTTCACCACCTTTGAAAGTTTACATTTACAGAGGTAAAAAAGGTGCTTTTTTAATGGCAACAAACAGTACTTTTTTTTCCCCAAGCTGTTTGAAAACCTGCCCATACATTTGTGTGCTCACCATTATTTTATTTAATATTTACAAAATTTACGGAATTTTTTGCATTTAAAATGGAAGGTGTATCAGAGGTCTTAAGAGCACTAATGAGCCAGTCCTGAAGGAGCTATTTCCATATGTCATGTCATTTCACTGAAGTTTGAGTTCAAGAAAAACAATCTCTCAGCCACTTAGTATTCAGACATTTGCATGTACCCTCCAGTTTCTAAGTTTTACTCCAAAAGTCAGCTCCATGGCCACTCCACACTTTAACAATACAAACTCTGACATTTCCATTTTTTCTGTCACCTTGCAATAGTAAAAATGTAAATGATAGGATTGGTCCCACAGGTATAAAGAGCATGCATTGAGCCACCAGAGTTCTAAAGCAATAGGGGAAGCGCTCAGCAGCAGGACAGGAGCAGCCAGCACTTGCAAGGTCAGATTTTCTGCACTCATTTAAAAAGATCCAGTGGCATTTCATTGCAGAGCTATTAGAAGAGCATAAAGCAAAAACTTCAAACCCTTGAATAACACATTTTTATTTTTTGCTTTCACTGATTTTTTACCTTTGCCTTGCTTTCATGTTGCCCAGATGTGAGCGTTGAAGTGCAAAGCATTCTCAGAAGTACGTGTGGCTATTCACTGGGCCCACTGTACCTCAGAAGAGAAGAAAGGGGCTGGCAGTGTCTCCTGATAATACAGAAGAGCAAAAGAAAGAGAAGTTTGTCGCCTATCAAGGCTGTGTAGTGGTAATGACCCTCTCTGTGGTTCACTGGAGAGCAGCAGGTTCTCCAGGGAGAAGCTCCTGTAGAGTAGACATCCCCCTGGCTAAGATATCAGCTTCTTATGGTGCTATTCCACACACATTTAGGGAAGAAAAACCTTGGAGATGGGTTTTACTATCAGCAAAGGTTGACAGTGCTCCCATTAGGTGTGGGACCCTTTTACCTCCTGTTGCACTAACAGCAAAGTAAACAATCTCCTGAATGCTTTTGAAAAGCCTTTCTTTTTATGCTGGGATGTTTGTAAATATGCAAACAAAGACAGATGAAAGAGGACCAGAAGTGTCAAGCGATTTTATTTATGAAGCTATTGACAAATACCTTTTGCTCTGTTTACTCACCTCTTCCCTTAAGGAGAAAGAAGATAATGCCAAGGATTTTTATGAAACTGGCTGAAATTCTATTATAGCACAAAGCCCAGATTTTTTTTTTTTTAATTTCACTAAGATTGATATGCTGGGCATGGGATAGTGGAGGAGACATGAAAAACAAGAAAGAGAAAAAAACCTTGAAGGAGTCCTGAAGGCCAATTAGAGATGGCAGACAGTGTTTTCAGATTTAGATAGGTCTGAAAATTAAAGCACTTCAAGTTCATGGAAACCTGTGAAATGAAGGAAACTAAAGCCATTATTTTTCCATTCTTTCTGTCATAAAAACGAATCTTCAACTGGGCATATTATAGCTGCTGTCAGTGGGAACAATTCAAATTCCTGTACCCTGCAGATAAAGAACCCCAAATTGCCTCTTCCTAAATATATCCTCATGGACAGCTCAAAAGCTGGATGGCCTTTGCGAGGCTCTCAGGTGCAGTTTGCACAGTCACAGGTACTGTACCAAGACCAGCAATGTTTCGGCATGCTTGAGTGCACATTCCCAGGGGCAGCACAGCGAGTCTTGGTGCAGACAGTAGTGAGGTGCTTGAGGACAAGTCTGGTTTGGAGGTGACCTGTCCTTTTGCAAACCCAGGAGGATTTGCTTGCTTTCAGAGCTGCCTGTGCAAGACTGAGACCTCACTTGCCTAGTGAATCAGCCAGTAATTCTTTCCCCATGTAGCTTTCACTGACTTTTTCTGAGAAAGAGAGAACACTCATGCTTTACCTTCCTCTTGCAGAGAAGAAATCTTGGCCTAAATCTCAGCCACCTGGCTCTTTTTCTCTTTATTTTTCTTCTTGCCCTGCCTTCTCCCAACAACTATCCAGCTTTGCTGTTTTAGATTGAATAATTCAGGTGGAATGAACTGCGAGATGAAACAAGTGGACAGAGTTCCACCACTTGTCCACTTAAGTTATTTGCAAACTGACCTGAAATAGGACCATTGCCCTGTATCTTAAATGGTTGCAGTGCTCCAGGTCGAGTTATGACTGTGTAGTAGTAAGCAGCTGTGTTCAATTTTAAATAATCAGGCATGAAATACATTAACAATTTTTCCCTACTGTATAACTGAACATGTATTGTTTCATTTTAGTTCTATTTTGGCCTGACACTAATGGGTCATGTCATTGCATTAGATTACACCAGATTTTCTTAACCTTTTTTTTTAATGTGTCTTCATTGCACTTCATATGATTGGTTGCTCCTATTATTTCCACCTGCAGTCCCAGTTACCAAGTTCATGTTAAGCCAAGGTATATATTTGAGTGTCATAGAGTCAATGTCTCATTTTCTAAAAATTTTGACTTCCCCCAAAGTTCCATCAATAGCAACTTTGAAATCCATTTGCAATGTAAATG
Organism: Petroica traversi; assembly: GCA_025920805.1. Lineage (NCBI taxonomy): Eukaryota > Metazoa > Chordata > Aves > Passeriformes > Petroicidae > Petroica > Petroica traversi. The sequence goes on from JAHLSL010000008.1 coordinate 11,144,688, forward strand.
ACTCCAAGTATCCTGCTGTGTTCCAGAACGCTTCCTTCTTATTTAATTGCCGTAGACACTTTAGTTACTAATTAAGCTTTATTGTTTACAATGTTGCATTTCATTAATAGTTGGGATAAAAATTGCATGTTCCAGCAGATATTTTGCATGTTAATGCCACTAGTGGGGTAGAATTCAGATTTGGTGGGCAAGAGTTCATCTCAGACGATTCAGGGTTGCGGTCTTATAACCACAGAGTAAAACTGCATGATCTTGAAAAAAGAGGGCTCATGTTTGAGTCTCATGTCCAGAGTCTTTCACTTCTCATATGATGGAATGACTTAAAGTTTTTTAATTGTAATGAAGAATACTGAAAATGTCATCAATATATTTTACAGAAGTGCCTCAGATTACATACACACATGTATGTTTATATCTATTTGAATGACAAAGTGAACAGTTTGGAAAATTTGGAACATAGTTTGAGCTAGGAGTTTTTTCGGTTCAGGAGCTACTAAACAAAGTCTGTAATTAAAAATATTAAGGACAACCTAAGGCTGAAACTTTAGCTCTAGGTACAGGAAGGGAATGGGAAGTCTCTTAGATGGAGGGCCGCCAAGAAGTCACTGAACAGATAATATATAACTCAGTTCTGTGATGAGAAAGGTGCCTTAATTTCTGAATAGATGAGTTTAGCACCTCCCAGACTCATGGATTCAGAGAAAGGATAATTTACACCCTGAAGCTCTGAAGTCACTCATGGGACTTCTCTGTCCCCATTGTTTCACTTCCCTCCACAACAGCAGTGTGGCCCATCAGCTTTAGTTCTATCACTGGTAGTCCTGCAATAGCATATGGCATGTGCTGGATCACCCAGGGAAAATGGTGCATTGCAGTGTTGCTGGTATCTGACAGTACAGAAAGCCACATTGATCCAAGTTACTTTTCACAGCACAGCATAATTGTACCAGAATCTTGTCCCAGTGAAGCTCTGTTTGCTTCCCTGTGCTGAACAGAGGCCTTCTCCCTTCTCAGAGTCCTGCACAAAAACCCTCAGGGGTGAGAGCAATGAGAATCTCACTGACACTGGAAGAAGGAGCACAGGCAGAGGCCTCCCTGGATGACCCACCCTCAGTGATGAATGCAACTACAACAAATTGCTAATTTCCGAATTTCAACTGCATCTGCATTTGGGTAAAAAGCTTGCCAATCTCAGTCGTTATTTCTTAATGGAAGCTGAGGCTTTCTTGCAAATACAACAGGTAGAGTCCTCCAATTACCTGCCTGGCCCAAGTAAAGGTAAAGAATACATTTAAGTGAGACAACTGATTTTGTATCCATACGCTGTTGCTCCACACCTCAAGTTCTTCCTCATTAGCAACACATTCAGCACCATTAGCAAGATGTGAAACAATTGCCATAGTCTTAACAAGAAGTTCCTTTTTCTGGATCCAGAGTATTTTTTCCAGGCTGAAGCTGTACTGGGCTGGCCCAGTGAGCTGAGCAGCCCAGGGCTGGATGTTGCCAGCCTGCATTGTGTTGAGCACAGGATTTCTCCTGCAGCTGAGCAATAGCTGTCTTTCACCTCTCCATTACTCCTGGTGCAGCCCTTTCAGCTCATAGGGAAACTTTGGTCTCCTAATGACTTGCCAGACTGTGTGATTAAGAATGATTTCTTTTCTACTGTAGCAGAAAAAGATTTCAAATAGATGTGATAATGGTATTGCATTCAGCATGTAAAGTTCATTGAATATAAACGTGGAACAGAATGTACTTCTGTCTCACAGAAAATTGCATTTAGAACTTGTTGCCTCCTTCGCTGCTTTTGTAATAATGCTTCAACCTCAGACCCTGGATCTCAATATAAATATGTTGGCATTGCACACAAAGGAATCAGAGAACAGCTATTATCTCCCAAAAGCTGAGAAATTCCGGAAGGTGCATTAAGACATGATGGGATCCTTCCACTTGTGTCTTCCAGAAAGTCACAAAAGATACTGTTTTGGAAGAACTAATTTTTAAAGAACACTTTTTGTAATAGGATTATGTCATGCTGGTTTTTGCACATACTGGCAAGGCCACAGATCAGCTGCAGGAGGAAAAGATAGAGAACTAGGAAGAGAATAAATACTGGATTGGAGCTCTGACTTTAGCATAGCCCAGAAGAGTTGGTAAGTGTGACCACAAATTCATAATTACTTCTTATTTGTCAGCCATTGTGTGTAAAATATGGTGAAAATAAAACTAAGATTTACATACTTCGGTGCCAAAAGTTAGATGTTCACTCCAGAGTTTGACAGTGATGAGCTTTCCCAAGGTGCACCCAGCATTTCTGTTCCCATGACTGCATGTTTTCCTTGTGAAAACCTTCCATTTAATAAATATCTTTAGTTTAAATTAATTCTGAGATACAGCAACTTCACTGGTAGCTGCTGGGTAGTTATTACTTTAGAAGGTCAGGCCATTTGGATAGACATTTCTTGAATTGTTTTATTACTGTGTAGACAGGAGATGTGGAACTTGTTTGCACTTCACTTCTCCAGCTAAAGTTAAATGTATTTTGCATTGCACTGCTTTGTTCTACATAGGTGTATCCTTAATTCAGAAAAGCAGAAGAATACTGAGTATTAATCAGTCATGTCAGTTTTCTGAATGTAGCATGATTCTTGTATGGCATATTTGCGTTAAACTCAAAATAGTGCATAACACAGATAAATGCTGTTTTACTGAAAAAATAATAAATCAAAAGTCAAACCTCATTTTTAAACTGAATGTTAAGGAATAATAAAATGGCCAATGACAGAGTTTATAGAGCTCTGCTTTGGAAATTATATTTGTTAGTTTGCAGTGAGATTGAATTTCAGACCATCAATAATTGCCATAAAATGGAAACTGCATTCTGGCCCTGTTGTTTTGTTCCAGCACATCCTCATCACTACCAGAAAGACACCTTGTGGGATATGAGCTGGCCTGACCAACGCTCTTCTCTTTCTGCTGAGAACTAAGTGTTCTATCTGAACTACGTGTTCTACATCACTCTTTATATTCCATAAAGTTAGGGTGCTGGGCAGTTTGCCTTGTCAAGACCAGAATGTCACTCTGAAGTGATACCCTTTACTTGGCTTTGTAGATTTCATCGGCTTTGTAATGAACATTTAAGAGGGGAAAAGACACCAAACCCTTTCTTCTGTCTTAATCCAGCTACTCTGTGGCTAGCATAAGATGTGTTTTAAGGACACTGGGACCATATGTTATACACAGATTTTATGAAGTTATTTTTTAGTATAAAAAGATCCAACAACATAAAGAGCTGAAACAGAGGACGTTTAAGCTGGGATAGCTGCATGTGGATGTCCTTATTCATGTATGTGCCCAATACATCCTTGAAGATGTACTCTGCACCACCTTGAACTAAGGCAGCTTACCAGTCTGAAATCCTGTTCTCATCAACTCAAACCCCTTTCCAATGCACTAGCTAGTTCCAGTTTCTCACACCAGCCATCCTCTGCCTCATCCCTTGCTTGTAGTCACACTTCCAGCCTATTCCAAAGCTTTTAAGAAGATCCTGTGGGTTATGAGTTGTCCTGACTGTAGTTTCTCTCTTTAGGAAGCAAAGTGCCTCATCTCTTTCATGCCACAAGCTACCAGTGCCCAGTGTGTCCTGGTGCCCCAAAGGCAGTTCCATGGGGTCACAGCCGAGCCTTTGGACTGACAGCCAAAAACAGACTCGGGTTTAGACAGCATGAGAAGCATGCAGTGATACACAGTAACCTCCTGAATGCAAATATGTGTGACATTTCCATTTTTGCAGTTTTCGGGGGAAGCAGCAAGCCGGGTCATTGTAATGAATTGGTAAACATCACACTGTATTACATATGAAATTCATTTCCCTGAGCTCGGGAGCAGGATGTTAATGCGATGCTCCCCACTATGGTGTTTGCTTTGTGATATTGGTTCAATGCTGTGTTCTAAAATATTCGTATCCCAGTCCTACCATAGCACTGAGTTATTAGCCTAAATCTGTGAAGACAAAAAAGACGAGGAAGAAAGCTAATTTCACTTTTGGTTTTCAATTCTTATGCACTGTAACAGAATGTGAATAACCTCATTACTATACAAATTTTGTGTGTCACATAATGACCTCTATACTGAAGACCAAAGTTTGCATAATTGAGGAGAGACTCACCTACAGCAGTGCTGGAATTCATTAGCATAAGGCTGAAATAATGCTAAGAAAATAGCATTTGATGTCACCTATTTAAACTGAAGCACTGGGTGTTTTCTTTCCTTTGGACTTCTTAAAGGTATATGCTTATGATGGGGAGCAAAACTTGTCCTACTGAACCTGGCAAATAGTGAGAGATGGTTCTGTAACTCGTTGTCCCTTTATATAACAAACTGAAAACGGCTGTTCTTAAGTAGCTTGGCAGTTTCTTGCAAAGATCAGTGAAGTACATGTTACCTAACAGGTTTATTTTTATAGGCGATGTATTAATATATTTATCTTGACTTTTAAGTGTTCATCCTGCATGCTAGGTTCTCTGTGGTAATTAAAATATACCATACATCGTATCCACTGTAATTAACAAAATACACTGTAATTATCTGTTGATATTTACAACAGCGCCTATTAAATAACTACTGGGATGTTTCAAAGCTGAGTTATTTTTGTATTCCTTGAGATAAACCTGCTGCAAAATGTTGGTAATTCACTTAATATTGCAGCACAGCTCAACTTTGGAGTGTTTCACGTCTCCTCTCTTCTCACTGTAATGTTAAGGCGATTCTGTTGACTATCATTCTGTTAAAAATCACATTTATGAATGACACCTGAATCCTGCCAGCTGATCATCCTGGGGTATGCAGTTATGGAGGATCACTCTGCAGGCAGCTATTCCTTTCATCCGTCTCTTTGTCTTTACCATGACTGTAGACAGAAATTTTACATTAATTGAGGGAATTTAAAACCTGAGTTGGATAAAGGAACAACTCTTATCTGAAACCTGCAGGTGGTTAAACCTACTTCAGTGCAGCTGCTCAGAATGAGAGAGAGTTGTGAGACCAATGGTTATAAACACAAACATACAAAAACAATCTGAGAAATGGCAAAATAGTTCTGCTTACCTTCATTGAAGGTATAAGTATCCATGTATGGATGTTTGTAATGTAGCCTTGGAGCAAATGCACTAGGCATTGCCTACTGCAACGTTTCCCAAACGTTTCCCTTTTCACAAGTATTAATTCTAGCTAAAACACAGGCACCTTGCCAGATTTTTTAATATTAACAATTCTGTGGTTTTATAAGTATGAGGATGCAATTCGTTGTAGTGTTTTATTGGAAATTGAGGTGAGCCCAAGTGGAATTCTATAGGTGTCAGGGTTAATTTTCTTACTCTTCATGGAAAAAACATTAACATCAGTTTCCTGCAAACTTGAATTTCCAGTGATAGTAATATCGTGCAGCCATGGTTGTGTGTAATGTAGCAGTGTTAAATTCTTGTCTTCAGAGATTTATGCAAGTCGTTATTTAAAAATAGAGATCTGGGAGTCACAGCTAGCTAATTAATCTGTACCAAGGAAAGCTAAGTGCCTGGCCTTTCAGGCATCCTGTGATGGCTGAGTAAGCTTGCAGTCCCATAAAATTCTCACTTCTAGGTTGTTTGGCTTTTTCTTTTTTTAACTTTTTTTTGTTGTTGTTTTTGTTATGTAAGAATTAGATGCTGAACCAATCAGCTTATTGCAGACACAATTTTCAAATGTTTGCATGGATCTGGTCCAGAATTTGACATGAATTGGAAATAATCAGTGTACTGCTCTCCACCATGGACTGAAGATTTGTTAAGCATAAGCCTGTCAGGAATGTAACTAGCCAAATACTGCTTTCAGATTGTATATGATATTAATTTACCACTGCAATAATTCAGGCTTCTTACCTGATATTACTGAGTTTTTCTTTTGGTCTTGTCAGTATGTTTCTTGACATCTATTGTCATATTGTAGTTAATTTTAACAGCCCCGTGGCCAAACCTAAGCTGACCAATTGTTACAATAATACAAAAAAAAAAAAATATATATATATATAAAAATATATGTCAACATTGTAATAATTCATACTAAAATGTAAATAGTAAATAGAAAAGGTAAAGCCACATAACCATAATAGCTTGACTGGAAAAAGTAATTTTCTCATAATGACTGGTAGAGTGAATAGCAGTAGTCCCCAATTCCCTGTAAACAGAAGTAGTAGGTAATCAAATGGCTCCAGTCCAACTAGCAGAATCTTACTGGTTCAAGAAAATCCTTTGTAGATTAATAAGCAACTAATTATTTTTACAGTCACAACAGCATGCACGGGAATACTCCAATCTTCATTTGGCTGCAGCCTGAATGACACGCAGTTTCTGGCACATCAGATTGCAGAAATGCAGTTCACGAGAGTGGCTAGATGTCATTATATCCCCCACAGCCTCTTTATTCTGACAAACACATGATTTGTTTAGTTATTAGTAACTCTAGTGAAGAATTAAATTAATTATGTTTTTTAAGATGCATGTATCTATAAATTGATGCTATCTGTCTCGTGGAGGCAGAAATTACAGACTTTAACAAAAGATTGTATATAAAATTTTGAATATCTATGCCTAGGTTTGAATTTCTGCAACAGCTGTAGGAAGATTTAGATCTAATTGAATATACATAAAGAAGGTTGGTATGAAAAGGAGGTTCATTCAGGCCACAATTCCCTTCAGTGAAAACAGGGTAGTGGAGCTTGTGATAAGCAGCTGAAATTAAATATAGGTGGCAAAGCACATGGGGCTTGTGTACCACGATATTATGTTACTTTTTGAGCCTCTGTCTTCTATATCTTTGCACAAAGAAAGTCTCCTCTTTAACTTCTGTCTTTGCCCAGCAGAACTGGTGTAATCACTTTAATACCCTGACATATTTTACATATTCAAGTGCATTCACCTTCCAGGTGAAGGCAAATACATTTGCTGGCCTCCATTCCCACAACTGTTTGGAAATACAGTATTCCTGGATCAGTAGGCAAGAAACAACAAACATCTCACACCAGTCAGCATCTCTGATGCAGAGAAGATAGATGGTGATGCCCTAAATCAGTTTTATGTCTTGCAAACTCAAGTGGTTTAATAATAAAATATAAAATAATAAAATTGCTAATTTTTATTCCTTTATCTGAGCAGCAGGTCTTGTTTATCTCACACATTGCCAATCTTCCAGTGTAAGACTGAAATGCTGTTCAAATGATAAAAATTATACAAATGGCTTGTTCTGACACAGAACTGTGAGAAGACTTCTCTTCTACCCATGCTGTATCATTTAGCAGTGCCAAATGCAAATTACAACCAACTTCCACAATCAGAGATATTTTTCTCAAGTAATTAGATGCAATTGTTCATATGTTTTTTCCTTAGTTAATGCTCAATCTTAATAATTTTTGTGAAGTGTAGTCTGTAGGGCTTCTTTCCTTGTCTTGAGGGCTTATTTTGTTTATACCAGCAAGAATTGTCATTTGATCCAGAGCAAGTCTTTTAGCTTCCTATTTCTTAGTGGTAAATGAAAGGAAGAAAACTGGTAAAGGTATTTATGGTCCTGTAAGGTAGAGGTGAGAATTAGTTTTGTTCTTGCAGTGTTCTTTTATGAGTATTCATAGACATGGTGCTAATTACAGTGTGGCCATAACTATCTGTAGGGAGAAATGGATGGATGCAGGTGTGAATGATGTCCTGTGTCTGCAAATGTTGGTTTTAGTCCTATGCATCAAAGTTGATGGAAGAAGACTCCTTAACTTAAATGGGAGTTGGATTTGACTGTCCCTGCAATGCAAAGAAAATAATTCAAACAGTGCTTCTACATTAGTATTTAGGCAGATTTCATGCTCTCACCTATCCACATACCTAAATGACATCTTTACAATCTTCATTTCAACTTGTCACCTGTGGGAAATTCTATGTGAATATGGGCTAATGCTGATACCTAGGCTTATTTAAGGAATTCAACTGTAATAACACATTTTCTAAAAAAAACAACCTGTGGAGGCAACTGGGGTGCTTGACTTTTCTAAAGTACTAGAGTACTGATATGCTGCTGGCTGCCCAATATAGGCAGATATATTGCCTTCTTTAATAGTAAATTGTATTTCTACCTTTCTATGAAATTTAGCTTTTATATATTATAGTCCTTCTGGTGAAAACCCAGTCCAGAGTGCCTTCATAGGGAGAAATACTTAGCTCAGTAATTATGAGTAAGGAGACTGACCTACACTATGTACATTCCTTCCAGTCTTCTATTTCACTCTTTGCTCATGACCATTTATGACAAATCTTATGTTGCCTAATGTAAGTAACTCTGATCCCAAAAGAGGAAGAAATTACAAAATACAGTAACCATAAAATCCTTTACCAGGAGTAAATATATGCCTAAATATTGTTTAAATTAATAAAATAAATAATGCTGTCTTGATCTGCTAGTTTTAAATTATGTTGTGAAATTAAAACTTTTAAATTAATCTTGAGGGAGAGAGATGCTGCAATTCTCAGAACTTTTTCCCCTGAATAGAGACCTGAATAGAGACAGTGAATAGCCTAACCTCTGGTTACATTTGTTTACTTTTTATTTGTGAAAAATGCAGGGAGGAGTGATACAAAACTCTCAGGAGTTCACTCCATGATTAACTGTGACGTAATTGACAGAGGAAAACAGCAACAATTCATGCAACCAGTAATTAATCTCTAGCTTTATGGCCTCATTTGCCAACTGTCTCCATATTTGACAGTGAAAGTGACTTGCAGAATGCTTAATTTCCACAGTGACAGCTAAGGTATGAAATCACATTTGAAGATAAACATCTTCTGTGGCTTCTGCATGCAAAAAGAGTAGCCAATTAAGTGTGCTTGCTTAGTCCTTGCAAATATTTGCCATAGGTTTGACACAGGAATTAGAACATTTTTCCCTGTCTGGGCATTTCTCTCTCACTGCTCCCCTCTGCTGTGTGTGTACAGGAGCCTTCTTAGTTTCATGGACATGAACCATGCAGGCATTTTAGTTTTCTCCTTTCTTTTCTTTTGCCTCTCTGCGTAAAAGGGTAAAATCACATGAGATGCTGACTATCTCCCAATAGGAGCTGCATGTCCTGACCAGACGTGGGCACTTTGACATATCCCAGGAGACAATTTGCACCTCTTGGGATTGGTAAAACAAGTAACTCAGAGATAAGGCAGTGAGTGGCTGCAGTGAATTCTTTCCAGAAAGATTTTCTCTGTATTGCAAGGGGAAATATTTTGATTTTTGTGATTTTTGTGAAAAGGCAAACTTGCCTATCTGACCCACACCACCTACTGCTGACCTATAGGAGAAAATTTCTCCCCTCTGCTCTGCCCTGACAATTGCAGATTCTGTCCATGTTCTGCATTCTCTGGACAAGTCCAACAATCTGCAAACAGACAGCTGCAGCCCAGACAGGGAGAGAAATTTTACCATAAAAGGAGAAATTAAATTAGTGTCCTGCTCACCTGCATTTGATTTTTAAAGTAAATACATTTGATATGTTTCCCATTTAGTACTATGGAAAGGGCAGTTTCCTGACACCATTAATGTAAAACAAAGGAATGTGGACTCTGGCATCTCTATATGTAACAGGACTGTGCTTGTCAGAATCTTCTTTTTTATTAAGTTGGAGTTGGTAAGGGAAAAAGATATTTTTTTCTTTCTGTAAGCTTTAATGTGCTTTTGTTTTGAACTTGTCATTTTTATTTGCCTGTGAGCTTTGTTTTGATTTTTCTTGAAGATTTCTTGTAACAATAATTGTTTGCAACAGGAAGATTCATGTGAACTGACTTCCATTTGAAACATCAGTTCCTATGAAATGAAAGGGGATTGCAATGTGGATGTGGGCAAAGAGGACTGATGTGTCCATGCACTTCTGCTCCAATGGTAAATATATTTTCGTGATTAATAAAGAGAGAGTAGAAGCCATTGTACTCTGTTAGGGTTTGTTGATGGCTGCTCCCCAGAATACTGAAAAGATGCTATCAATACTCTTGACACTCTGCTTAATCAAGATGTGACCGTCCAATGCAACTAGACAGCGTACTTGTTTCAGAGCTGGAACAGTGCTACAGTTAAGGGAGACCTGATTGTTGTTATTTTTGGCTGTGGGATTTTTTATAATTTCATTAAAATTTAATCAGTGCCATTAAATAATATTTAATGCCACTAAAGTGCTGTTGGATACAAATAGGAAATCAATCAGAGTGCTCTGAGTGGCCATCAGCCATGGAACTGCATAGGTACCTCAGGGGGAAGGGCTGCACCTTGCACAGCAGACAAAATCAGATCAATAATAGTATGTTTAGTTCAGTTTTTAAAATTGCTCTTGCTTGGAATGTGCCAACGGGCACCTTCAATATCAGATATGTGGGCCTGGAACAAGAAGTTTTCGAGTGCACCCTTAATGTTTGCAACTTGCTAAGTATTTTTGTTCCTTCGGACCTGCACATCAAAAGCCAGAATTATAAGAACCGAGATTCCTCTGGGCAAGCTGAAAAGGTGTGTCAAATATACAGCAAGATCTTAGCCTGGTGGTGGAATGGGTCAGGCCAGCTCCTCGATGTGCTTTCCAGCTTGAGCATCGTTCATCGCTGTTGGCTCAGCACATCAGGCCCCGTGTGTGTGCACAGCTACGCTGGAACGGCGTCCTGAGAAACTGTGTGGCAATTGAGGCAGCTTTGGAACTACCTCTGTTACAGCCAGTCCCCAGTGGGTTAAGGGAGTAGGATAGCTTCCTCTGAAGGATTTAGGATGATCCCATTAACTGCAGTGGATATTTGTTCACATTCCCTACCTGTGGGGGCAGGGGAAAAGGGATTACAGTCGGTAGCCACTAGCAAAGGAGAGCTCTGCTGACTGTCAGTAATGTCTTTATAGGACTGGGGAAAACAGCAATTCTGTAAAATTTCACAGAGTCCTGACCAGAGACTTACATCTTCCTTCAGAAAGTCCATGTGAGGTGAGTTTTCACACAAACTATTTCAAACACTCCCGCTGGGTCCAGCCAGAATGCCTTTGACGATTCCTTGCAGCTGTTTAATTCCAACATAATTGCCTTTGCTATTTCCTTCCTGATTTTTCTGTGTAAGCTGCACTAAGCTATGTAGATAAGAAGCAATCTATACATTCTGTGTATAGGAGTAAATCCAAGACTATAACACAGATGGACAGAAGCAAGCAAAAGACTCGGTTCTTGTAATTTAAAATACATTGCAATGTGAATCCCACTGAGTTGAAATATCTCATTTCCAAGAATTTCCTGGGGCAGGAAGCATGAGGCTGCTTTATTCCACACCAGTCACATCAGTCTACAAATTAAAAACTAATGAAACATGTTTAAGACAATTACACACACCTTTTCTGAGTTCTTCACACAATAAATTTATGTAAGCCATCCAATGACTAGCAAGCAATTCTTGCTGACAAATATGATAATAGTATAAATTGGCGCTACATAATTGTGCTGAAAATGTGCTTTTCTCCTCTGATCACACAAAGATGGCTTGATCAACCTTCTGTCATCAATAGGTGGCAGATGGAAGGAATTGTTAACTCTGTCCCTTTTGGATGTCATTCCCCTTGATGTTGAAGCCTGCCTTACTCTATTTGCACTCTTAGCACCTTGCCATACCGACAGTACCAATTCCAATGGTGTTTTTTTTTTCAAATCAATCCTAAATTCTAAAAGATACATCAAAATATTCTCGCCAGGGCATTTGAGCACTCACCCTTTTGGAGCAGAGCCATGGACTGTGGAAACCATTGCATTAAACATTTGGTCCCTGGCAGGTAGGTGTGGGAGCTGTTGAATACAATTTGAAAAAGCTAAGAGGGAAGGAAGGGTGGAAGCTCCAGCCAGAAGGAGAAGGATTGTATTAGTGAGGGGGAAGAACTGAATTACCCACATCCCCAGCTCAGCCATATCTAATATGCAAGCTCCTCTAAGGAAAAGAAAGATGTTCACTGTGTGCAGCTGAAAGAGCTATTCAAACCATGCAGTATGAGCACGTTGCTCTGTTTTGTGAATTTAGCTCCTCACTCCATCTCCATCCCAGCATGAGAGAAGTCTGTAAGCTCAGTGCAATCGTATCATAATTTGGATCTCTACAGGAGACTGAACTCGCATCACCAGAATGCATCAAGCCAATGCATGTGTCAATGCACAGTTACACATACACACCACCAGTACAGGCCTATGGTGACATTTTTCAAACTAATATATTGACAGGAGTGCCATGGTATTTTTAAAGCATATCCAGAAGGAAAAAGAGCATTACAATGAGAAAGAAAACCCAGCAGAATGCTGACACCCGAGTACATTACTTAGTGTGCAGTTGCATTAATGAACCATTACTTCAAATCCCAGGTTTGCCAATAGTGTCACTGTTCGTTTATCAAGGCAGAATCATCCTGGATGTGAACAGAATGCCTGTATAATAGATAACTTCTCAATCCTCCCATGCCATACATTTCCTTGAGCCCATTATAAAAGATTTATTTTTAAATTGGAATTTTTTTTTCAGCTGGGCAGAATGAGACTGTTTGTTGAGCAAATGGTGTTAAAATCCCCAAGGCTCCAACTTACTTCAATAACGACCAAGACTACTGCTTGAACCAGCTGATGCTCTTTTAATGAGCACTGCTTGTCAGAGGATCATATCTGCAACTTGCTGTATAAAATAACCGTTTTCCATGAGTTCATAAAGCAGTCTCTCGTTTGAAATGGATGAAGTGTTGTACCAATCTCTGCAGCACAAAACAGACACTTGTTTGAACTGAAAGGAGAAAAAAATCCTAACCCAAAGTATTTGACAGGGGTTTTTTTCTTCTTTTTTAAAAAATTGTTTTCCCTGTCTATGACAGACAGCTTTGTGTTCATACACAACAGGCTCTATTGGTTCTAGACAAAAAATGCTGAAATATGAGCTTCAAAATTAATTTCAGCTTTCATCTGATTGTATTAATACAAGTATGACAGGTTGCTTATTTAGCAAAGTGGGTGGACAGTAAGATTAAGCCTTTTCCTGTGACAAGACATCCCAAAAAAGTCTCTCACTGTCCCTTGTAAGGTTTTTCAAGGCAAATGGAGAAGAGACTCCTAAATAAATCAAAATTAAAAGTTCAAAACACATGAGTAATTTTTTTAAGAAATATAATCTCCATAATAAGCCCAAGCTTATTAATGTTGCATTCTGAAAAGCACAGCCACTTTGTGATTTTGTTCAGTCCGTGGACCTGATGGTACCACATAACTGCTGTACTGCTACTGCGACCACTGGATTCACAGCTAGGATCACAAAGTTAAAAGAACATTTAGTACCCCTGCCATCAACCTGTTCTTTTTAATATGTGTGTTATTTATGGCTGCAGGTTGGATTATACCCTTGAATATCACATTTCTCACCAGAAACAGCAATGAGTAATTGGGTACTGCAGGGTTTAATGTGCAATACTGAGTCATTTTGATTAGACCCATATTTTATCACTCATGCTATTAACATCAAAGATTTTTAGAACTACAATACTCCATACACTTGGTATTAATGTGAATTAAGGAAATCGGGTTCTAACATGCTCAAGTACCTTGAGTTTTCTTTGTCTTGTGCATATCAAATCCACGTAGGTCACTGGTAAAATTCAGCTTGTACTTGTGTACAAACCAGCTCTGTCCTATGAAAATGAACTACTGAAGTTAATTCAGATTTGTTCAGGGCCTTGAACAATGTTAGTAATGAATCTTTCAGACAGTTAATTCAAGCTGAACAAAAATAGAATCCACTTAAATGTTACTACTGCTTGGATTGAATCTCAGCAGCCTTGATAGGTCTGAAGAGCCAAGCCTCAGTGGATGAGATCTGCAAATCCTGGCATTGATCTCAGCAGAGAGAGAGGTGATGACTTGGTCTCTGTTTATTCAATGAAATTACTGCCCTAGCTTACTTTCTGACCAGAAACATAAATACGTAATTCTATTTTGCTCTAAAAAGAATTTATACATTTGTGAACCCTTCTCCATTTTGCAGATCTTACATCCAGGCTGATAAAATCATGAAGCAGGAATAATAATGATTTCCTGCACAGAAAAATGTGTACATTAGAGATGTTGGTTGAATGTTTCACCTCTATTAACCTCTCTTCCAAACCAGCAGAGAAGTGGGAATATTTACTTATCATACAAATTCAAACTAAGATTCTTTTCCTGTGAGCAAAAAATGCTCACCAACTTTGTGTGCAAGGGTAAAGTCTTGTGTGGATTGCTGCATATGTTACCCTCATTCTAGTTTTTCAAATTCTGTGATTCTGTGAAATTATTTGGCATTCTTAATATTGGAAATAGTCTCACTGGTATTTAATTTTTAACTTCAAACCTGTCCATCTGTCTCAAGTTGTCAGAGATTTTCCAATAGTAACTAAGCCACTGTGTTATGATTCAGGCTCTATAGGTGATATTTAGCATGCTGTGTGTCTTTGCTGTTCCAGGCCACACAGAAAGCAGCCTCTAGCATATTAACTGCCTGTTTCACCTGAAGTAAAATGGGAGAGCATTTTAAAAGATAAGTTTTCCTTTGTCACATTTCTTGCTTGTACTGTAGATTATCAGAGCCTTTCCCCCCTCACATGTAAGTAAAGACAGATATAGAGAAAAATGAGTTCTTGGAAGCAAAGGAAGATTTTTCTTTGCTGTTCTAATAATATCTGACTGAAATAAAAAGAAAAAATTCTGAATAAATTACTACAGGCATCTTAAAACCTGTAAAATTATTTTTTTAACAGTTCTTTTTCTTAAAAAAATGGGATCTGAACATGTGTGTAATGGAGCCAGACTCACAGAGGAAAATTACAATTTCTATGTCTAGCACCTGTCAGGTTTCTTCAAGAGTCTAAAATGCATGTATTATCACTGATGACACTTACTTACTCTCAGATAGACCAATCAAAGCCTAATTTTCAGAGGTAAATCTTAGAAATCTTTCAAAGTTGAAATTTAAAACATGATCATGTGTTATCCATCAGAGGTCACTACCCAACTAGATTTTTTTGCAACAAATGTTGCTTTGGAGCATGGTGGAGATAAGAAATATGAGAGAAACTATCTTCCACCATTGAGCAAGGAGTACCAACAGCATCAGAAGTAGTGCTAGTCCTAAAACTTGCCTCTGTGCTCCAGTGGTTTCACACCAAGCATTTGGAGATGATACACACAGCCTCACAGTTGGGATTCTGCTGAGACCTGTGCTAAGATACTGGGAGCAGTGCTCAGAGCAGGTAGCAACCATATTGCCCCATATATCATGATTAATCCAGGACAAAGAACAGATGGCATGAGAAGGAGATGGATTCCATGAATATGGAGTGGGTGGCAATTGTAGCTGGTCCAAGCTTTGAGACCTGAGAGAGTAGTATTGGTAAATAGTGATAAATGTGAAGGGTTTGTTTCCTGCATATTACAAGTTACAGGAAGACAGAATGGAGTTGTCAGCTATCTGACAACTAATTTTTATACAGGAGGGGTTTTTTTATGGCTGCTTTTATTCTGTGGTGTGTTGTTTCATTTGTTTGTTTGCTGCCAGGCATTCACTGTGAGATTTCAGAATTCCCAGTTTATGAAGAGATGGCTTTGTGTGAGGAAAGCCTGGGATACCAGGAAAGCTGTGGTTTCACAGTTAGAGAGATGAATTCTCAACTAGTAGTGAACGTTTAAGCCCTGATTTTTAGGAAAATGGACATAAGCAAATGCATATAGCTTTCCTTTGAATTTTGTCCCACAAAGTTAATTGTTTGATGTTGAATTTGTATTGATGAATCCCTTCCACAATGCAGTTACTATGTCAGGAGGAGGAATGCTTTGAAAGGTAGAGAGAAGAGGAAAACACTCTGAAGGAAGTTGGACTGTTAGTCTCCTGAGATTTTGTAGGCTTGTGAAATGCACATCAGTCACACCTCCATTCAGATCAAGTCTGGGTTTTCAGTGTCACAGGCAGCGAGTAATGCTCTGCAGTGGAGAGATGACATGTTTTAGTGGAGATGCCATGGTGTAAGCATGGATTAGTTCAGGTGACCTTTTCCTGGCAGATGACTCAGAAGGTGCAAAATGGCTCAGCAGATCCCATGGGAATTCATCTAGGATTTTATTCCTTTGCCCTTACAAATTAATTAATTAATTTCTGGGTTTCATACTTTTAATTGCTGTAACTCTAATTTTTATTCCAGAAGAAATCAGAAAAGTAATGATGTACAGTTTCGTTAATAGATTTTTTCTTACTGTTTTCTTAGGAGAATTTATTTCTATACCTAATACATATTTTAGAGCATAATAGTAATACACTTGCAGAATACTTTTACTTCTCTTTGCAGGTAAAGAAAATGGGTTTCAGACTTTCTCACAGGAAAGCTATAAAATAATTTCTGCTTCATACTAAAGAAATATTTGCAATATTTACAGCACTTGCACTGTTTTTCTTCTAAATAATTTCTGACTCTTGCTAGAATTTAGAAAAAGGCCATCAGTACTTTTTTTCTTTCAGCAAGATATTGTTACTTCAGGTGAGGTTCTTGTTCATTAGTGAGTGCCATATAGGTTAAATTTAGGATAGTGTTTCTATATTTTATATAAAAATTCTTTAATGAAAACTGGTTATTTTCTTTTGCCTTCACAGCTGATTGCTTGCCCTTTCTAGACCAGTTCGTTTAAAGTTTTGAAGATCTACTGAAACATTATTGAAAAGAACATTTTGTAAAATATGGAGAACAAAAATTGTGAAACCCTCAGGAACATTAGGTCAATTTATTGACAGGAATTTTGCACCATTTTGGGAGATGGGGTTGAACAATATCTGTCTCTTTTCTATTTCTTGTTTGTAGGAGCCTGGATCCAGTGACAAGACAGTCATTTTTTTGGCTGTTTTTTAGTACAGTTGCACTCGTTAGAGGGAGGAATATGCAGGGCTGGCTGAGAAAACAAACCTTTTTGAGAATTTGAGCCAATGAAGGATGGCACTCTGGGAAATCAGCTTCCCCCTATTTCAAACCTGTGTTCAGTGAAAGGACAGTCTGCACAGCAAAAGAGGATTTACTGGGGTTTAATCCTGTTTAAAATTCTGTACTTTGAAAAGTTCTCTGTGCATTCAGGCTGGGATGAAGGTTTTTCATTGCATATAGAAACTAAGCATTCATCCCACTTATTTATGAGATTTGGGGGCAAAAGCAGACAGGAATTTTCACTTTTCAGATGGGCCTCCATTTGCTTTGCCATCACAATTGCACCTTGCTGGCACATTGCCCACCCATAAGGGAGCCATACAAGAACTGCTAGGACAAATTCCATACTGGAAGTCATGTTACCAATGCCTGTGACACCCTGTGGGGCATCCCACAACTTGTCTTTGTAACCTCTATTTGCCAAAAACGTTGTCTTCCTGTTGTCCTGTGGTCTATGGTGCATTGTCAGTGCAATTGATTGAGAATTAGATTTGTTTTTTGTTGATTTGGAACAAAGCCCAAAAGGTTGTTGTTTATTTTGGAGCACTCCAAAATGTGAAGGAATGTAATAATTCAAAGCAACTTTGTGCAAATTCTAATTCTTATTTCTTGGACAGTTGAAGCCCTCTATCCACAAAGTCATTTGGATATAAGCACAGTGCAGTTTAATGTCAGATTGAAAACCAAAAAGATCACAAAGAATATAAATAATTTTACTTCGTTTTTATAGAATTTTGATAAAAATTAATTTGGATTGAAGCTTTTTTCTTCTCTTACAAAGAGAAGGAAAGAAAAAGCATATTATTTTCTAGAATATGCCTCTTGCACCTGCTGCTACTGAATGAAAATTCATCTTAATGTAAGCCTCCACCTAACCATTTTGTCAAATATCTTTTTTGCCTCTTCTCATTATTATTTTTGAACAAAGCTAAGCACCTAAGGCAAAGTACTGAATTGCAAAGTCTTGTCTCAGGTTGGCGATAGTCTGTTGCTCTGTATAACGTTTGGATTGTGGTGGTTTATAGCCACTGTTCAGGTAAATAACAATGTCATGCCAGGTAAAAGATACAAAGAGGTGAATTCAATGATTTAACCATAGCTGAGTCTGCTACTTGGGCTCCTGGAGTGGCAAAGAAATTACCATTACAACAATGATCTTTATAAATATCAGGCATGGCTCAATCCAGGCTGGAAAAGATGTGGTTCCAATAATTGACTTTATAGGCACAGGTCCATTTTAAAGCTATTTACTGGTCCATAATCAAAAGATCAGATATTTTGCTGTCTTCTGGTGGATTTCTTTTTTTCATTTTCTTGTTAATAGAAATTCTCGGAGTTGCTTTACCATGACTCATGAATGCACACTCCTGGAGGGCCAGGATTCACATTCCTGGCTGCACTGCTTTAAGACACGGCCACTTCCTAACTGTGCTGTGCCTGCTGTTGTGCTTCCAGTGTCCAGGAGTTGGTCTAGTCTGGATATTTTGCTCACAGCAAGTTCAAAACCTGCACCATGTGCTCCACAACTGTGTGGGATCAGCCACCTCCAGCTGTTTGGTGCTGGCAAACAGCTGGATCAGTAACATCCTGCACCACACATCTCATCCCAGGCAGGGTCTGACAGGCTGCTGAGCATGGGTGGGGATGGTACATGAGCTCAGCATCGATGGAGCTGAGCTGCACAGACCTGGCTTTGTCCACCCCAGGTTTAGCTTTTCTGCTATTGATGATAATATTTATCCTTACAGATCTTGCATAAAACTGTGAGGGCTTGTTTACATGCAGCTTCAAACTGCTTAAAAAGGAACATGGTGCCAATGTAGATTTCACCTCTGGATTGCAATGTGTTTTCCCATGGTTAATTTTCATGCATTCATGCAATTCAGAATTATGTTTCATATGATGTTTGCACTGGCAAAATAAGTTATCAAGAGGAGATAATTTTATATTTGTAATGCCTTCGTCCCAGACTCTCTTCTTAAAGGGAAACTCCAGAAATCTGTAGGAAAGTCAGTTTTAAAACATGTTTCAGGGAGAACTGAGGTTTGATTTGTGTGCTCATTTACTGTGGTATTTGAGGACTGAGGGAGATAATATCGAGTATCTTTTCAAACACTGCTCTGTACAAAATACTTCCACTCCAGTTGCCTGTTTTCCGTTGCTTGCTCTGTAAACCCTGTTTAAATGTTATGGAGTCTGCTTAGTCTGTATTGTATTTTACAAGTTAGAGGCGGGCAACTTATTCCACAGTGGGGGAAAAAAAACATTATTTCAATCGAGTGCTTTGCCTGCACTCAGAGAAATCAAATAAAAATACAAAGATAAAAAAGAACAAAGATAAAAAAGAACAAAGCTTCACTCAAGTTCAGAGGAGAAGTGACAGCTCCCTGGTTGAAGAACAGCTCTCTGGTTATACAAGTAAATGGCAAACTTGAATTATCTCAGTTGAAGAAGTTCTCTCTTCTTCCTCTACCTGTATTGTTATTCTCAAGCTTTTGAACAATTGCTGAAATCTATAAAATATTTTAATTTATATTCCTTCCCCCACAAGTGCATTTTTTATTCTTACATCCTCTCAGGAACAAACTGAAAGAAAACAAAGTCATAATGTCACCACTAAAATCATGCAGCATTTACAAAGTATGATCTTCTAGTGTATAAACCAGTGTAGCTCTGCTGCTTTGCCCTGTAAGGGTGAGGAGAACTCTGATGGATGTGAGTGGAGTGTCTGTGGTATCTGTAAATCAGTGGGTGTAATCTGTGTGTGTTACACACGTCTGCAGAGGCACTGCATGACAAAGTGTGTAATAATGAATACTGCACAACGGAGGACGATACTGCACAGCATAAAGATAAAGGATAATGACATTGCTCTCAAATAACAAACCCCTGAGAAATGCTGGCAAACCTGTGAGGGGACATAAGACATTTTCATTGTTTCATATGGTAATAATCTGTGTACGCACATGGTTTTCATAATGATCCATGGATACAGAATATTATATGAGCAGTTCAAGAAGGAACTACCTGTTTCTATTGAATAATTTCCATATGAATGGTTTAGGATTGTGGGTTTTCTTGCTTTGCTTTTCTGAGATCTGCAATTTATAGCACTGACTTCTTATCACAAACTTGCAGCCATACAACCTGATCTCATCAGATCAAGCAAGTTAAATGTAGTCAGATCCGGTCAATACTTAGGTGAGCAATTTCCAAGGTAATTCAAGAATGCATTGGGAAACTGCAGTATTCCTCTCTTGCCAGCACTGAACAAACATCTCCTGTATTTTTGGGGAGTTCACTTGGTACATGGTTCTTCATCCTCACCCTAAATTGTCCTCTATTATTGCCATGTACAAATGGCTGCATTTGTCAGTGTGCATGTATTCTATTAAAAAGCTTTTGTTATGAAAGGTACTGCATAAGCAATGTGCCAGCTCAGACTTTATGTTTTTTATTTTATTTTATATAGATATAATTTTTAAATTTTTATTTATTTTAAATTTTATATTTTATTTTAGCTTTGTGCAGCCCTGGTTTAGTAAAGCCCAACAAAATGTTATTTTTAAAACACCATTTAGGTCAGCCTTTGACTGAAGAGTTCAGAGCACTGTTTCCTTGTCAAAAATACTTGTGAAGAATCAGAAGTGCTGACATATACCTTTCAAAGGGACAAGAGAAAGCAGCATTTCTGTTATCATCTGTGAGATGAACAAGAATTATAATGTTTGGGGTTTTTTTATTTTTTCACAAGCTATGATTTAATTGACTTATTTGACTTAGAGGAGAGCTGGACCTGTACACTGCATCTTGATATTTCTGTTTGCTTTCACTCTAGGCCAGTTGACGTAACATTTCTTTATATTTGTGTAACCCCTAAAGTTCTACCTCTCTTGGAGAAAATGTATGGGATGTCTATACATGAGAACTGTGTATTATAATAGCTAAGAGCTATGTTAAAGAGTACAAACTCACTTGTTCTCATCAATTGATAAGATAGCATCAGCACAAAATGAAACAAGAGGCCATCAAACCTATTGTCAGGAGAAAATGCAGATGAAATACAAAAAGTACAAATGAAAGATGTGAGTAGGCTTATATAATAAAAAAGAGGGAGCTCAGCAAGCTTCTTTACTGTTTAACTCCAAAGACAAATATTACAGCTAAGTTTTCAAGGAATAAAAATCATGCTTTTATTCTGTATTTTTTCCTGAATAAATAGCAAAGACATGGAGCAATTTCCTTAAGAGAATAAGACCTACTGCAAAAATAACCAAACCACTATTAGTGTGAATGATAATTGTGACCATGTAATCACAATTAATTTTCTTGCTCTAAGAGTCTCATGATCCACCATTGTGAAGGAAAACCACGCCAGAAGTGAATTATACTCACTGCTATTAATTTGGGAATTCAGTCCATATACTGTGTCAAAATGGGGATGCCTGTCTGATGATGCCTGTGCACTGAGAATTTCCAGTGAACATATCTCTTTAGAAAAATAGTAAAATGAAGTTAGGAGTCAATCATTCCTAAATCTCTTGTACTTACATATAAAGCCTTCCTTCTAGAAAGGAATAAAATCTCTCTTTGTTGGTGGTGTTTCTTTCTGTTTGGAAAAATAAGTATTCACCTAATTATTCTGGACACTTTGTAGTATGTGCTTTTGGACTATTTCCTTCTTCTGGTCTTAGATGAGGACTCTCATTTCCAAAACACTCAAAGCATAGACAAGTTTGATTAGGACTTTTAAAATCAGATTTAGGTAAGGAAGCCAAATTTATACAAGCTTGGAGAGGTTCTGTTAATACCAAGTATATCTGAATATGCCTGTCTTTGTACCTTTGCAGGGTTTCACATTGCCTAACATAATGTTCGTCATGGTTTTAATTTTTCCTCAAAATGGATCTCTTTTATGTCTGCTATTTACCAGACTTGCCAGAGTCATTGAGCACAAGAAATACAGTATCTACAAGATGCAGAGACTGCTTTCTTCCTTGCACTCATGTAATATGTAATGGATGATTTTAAGAAAGGATCTTTACTCTGTGCTTTACCTATTCATGTGTAGGATTTTGATTTCATTTGAAATGAAAGGCGTAAACCTCAGGCCTGAAAACTAATAGAATTTCTGCATTTACCTGCTGATCCATAGCCTTTGGGTTAGATTGTGTGTCAGCCAGCAGTCGGCTTGTT
Source organism: Petroica traversi (assembly GCA_025920805.1). Lineage (NCBI taxonomy): Eukaryota > Metazoa > Chordata > Aves > Passeriformes > Petroicidae > Petroica > Petroica traversi. The sequence goes on from JAHLSL010000008.1 coordinate 11,166,912, forward strand.
GAATGAAGCAATACTTTAAAACTAAAATGAAAAGATTTCTGTTATATGTAGCCTGACACCAGATATGAAGGCAGATTTCTGCTGGCTTATTATTGGAAATATTTTCCAGTGTGTCTGATAAGCGAGACTGAACAAGCTGTAGGAAGTAGACCTAATCAGATAATGCTGACTTGCAGACCAGAAAAAAAGAGAAATGTGTTTTCCTAAGTGCTGTGCCTTCACTTGACAAGACTGAGGACAAAATGGTTGGTGTAATGGCAAAAGGCACTGCAGAGAGCAGGGAGTAAACCTGCTGCTTCCTGGGGGTGGCTGTTAAATTTAAGCCTTTTTTCTTGTGTACATTCATTGTCTGTGTTACAGATCTGAGTGCTTGAGTGCACTCTGGAGATGGGGCATGTAAAAAAGACTGGGAGAACATCAGAACATTTCAGTGTGTCTAGGTCTTTTTTTGGAACTTCAGAGGAATTCAAAATAGACTTAGGAGAGGGTTCCCCTGAAGGATTGAGTGCTGTGTTCTGCTCAGACTCCCAGTGCTGCACATCCTTCCTGGAAATACACTTGAACACTGAGGATATTCACAGGAGAAGCAAATTCTCAATACGATTATAGGACCCCCATGATGTTGCAGGTTGGAGGACAAAGGAGGGTCTTGTAATTCTTAGAAAGAGTATGTAAAGAGCTGAAGGAAAAAGATTCCTTTGTTATTTCCATGCCTAGATATGAAGTGCTCATTACCTCAGTTTGATAGTTAACACAGAAAGATACTTAATACAACTTCAGATTCTTTTATGTCTTCAGTTTGTATGTAGATAATAGATTATATCAAATGCAAACTTAGTGCCATTAATATTGCATGACAACATGTATTTGTTGGCCTGAAGACATTAAAAAAAAACAAAAGTTGGAATATCCTCTTTATTCCAAGGTTTGTTTTTTTTTTTTTTAACAGCTCAGCTCTTGTTTTTGTACCTTAAGTGTCTCTGCTCAGGGAAAAATGAATTTAACTACATAAAACCTACTCTGCAGTGATTTTTCCAGGGGAAAGATTAAAGTTTTAAATTGATTCAGTGTCCCTGTAAGTATATTCACATTCATACCTGTCTGGACTGAACATGCCATCTGTGGCTTCTGCTTTATTTCTCTTAATGTATATTTGGAATTCAAAATAACATTTATTTTATGAGAAAAAAAATCAATAAATCATTTAAGTTGTCCCACACTTTGTATAACTAATTGTAATTAGTATAATGTCTTTGTTGGCAAGGGCTTATCAGGCACATAGCATGTAGAGGCAAAGAAAAAGCTTTATAAAGAATGATGTTGTTTTGTAAAGCTAATTGTGACACTATCTCCGCTATTGTGTGTGATTGAACTCTTAATTTTTAATCTGCTATTCCTTCCAGCAGTGTAGCTCCTCGTGTTACCTGAGGTTCTCTGTAATGTAACCATAGGACAGATTTTATTCAGTTCTAGATTTTAGTTAGCTGACAAAAGGATGAAGTCTAGACTTGAGTCAACTAAATTGTAGCAAGTGGGTCGCAGTTTCTAGTTGTAATGAATTAGCTTGTTTTAATGTCTGTTATGTGAATCTTGTAGATAAGAATTTAATTAAGTGTGATGTCCTGAACTTAAGTGCCAGGGGAGCAGCCACAGGCGCCTCTGATGGGTCCTGTCACATCTATGGCCTTAGGGGAGCTGCTTGCCTGCAAAATTCCATGAAAACATTGCCAAGTCTTAACTAGCTGATACTGAATCACTGAAAAGATTGTGTTACTAAGAGCAGTGTAATGTGGAAGAGAAATCAGAGCATTTATTTAGAAAGCAAAGGACCACTGCCTCACTTCATGAATGCATTCTAATAACTTGGGTTCAGTGGAAATACATTCCCGGTGCTAACTGAAGTCCTCACCATTCTTGATACCTAAGTATTAGTTTAGACTGACAGTGAGCTGGCTAGATGATTAGTATGATGAATCTTGTGTTTATTATTCTCAAAAAGCTGGATTGTTAAAGACTTGGAAAATTAACTAATTTGCTAGTTCAGTTGATAGCAGAGAAGTCATAAAAATTATGGTTTCAAGCATTTAACTGCCATTCTAATAAGTATGGAGATTTTTCTCAAAGCTTCCACTTGTATTATTAACCTCCTGCAGAGTATTCAATGAATATTGAAAGAAAATATTCTGAATTTGTCCAGTGTTGAAGAAACTGTTCAGTGGGATAGAAGGAAATCTACTGTGACCCATAGCTCCTCTTCCTGTAAGCTTCTCTGTGGCAGTCTTGTGCTTTTCTGAACTGTTTGCTGTATCATGCTTTTTCTAAAGGCTGCCATCTGAGAGAAGAACTCATGCCATTCTTTGTTCTGCCAGATATGTCTGCCTACAATCAAGGTGCTACCTCCAGTGTAGGTATTTGAACCAGTGGCTGCAGGCATCTGGCCTTCAGAAAACCCTTCTGCATAAACGTAGTGACCCGGGGGGATGACAAAGCTAATCCTGTGTGTCCTGAGCATTTGGGACCCTATATTTTAAGTGGGGCTTTAATTAGACTTTGACTTCTTCTGCTTAAAATCTGCATGAGTGAAATATGCCCATCAGAAAGCCAGCAGTGGAGGGGTTGGAGGAAGTTTCAGTAGCTCAGATGTGAGGATTATTTGGATCCTTCTTGACAGAGGTGAGTTGATTAGGAAAGCAGCGAAAGACTTGATCCTTTTGGATGGAATACAGAGAGTAAGCAAGACCCCAATATTGATACTAAATTGTAATATGATCATTATATATGTGTGTGTGTTTCATTAAAATGTATGTCAAAAAAGAAGAAAAAAGAAAAGGAAAGAGAAATATTTTGTTCTTTTTGTTCAAGGAAAAGTTAATCTGGAGAAAGTTACAGTAGTAAAAGGGAAGGCAACATCTGTGTTAATTAGCAGTTCATCTTCAAAGCCTGACTGATGGGTTACATTATGGCCTCTTGCAATTGAATTAAAATTCAGACCCACGCAAGTTCTATTTTTACCTCCTTTTTCCATATCAGAATAATTTGTCTGGATTTAAGACTTCATTTTTGCTAAAAATATTGATGTTCCATAATCTAAAATGAACTTTTGGTTAGTGCAAATAGGCAGTGTAGTGAAGAGCTCTGTGGCTCCAGATGCAGTTCCAGAGAACGTGGCTTTATGATGTGATGCAATGTTGGGGATAAGGACGTTCTCCAAAGAATCTGTTTCTCTTGGGTATTTGACAGTTAAGCTCTTTGGTTCCAGAACTGCTATGTGTGTACAGGGCCTTGCACAGTGAGGATTCACAGTGCTACTGTAATGTAAATAATCAGTTAGTAATTTAGCAACAAATTAGGAATTAATTTTAGAATACCTGGAAACAGTCTTCTGAATACCACAGCTGGGGGAAGATGAGTTGGTGATAGAGGAATGTGAACTGATGAAGGTCTCATCTTAGACTCTGAGTTTTCTTTTTACAGTGAATATTATCTGTTCAGAAATAAAGCTTACAGTTAATATTCTGGCCCTCCATAAGCTTTTTTTTTTTTTTGCTTTTTTTTAAAAATGGATATCCATCCTGGTAAAAAGCAAAGTTCTCAGATGAATGTGAAATATGGGGAGAACAATGTAACATCGCCTTCCCTTCCATGTCAATATCAAAGAGATAGTGCTTGAACTACCACAATGACTGCAGACTGTGGAAAATTTGAAAGGATATCAGCTGATGTACATCTGTGTGGGTTCTGTCAGCTGAGTATCTGGTCCAGTGTTCTTCCCACTTAAATGAACAGAGTTAGGGTACAATCTCATGCTAGCTATTCTTTCATTTTCACCATAGCAATAAAACAAAATATCTTTATAAAAGCCTCTGCTCACATCCCAATGTCACAGAAATACATTGTACACCTTGAAAAAGTTGTATCATACTTTTGATTTAAACATAAAAAAGACCCAACCTAATAGAAAATGTTTTTATGAAAAATTTAAGCTGCTTTCAGACAAGGTTAGATGAACTCCTTTCAGTAACTTGTATTGAGAAGGTAAGAGCTAATCAAGAAATTTCTTCTGTATTCACCTACAATACATTTCACTAAAATATGCAGCTAGGGATAGTGAGTGCCCTTTAATACAAAAAGAAAAGGGTGGGAAAGCCTCCTTAATTAAATCTCTTCAGGGATCCTGGATTAACTGCAGCTCTGTTTAGTTTATATCCTCCCTGTAGAAAAATGTGCAGACCCAAGACAGCAAATATTGATTTGAATGTAGATGCATGGAAAAGGCCTTGTTGTCTTTTTTTCTTCCACTTGGCACAGTTTTTAGTTTTGATTCATTTTTGGTTACAAAGGATGAAAATCTAAATCCTTCTACTCCCTTTCACGCTGTGTGAAAATATTGAACCAGGACTCAGCAAACTGGTGAAGAGAAGAGCACATAAAGCTGCCCTAGAGAGGACTGTGGCACCAGCCCTGAAACCTGTGCCAGGGTTTCAGCTGTCACTCCCTTTGTCACAGCCACCAGGGATTGCAGTAAGTCTTTGGCCTAGCATAGTCCAATAAAAAGTGCAGAACGGTGGGACAGGATGACACCATGGTGCCACAAGAAAGGAAATTTTGGCGTTACCCCCATTTACTTCAGCCTGCAAGCATAGGAATTTTCCTGTGGAGGAAGTGCTCTGCTGGCATAGACCAGAAGAGTTGCATTTCCTGATAAAGTCTTCCTAATTTCATGAAATGAAATTTACTCAGGTGTTTTTTGAAGTAAAAAAAGGCTGTGTAAAGATGTGAGTAGCTTAGCCCTCAAACCTGCTTATGTGAATTCAGTTTTCCTTGGTTCTAAATGTAATTGCATGTCTGTAATAGGTGACATTTCTGTGCATCGTGTCCTGATTTAAACATTCATTTGTTCATCAACAAAATTCAAGTGCAAATGGAGATGTGTGGAGCCATGCACTTCTCTTTCTGCACAGTGCAGCCCCAGCAAGACAAGGCTGTTTGTGATTGTGCATAAACTGCTTGACTTCAGACCCCCAGGGAAAAGTGCAACTCGGGCACTCACAAAAGGCATCTTCTAATGATAACTTGAGTGCATGCAATAGCATGGGCTGTGGTTCAGACCACAGTCTGTTCTTAAGAAAGGGAAATAAAGAATCTTGACTCAAGAAAAATCAAGAGAATACGTATTTCTGGAAACAGAAGGATTAGGGAAGAGAGTGGGGAAGGACGAAGTTTGGCATTGGGATTTACTGCTTTGTAAACAGTTTGCACCAAGACCACAATTTGTACCTGAAGAGTCAGTCCAACCTGTACAAACCCAGTAGCTGTAAAAAATTTAGCTACCAATTTGTATTCTCTACAGGGGATGCTATTCATCTTGAAAAGATTAGCACAGGTTTGAGAATGCATGAGAATCACCTTGAAATAATATATATGTGCAATATATAGGCTGGAGGGCAGAGTTTACAGTCATAATTCCTTGGTCTTGTTTCCCTTCTGGGTGCTTTGCAGCAAGCTGGACCTCTATGATCACCCTTGATAAACAGGAATCCTGCTTTTCTTGTCTGAGCTCAGCAGCAGAGGTGTCTGAAGGAGCCCTCTCTGCCTGGGTGAAATAACTTCCTTGTCTCGTTGCCTGAATTCACAACTGAAATGCATCAAAGTCTGGTCAAAGAGTCAGAAATAAGGAAACTCAGGACCTTGGACAGCAGAAGTCAATTTTCTGAGGCTGCTGCCTTTTTCTTCCCCCTCTTTGTTTCAGGTTTCATGAGTGTATTGAACAGACCAAAGAAACAAAGGAAATAAATAAAAAAATGCACACAACACAAAGATTGGAAATATATCCATAAACTAAATACCCAAGCAGATGCCTCAGGTATTTCAGTACTTGTAGTCACAGGTTAGTCCTTGTTTCTAATGTCAGTTTTGCCTATCTTGCCCAAAATTGTAAATAGTAAGTAAAATAGTTTTGGTGGTTTTTTAATTAGATGCAGTTAAATACAAAGCCATCATTTCTCTACTCCCTTTTGTGATCATCCAGAAGTGTCCTTCTTGTCTTTTTTTCAATGCCATTTTGACCTGGGGTTTTCTAATTGTTGCATCTCTTTTTAAATCAGATTGTAGGCAGAGATCCTCATGAGCCGGTTTGTGACCTAGGAGTAGCTTTTACTGCGAGTTTATAGCAAACTGAACTGAAATGGACTCTTGTCCCTGGGTTCCTTTGGTGCATTATTAATATAAACAGAAAGCAAATATTTCTGGAGATGAACTGAACAGTATGCCACCCAACTGCAATTTATTTTTAGGATTCACAGTAAGGATGATCTACCAAGACTTTGGGCTGCCTGGAGTGCATCACTTCTCCATACCCAGGTAGATCTTGCTGGGCACAGTTGCTGCCTGAGTCTGGAAAGTGGTCTGTGCTGTTCATAAGGCATTCCATCTGTTTAAGCTTTGCATAAAAGTATACATCATGGGTAATAAAACATCTGTCCATGTATAAATGTTTCACTTTTCAGAACGACCTGAAGCACGATGTGTGAGACAGCCTGCACACTGCTAGAGGGGCACAGCTGTTTATTATTAGCTGTCCTGCACCATTATGGGATGCAAAGCAAGCACATGTGTGTACACACACAAAAGTACAAAAGAAAGAATTATTATGATAAATGGCTGCCTAACAGGTATCTTTATAATACAGAAATAGCAAGCATTTTTACCAGGTGAAATCAATTCTCTGTGCTTGCCTCTTCTTTGCTCCTCTTGTGCTCTTTTTTCTACAGAAAGTATGTAGTGAAATAATTAGCAACAAAGTGCTGTGTCTTAGAGAGAACAGAAATAAATCTAGGCTAGGGCTGATATTCTTCTGGATTTAGAGTCTTGCCTTTCTCCTGTACCAAATGTACTCCCTTTGCTCCTCTCAAAAAAACAACTCTCTGGCAAGAGAAGTGCATGTGCCCCTCGGGGGAGAGGTGAGAGCCTTGCTGTTCTCTCAGTGGTGGGTGCATTTTTCTGTCAACTCATTCCAATCTGTCATTTACAAATCTACATCTGACGTGAAGAGGAAGGTATAGACCAAAACTGTGACTTGGGGAATGTGGGTGTTTAATTTGGCAAAGCAGAAGAGTTTTTAAGCAGCTGTACTCAGAGATGCTTCCTCAGAAGAAAGAAAAAAAAAAAAAAAAGTCAACATAAGTACAATGGTAGCATTAATCTGGTTAGTATAGAATTGAGTAATATATTACCAGTATGCACGGGCAGATAAATTTCCAGTATTTTTAGTTGTAGGGAAATATACCATGATTCAGCAATGCAAAACTCCAGAGAAACGCAGGGAGAAAAAGAGCTGGTTGTCTTTAACAAGGGAGTGCAGGGGGGACATGAACCTTCTGCCCTCATTCCCAAGGACCTGTCGCAGATGAGGCTGGCACGGGGCATGTGACAGAGTGCCAGGCAAAACCAGAGCACCCTGACCCCCTCCCAGAGGATTAATGGTCTCATGATGCACCACAGGTACAAATAAGTACCAGAGACAATTCTATCTGAACATAATCTAAATTAATCCTGACATATTTTTGAAAATACTTCTGTTTCTTTTGAATCATTTTAACAAACCATTTTGTTGGAAGGGCATCTCGCATTATAAAGTCTCTGTTCTGTGGGTTATAGGTCTCTTAGTTTGTTTAGACCAATACTCTTATTTATACTTCTCTATTATTCAAGAGGCCTGACAGGCTGCTGCAAATAAAGCTGCTGCTGATTCAGTAGTTTGGTAGGAAGTCATCTGAGGATTAGATTCTATAAACAGCATTTATGAAAAGATATATTTTTTGTCAATTAATTGGCCTGGAGAATTTTGTCATTTCAATTTGTCATTGTTGAATTTTACTTTACTGCAATATTTTGAAATTAAATCAAAAATGAAAAGTGTCTATCTAATGCTTTTGGCAAACTCTCTGTTAATTAATAGCTTTTTGAAGTACTAAATTTCCTTGGTTTTTATCTTAATTAACACTCTTAATTGACCTCCTGTGATCTCTAGTTTCTCCCAAAAGAATTTAAAAATAGACTTATAAGTTGTTTTCTGCAGTCAGATTGACACACAATTGATCGTCTACACATCTTCTCTGCCTTCATAAATGTTTTTTTCATTTTTATTTTTTACCACTGAAGTCCCCATTGGAAATTACAGCCCATTGAACCAGAGCTAAAATTGATTGTGCACATAAAAAATCCTGGAACATCTGAATGAAGAAAAGAACTTCCTGGAAATCTGTGGTAAAATCAGAACTCAAGTGACAACCAAACTTTTTCCCAATTTGAACTCACCTGCCTGGATCACCAAGAAAATATGTTATGTTCCTCCATTTGGCCCCAATGACAGAAAGAATAAGTTTTCCCTTCATTTAGCCTGAATCAAAGCACGATTATAGAAGTCAAACAATATGAATTTCAGTTGCCAACATTTTTAGGGTGCATTCTCTATTCCATCTTCTTTATATAAATTTCTTATTCTTTTTGTGAAACAGTGGAAGGTTAAAGCTAAAGAGCTCTAATTGCTTTTATTTAAAATTAATTTTTAATTAAAGCTTTTTGTATCCCATATTACAATTCTAGCAATCCTAAAAGTGCCTTTTACCATTTTTGTCTGAATAATAGAATGCAAGTCTCTTTTTTAACGTGTTGTGAGAAACTGTAGTCAGTTCTTTCTGCCGGAGTTTATGGCAGGCATTACTAAAAATGCAAATTCTATGTTTTGAGACTTGAAACTTTCAAGTAACTATTAATCTTGGAGCTTACTTTTATACTCTGAGATTAAATAATGACATTTTAAGCACTTAAACCTTCACTAAGAGCAAGATAAGCAAGCACATACTTCGTTTCAAGCATTTTAACTAAGTTGGTTCCACTGGTCTTTTCATGGCTTTAATGTTAAGCATATGCCTATGTACTTTTCTGAAATGGTGGATGGTATTTAACAGAGTGAATTACAACCAATAACTGTCATTTCTGTAAGAATACTAATAAAGAAGGAAGTATGCAAAAGAAGCTTTTATTTTTAAGATAAAGTAACTTTTTGTGAGCATTGCTTTATTATTGCTGGATTCAGCTGTAAATCATGTCTTGAAAGCAAAGCCATGTTTTTAAAAGTGTTTTTTGGAAAATAGTGTATTATTTTCTCCTGAGCTGTTGAGACAATTTCATTTCCAGACCTGGTATCCCATTAATTTTATACTATTAAAAAAAAAGTCATTCTAAGCAATAGGAAACAATTTTGGGATTGTTGCACACACATATGTCACAATAGATCTGCCTACTGTAGTTCTACAGATGATGTTTAATAAACTTGTGTTTACCCTGTTTTGGGATTAATATCCTCCTTCCCCCAGAATTGTGCAGTAACATAGCCTTATGCTACACATAAATGGAAGGGGTTTTTTCCTTCCTGTGTGTAAAATTTGAAATTTGAGTGCAATTAAAGTAACAAGAGGAATTATTTTTCTAATGAGTCTCAAAAACCCCTGACAAAGGAACATGTAAAACTCTCCTGTAGAGAGGGAAATTGAGTGCACAGTGTTAGTATAATAGCAAGGGCTGAGACATTGCTTTGCACTACAGTTTTATGGGATGATATTTTAAAAGGTATTCAGAGATTTATGGCTTTTTAGGGACAGCTAAAATTGTTTTCACATTTCTAATACTGCTTTCATTAGAATTTTGAAAGTATGTTTATGGTATCTGATTGAATTTTAAGGCGTTACCAAATCATCCAGAATCCCCACTGCTTAAGTGTATTCCCTTGTATCCCTGTGTATCTTCAGAGGAAGAAATGGGATGAATGTAAGTGCTTTGGTTTAAAGTATATAATCTGTATTCTGTCATGTACTTCATCTCCCAGGGAAGGTACCTGGGAACTCACTCTGCTGTTTTTATTTATCCTGCCAGTGCAGTATATAGATGAGAGGACTAAGGTCCAATGGTGTTAAAACAAGACATGAAATATTGATTAATTCTTTTTAAAAATTCTTTTTTCCTCCTGAGTATAGCAAATTTCAGATGCTGCTGTCAATATAGTGCTCTCCAATAAACCTCCATTATCGGAAGGGTCCTGATCTTCATCGTGTTCTTGTAAATGGTTATTATGATTCTAAAGCGCTTTGAGAGCTCAAGGCCAGTGTTTTCCTGGTGCAAGAGCCGAAAGCAAGTTAGAAGCAATGCAGCCTTTTATCATGGCAGAATGTTATTTTGAAATAACATGAATTGAATTGGGAATTCTCCCTGGTAGACAGTAGCAGAACACTCTGGTTGAAGAGATGAAGATCCTGATGGGTCAGATAAACAGCTGTACACTTCCATGGCTATAAAGGTGTCAAAAAAAGAAGCACAATTACAGTTGGTATCCATCTGATGAATCGTGGGTGTTTGACACCCTGCCTTTGGTTTCCACTTGTCATTCTTCAGTGTAAGTTAACCCTTTATTTATTGTTTCCAGTATGATCTTTACAAAAGCAGCTAAACAGATGTTTAGCTGTTTCCCCAAGGGGTAGGACATTTCAGGAAAGGTGGGGATAGAAGTTCACACCAGCTCACCCATGAAGGATGACAGACGTGGGCAAGGAGGAGAGTATTTAACTGCTTTCAGTGCTCTTGGACTCTTCTCTGGGAGTTGAGGTAGTTTTCATGAAAAAACCAAAGGTTTAAATAAAACTGGAGTGTACTGGAGTTCCTTTAGGAATGCAAAGCTCTTGGAGCTTTTCTACTATCCATAATAGAAGTATTACACAGAGAGGGAATTTGAATTTCAGACCTGTGTGCCAGGTAATTGTCATGGTTGTACAACTATTTTTTTCACCCATTGTCTAAATAGTATTTAGTTCAACTTGAGCAAGGAAGTAACACAGAAGCTGTGCCAAAATCCACTGATTGGTATATTTATACGAGAGGAGGGAGGCAGGAGACTGGAGTACATTCTTGCTCTGAACCAGGAAAAAACATCTGAGATTGGTTCTTCTGTCTCATAGCGAAGTTGGGGCTTATAGGTTGGATAAATTAGGTTGGTTTTTTTCACATGAAAATTTTATTCCTACCCCAGGATGAAAATATTTTCAGATGATTTTGTTGGTGGCAGTCACTGGTTTGCACATAGGCTTGCTTGGGAGCTCTTTCACAGCAAAACATAATTGTGTGCAAACCTTGGGCTGCTTTACCTTAGGATGGAGAACAGACTGCTCCCTGCCATTCCCAAAAGCTAAGAGCTTACAAGTGTGGCAGAAAGCTCATCTATCCCCTCCTCTCACTCACACCCAACTCTGTTTAGATGCTCTATTAACATGGTTTTGTGAAATATTTGGTATCTTTCTTTGGAAACTGGGCATTTTTAATTAATTTAAAGATAATTCTTTTCACTGATTTCAGTCAAACTGAAAGTAACACATGCACAAAGCTGAACTTCAACCAGTTTGTAAGCAGCAAGGTCTGAGTGTGCTCTCACTATTCGTGAGGTTTGAAAGCAGTGAGTCTTGCATGCCCAGGTTGTCTGGGTAACTCCATGGACTCCCAGGCCCCCACTGGTAACATTTGTGTGAGCAAAGGGAACAGGATTTGGTGTTTGGTTAACAGTTTGTATTTGCTCAAACAGCCAGTCTGTGACACAAATCCTTACACATGTAATTTGTCTCACTCGTGCAGGTAATACTTCTGGGCTGATTAAGCGTATCTAGTCATTTGAGCAAAGACTGTCAACCTGGGAACTGTCCTCTTTGGTTTTCTCTCTGCTATGTTATTTAGAAGAATGATAACACAAAATAATGTAAAGGGATATGCACAGAATTTTGGTTTTAAGAACCTTGTATTAGATGGTTTTGTACCAAAATATCCTTGGAAGTTTCATTCCTTTGTGAATTTTCAGATTGAGGATAGCCCACTGCAGTTAAGGTTTTGCTTGCAGAAGAAGATGGTACCTGCTCACATGCACACACCACAAATTCTGACAGTACTTTGTATTTTGGTAAACTTTATCTCATTTTACAAACTCCACTAATTGGTATGTTTCAGATGTAAAAGTAAATTATTTTCTATCTTACTGGAGATGCATTGTTTGACTTCAGCTATTTAACATTTTTTTCTGTGGACAATAGCTGGAGGCCCCAAGCTGGGAAGAATGAGAGCATATCTGTAAATAATTCAAAGTAATTGTATGGTTTTGACAGATTGTCAAGCTGCTTAATGCCTTTTGTCCCAGGCAATAGATTGTATTTCTTTGATAAAGTGTTGATAATTTCTCATTGCAATTTGTTTTGTGTATGTTGTATTTTCACAGAGTCCAGTCAGGTTCATATCTCAGCACGGGTTGGTTTACCTTAATTTTGGCTATGGATGCCTGCTATGGAATTCACGTCTATGGGATGATAAATGACACCTACTGCAAGTAAGATCATAGAAAATTATTTTCATGCATCTACAATTCTGATGTCTTGTCAAAATTTCACAATTGATTTTAATATCATAAATCCAAAAAATGGATCAGGCAGTCATTTCCCAGTGTTTTGCATTGATGTGACACTATTGTCAGCATATTCACTCCTGATATGGCATGTGCTGTTGATAAAATAAAAACATTTACAAAATTTTAACATCAGATGTCTAAGGATCTGATTTTTAAGGAACTATTTTTAATCAAAGATCTTTTGCATTTTCTGAATTGGCTGGAAACAAAGTATGCTCATACTCTTTTGATAAAATGGACTTGCTTCCACTGCTAAAACAAATCTATAGAGGAAAAAACGAATACATTATTTTTCGAATATCAAATACACCTGGAACTGAAATAAAATTATTAGCCCAGGATAGTTACCTGAAATTACATTTCACCACCACTGAGCAACCTACTTGAACTTTCTAGGTTATATATGGCTTGTTTTGAGTAGTAGAGGTTTCTAATTAGATAATAAAACAAGTCCTGTGAGCTTTATCACCATAAACTGACATAAATTCCCACCAACTACTGTTGGTGACCTTACAGTGACAGTGGATTAATCCTATTGTAAGAAGTATAACTCTAAACACAATATTTAAAAGTCCAAGTTAAATACTTCGATGTACTGTGTATGGTAGAAAAATATAAAATGAAACTATCCTTCATTCATTCAGAAAAGGAGGAAATGTCATGAACAATGACAATAATGGTACATTCACATCTATTCCTCTGTACCTAAGTTGGTCAAAGTCCTGCGTGTAACCAGTCTAGTGGGTCATGTGCTCCTAAAGTCAAGTCTTTGTGCAGAATCTCACTCCACATTTTGTGTCACTCCAGTGTTTGTCTCATTCCTGGCAGAACCTAAAAAAATGTCACAAACAACAGAATTTGAGTCACAGCTGTTTAATTAGGATATCTTAACATCAGAGGCTGACTTTTTAGAACTTGCAGTTCTCACTGATTGAATCATCCAGATGGAATGAACAGAATGAACATATGTTGTTCTTTGTTTATGAAAACACACAGTAGGCACCCTGAGATGAGGGGTGACAGGACTAAGGTTGTCCTCAGAGAGCTCAGCCAAGCTGGCATTGCATAGCCCTGATGTAAAACCAGTCAACAGCATGATAGCACTGTTGGCAGCAGAGAGGGTATTTCTTTAAAGCTATAATTCTGACCTACTTATATTGGATGTTACTCTTAAAACTGCCTCGTGTAGCCACTTCAACAACCAATTTCAACTGCTGGAACTGTCTAATGAAAAGACTTTGCTTAGGGAGAGAGCCTTGTGGGCTGAGTTATCATAGGTTAAGCAAAATGTGCGGTGCCCATCAGCTTCTTATCGACTGTTAAGATCAGTGTGTGCTGAGAGATACACTGAGCTTCTTCTGCCTTAGGGAAGTTCCTAGAAATCATGATGCAGTGAAAGCCCTTATATAGTTTAGCAAAGGAGTTCAAGTGCTGACACATGGAAGGGATTTCAGATCATTCATAGAATTGTTTAAATTATGAAAGACCTTTAAGATCATGGAGTGCTATTGTTAACCCAGCACTGCCAAGTCTGCACTAAACTGTGTCCCAAGGGCCACATCTGTACATCTTTTAAATACATCCAGGGCTGGGTCAACCAACTTCCCTGGGTAGACTGTTCCAGTGCTTGACAACCCTTTTGGTGAAGAAATTTTTCCAGCTATCCAATGTGAACCTTCCATGATGCAGCTTGAGGCAATTTCCTCATGTCCTGTCACTTGTAACTTGGGAGAAAAGACAAACCTCCTCCTCATTACTGCCTCCTTTCAAGCAGTTGTAAAGAGTGATAAGGTCCCTCCTAAGCCTCCTTTTCTCCAGGGTGAACTCCCCAAGCTCCTCAGTCATTCCTCATGGAACTTGTGCTCCAGACCCTTCACCAGCTCAGTTGTCCTTCTCTGGACTCACTCCAGCACCTCAGTGTCTGTCTTGTAGTGAGCGGCACAAAACTGAACCCAGGATTTGAGGAGTGGTCTCACCAGTGCTGCGAACTGCACAATCAGTGTCCTGCTCCTGCTGGCCACACTATTGCTGATCCAAGCCAGGATGTTTTTACCCTGTATTCAAGTGTATTATAAATATTTATACTCTTCTTAAAAATAGTATTTAAGTATATCTTTCTTTTCCCTAGGTCAGAAGGCTTTCGCAAAGTTCCCTACCACTATTACGAGCCGGGAAGAGATGAATGTGAGGAATACTTTCTCCATGAAAATGCTCCATATGGAGGCCATAGGTTTATCACGGAAAAGAAAGTATTTGCTAAATGGGCCAAGAAGCACACAATAATATTTACACATCCCAACTGGACAGAGTCTTGATACTGGTTTACTTAATTTTCTTGTAACAGCATATTACAGAAATGTCTCAGTTTACAATAGTTTTGCTTACATCAGGCTGGCCTTTCTCAGCCTAGGTAACACTAAACTAAAAACCAGAAGACAAAGAGGGTGGTGGTGGTTCAGCTGTTAAGCAAAATTATCATCTGTGAAAGGCAGACACATTGTGTTTCTTAGGGTTTTAATCCACACTATGCACTTTAACTGGATTTTACTTCAAGACAGGAGCAGTTAAAGATGGATGAGATTTCCTGTATATACAGGTGCACACAGAGAACATGGTGGTCCTTTGAAAATTGTCCATCATCTCAGAT
The DNA here is from genome assembly GCA_025920805.1 of Petroica traversi. NCBI lineage: Eukaryota > Metazoa > Chordata > Aves > Passeriformes > Petroicidae > Petroica > Petroica traversi. The sequence goes on from JAHLSL010000008.1 coordinate 11,182,052, forward strand.
ATTTAAAATTATTATTTTTAGCTCATTTGCTGTACTGAAGCACTAGTTTCATTTGTGGTCTCAGTAGAAATTTTCAACAAGAGAAATGTGACGAAAAATGGACCTTCAAGGTCCATTGTGAGTAAATTTTTTAAAAATGCCTGAATATATTAATACACAATATATTGTGAGCACTTGCATATATGGTAAAATTAGAGATGAGCTAAGCATGGTTCTTGAACTGTACCCAACTCTTCTCAAGACTCCTGATTAATTCATAACTTGTGAAATGCAGCTTCCTTCCACCCTGGTCAGTCTGCACCATCTGGGACTATGTAGTTTGTACTTTTTTGAAGCTGTTATCCCACAGTTCAGCTCCAGCAGAATAACACTTGGCAAAGATTGTGTTTTGCAGCCCATGATGAACCTTTGGCTATTGTACCAAACCTGCTGTAAGTACTCAAGCTGATGAGTGTAGAGTTGTCTCATGAATATCTTCATTTACTCCAGCTGTGCCTTTGACTTGCTCCAACATCCAAATAACAGTATTTTGACAGTATTTCCCATGCAGCCATCATAATTTATTTTAGATCTCCAGTTTCTCCATCTTTAAAAACAAGGATAGTGTCTGTCTACCTCACAAGGGAGTTGTGAGGACTAATTTAATTTAATTTAAAGCACTTTCCTGATGAAGAATGCTACAGATCATTTATTCTTAACACAAAAACAATGGTACCTGTCATTTATTCTTGTCTGTTGGGTATTTGAAGAAAGTGACAGTGTGTCTGGCTCTGATGGCAAATTGTTCTGTGCATCCTCTTTCCTACTGAGGATAATTTGTAATACTGAGTTCTATCAGCTTGCATTGCTTCATATGAAGTTGAAAGAACTCCCAATCTCACAGTATTATCTGCACATTAAAAGGCAGTTCAAGAATCTTAAGATATATTCATCTCTCTTTTAAATATGTATTTCTGAGCTTACTGTCATGGAAAGTTTTCAACTGCAGCAGACTCATTTGTAATATTATTATAATTCAACTACACATGTGAGTTTTACTTAAACTGTATTTAAACTAATGCTTTAAGTTTAGACTGTGTCCTATGAATATTTTAACGTTTGGAATGTCAGATTCAACACTGTAATAGCCAATACTGTGAACACTTGAAGGAATTACGTGTGGAACATGTCACACAGGGTTTACTCACTCTATTTAAACATTAACCAACAGGAAACTTTGTATGTTTTTGTAAATCAAGAAAAGGGGAAAGTAAAAAGCTATTTTTACATGTAAGTATTTGTATACTGAGTATTTCTTATTGTATATTTGTATATATAAATCTATATTTTATATGTTCATTGCATATATATTCTCTCATCAACAGCTCCAACTGTTAGGATGGGGAGGTAATCTCTTCATCAGTATTCCTCCTCCTGATCATTGGTTTCTTGTTCCTGTTGGTAGGTGATTCCAGGGTATCATCTCTGTTGCCCCTTCTACTTTCTACTATAAATGCACCTCTCTGATTTTATTTTTTAATATAGCTCTGCTTTTACTGCTTACTTTAGTACTCTAAGTATTCATCCTGGTTGTCAGACAAAGGCTGGGGCCATGCTTATGATCTTGGATAAACATCTATATTCAAACACAGGCTTTGTCCCAGATTTCTGGCATGACTTTACATCTCACCTTCCTGTTTGGAAAAGGAGAACAACAGTATTTTCCTACTCCCTTTCTTGATTGATTTTCTTGAAAGCTGTTGAAATGAATATTCTCATTTTCAACTTATTTGTGTAATGTTTTGAAGAAGAGGTGCCAAAGTGTCTGAAAACGACAGGCAGTGCTGTGACATACAAGTAATTAAAAGTGGCTGTTTCTTGTCCCTGGAGTTTAAAATCAATTGTAGGCTGATACAATATGGGATTAAATCAAAAGGGGAAAAAAGGTCATGGTTGAAGAGCTGTGGTAGCAAAACCAGATTTATCACCATATGCATCTTTTCAGTTCAGATGGGTGACTGGATGTATGGAAAACTAATAAAAAATTGTAAGGCAGGATTTGAAAATTGCAGGACATGCAGAATTAGGGAGAATGCTCCCTACATACTGTACAAGGCAGCCTGGGAAATCCTATCATTCCCTTGAGGGAAGAGGAACTGAAAAGAAAAACATCAGCCAGTTGAACTTGTATTTAGAAGGTTTCTGGGTTAATAGAAAACTGTTGTGAAAGTGCTGCACATGGAAATTGTTTGGGCTGGTCAGACTTACATGGAATGTCCTTATGGAGCAGAGTGTTTCTCCCCAGTGAGCGTAAGGATTCTGCCTGGGTTGTGTTCACTTGCAAGGTGGTTTTCAAGCCTGAGAATGTTTTTAAGATAATTAATACTTGCCAATTCACCAAAAACATGTTGTAAAATATGTGCTTCATTCTGAAGTTTCTTGAACTGCGCTTGCATGCGCATGAAACACTGTCACAAAGGATAGCTAAGAAAAATATAGCTCTTAGAACATCTAAATGAACACGGAATTTAGAACACAATTAGAGTTCAGTTTTCACAGAGCAAAGTAAAAGTCTTGTTCTGTGCCTGGATTTGCACTAAGAGCAGATCCACTTTAAAACATTGCAGTGGGCTTCATTCATACTAAAGAAAATGAACATCAGTTCTCTTATTTAAATGAGCCTGTCTTTAGCATAAGTTAAATACATATTTACATGATTTTTATTATATGAGTAAGGAACTGTGACTACTGTGTTAAAGCTTATTCTACAAAGAAGTTACTTGGTTGAAATTTGTTAAAAATCAGCTGTGGCCATAAAGAAAGAACGTCAGTACTTGGATATGTATAAGGGACCTTGGTGGTTCACCTTCTGAGAGCAGTTAAGACATCAGCTGAGAATCACTTATTAATTCTTTAAGATAAAACTACTACAGTTTACCTGAATGAAATCATATCCTAATTGCTTATTCATTCAAGCAGTCCTGTTTTAATCAACTGCTCATGAGTATAAAACAAGCAGGGAGTTTACCCGAGGTTTTCAAAATGCATTTTCACGTTGCTACTAATAGAGGAATGCTCAGAAATAGTTTGCCCTCTTTTTTTGCCATCAGTGAGCTAAGTAGTCATCAAAAGTTTCTTTTGAGATGTAGGGGGGTTTAAATAAACTTGTTTCAAAAAAAAAAAAAAAAAGAGGGGTGTAAAAAAGGCATCAATGGCTTGGTTTTAATAAACATTTAATTTTTTATATGTTGCATTACCTTCTGACTTTTTTTTCAAATTAGGAAGTTTTAAATAGGAGCAGGAATTTTCATTTTAAAAATCCTTTTTGACTGGCTAATCATTATTCATAGATAATTGACTGAATAAAATAGTGTTGTTTTTTCTTTGGAAACTGACATAACAGACATGATCCAAACCCTTTTATCCCCATTAGATGTCCAGATCATATCCTTCTGCTCATACTAAGTCCTCTTCTCAAAAAGATAAAAATTAGTCTACATATATCCAGCCAAATTCCCTTTCCATCTGGGCTGGGAGGCTCCATCTGCAGACTGCTCCTATCAGTTACATCAGTAAATGGGAAGAACTGATGGAGAGCTCTGCTTAGGAGCAGATGGTGTTCCAACTTCTAAAAAATGCCCCTAAAGTGCTTTAGGCAAGGAGTACCCGTTGATCTCTCCTGGAAATACTTTACTAAAGCATTCAGTTTCTTCAAATGCCTTTAGCTCCTGTGTAGAATAGCTGTCCTACTCTCTCTAGTAGGAATTACCAGCAGTGGGAAAACATGCCCTTTACAGGGAAAAATGGAGGCAAAATCTGTGTTGTTAAATATTTCCATATAAACAACACCAGGGATGAAGAAGTCAGCATGACACAAATTATCTGAACACTCACTGATTTAGGAATCTCTGAGGACTCAGTTCAAAACTAATGGAAGTGGCTTTGGCAAGTTCATAATACAGCACCTACCCCAGTAAAATCTTTGCACTCCTGGGTGCTGAGGTAAGTAGTATTTTGTCTGGGAAGTACCATGTGCACATAATGCTTTGCAGAATTAATGAAGAGAAGCCCATCCAGCTCTTGGAGGGCTGATGCTGATGGTCTTCCATTATTCACCTGCTTGTGGGCTAGACTGAAGGAGACCCCACACAAAGATAGTTGGCAGCAGAGCACATGTGCTTAACCAGAAGACACGTCCAAGTAAGTAAGAATTAAATACTAAATCCCTCGTGAATTATAACTGGATGATGCCCTTAGTAAGTAGAAAATCAGAAGCACTTCACATACTGATTCATTTACTGTCTTTTTGTCTGCATCTGTGTCAGAAATGGTGTGTCCTTAGTTGTGCTCAAGCAAGCCGGGGGTTTGTTCATGATGAACCTTAGGGTACCCACAAGAGTGAACCTCAGTGCAGGCATCACACACAAGCTGTTTGTGGGCATTGTGATGTAATGTGAGCAACAGTCATGTATTTATTTTTAAAAGTCCCGCTTTTCTTGACTATATTTAGTTCCTTTGGGGAGGAAATGCTTCATTTTCAACAGATGTGTCTCATTCTGTTCCTTTTTTCCTGAGAAGATGTACAGGAATGAAACTTAACCATTGAGGAATGAAGCCAGCCACTAGATTCATATATATTTTTTTGGCTTTTGCTGTGATGTGTATAGCTAAAGTCATAGGGAAAGGGAAGCTTTTTGTAAACCTTGTATGGCATAATCTTCAGAAGTCTTATATGTCTATTCTGGATTAGAGTCTCCTAGGGAAAGGGAGACTCTAAAAGGGGCTGAAGGAAAAATAAAAGGTCTCTCTCCACTGAAAGACAGGACTTCTGTGGAAGCCATAATATTGTGTGTGGCACATCTGGGCCTGCTCCCTCAGCTTTTGTAGGTACCCACTCAGCTGCAGCTTTGGGCCCTTTGCACCCCCACTGGAGAAGAATTCTCCATCTGATGCAGCCTGTGATCCACACAAAGCCTGCCCATCCTCCCCTTCAGTGGAGCAGGAAAGTGCTGAACCTGACCTGGGGGTGCAGAGTGTCAGAGCAGGGACACACTTTCCAGTCAGCAGCGTGATTTACTTGGGGCACAGCCTCACCTCAGGTGCTGAACTCAGTTTCTTGGAATATGATAGGAAAGATATCACTGGGTTTTGTTATCGTTTGTATGATTAACTCACAAAGAGTTACTATTTTGTGGGAGTCTTACACAGCCGATTTCATGTCTTTTTTTGCATTGCTTGCTGCTGTTTCTGGGAATTCCTCAAAATATGCAGCAGTCAACATCTGCCATTGCTGTTCCAATTTACTGGAAAGAGACTGTAAACTTGAACTAATGCATGTTCCTACCATGTATTATGCATGATAGCATGTTACACATTCTCCACTATAATAAATAATGTAAGTTTTGTGTAAACTTAGTTCAAGCAGCAGAAGTAGTACTTTCTCTCATATAATGTGTTGTCCAGAGCACTTTGCTGGAGCTCTGTAAGTGCCATTAGCAGCTGGCAGCAAATAAACTGTTGAAACCAGTCAGGAAATATTTACTAAATTTGACATTTTCACTGAAATATCAAAAATAGTTTAGGTTGCTTTTGTGAAACGACTCTGGCACTCATAATCACAATACTGTGTTCTATTCTAAGGAAATCTTATATCCCAAGTGAGACTCGGGAAAGGCTCTTTTGACACAGATGTTTTTGAGAGATGGGGAGGGCAATGATTCCAAAGTTTTTACATTTATGGGAGTATCTTTTTAATGGGAATTGAACATGCAGAAGATTGGCTAAGATGCCTGCTGAGTTTTTCATATTGCTGCTACTGAAATAGTATTTCTGAAGATGGTCAAAGGAAAAACAAATCATGTGCCCAGTTCTCTTTTGGCTGATCACCTGTGCCCTCCTCATACTCAGACACACTCACACGATTGCAAAAACAATGAGTATCTGTAGGGAAGGTGTGTGTTTTTTATCAGGTAGGGGCAGGTAAGAGCAACTAAACTAATCTATGTGGTAAATACAGCTTATAGTACTTGTTGATTAATGTTTATTCTGTGTATTTCCAAAGCCAGTGTCTGTGTTAGCAAGGAATTAGCTTAGCTGGATAGGATGTGTAGCCTGAAACTGTTGGTGCTAAGGAGCTGATCTCCACACCTATTTCTAGTTTGATCCCATGGGCTGAATGCCACTAATGATTGGAGCACATTCTTTGTTTCCATCCAAAAGGAATTTGGTGCATATCCTCAGGAACACTCCACCATGCAAACTAAAGCTCATTAAGTGGCCCCACTGTACTGGACTGTACCACAGGAAAGTGGAATTCCTGCTAGACCTTCTTACTATATTACCCAGGCTTTGCACGGGTATTCTCTTCCATGGATATTTTTCTTTCAAATCTGAAATCTGATTCCTCCTGTCAGATCATGGGAATCAAGGGCTCCTGATTCTTCCTTAATTTACCATCCAAATGTGCTCCATAAGTCAGGAGTGTGATATAGGGCAAAGTGATCCAGCATGGGTAGAGCATGGTAAGTGCTTTGTTTGATGCAGAGTTAATGTGATTCTGCTCGTGGATGTAATTTTATCCTGAACATGCTGGGTGCTTGCTAATGCATGCATTGTTTTTATATACTGCAAGACATAAAAATTCCCCTCATCATTTTCCCAGGGTAACTTGGTTCTTGTGGCCTTCCAGTTGTATCTGTGTGTCTATATGCATTTATATACAGTGTGCAAGCATTCTTCTGTTTGTAAAGTTGCTACTATATGCTGCTAACATAAACTCTTTTAGGTGGTTCTTGTTACACAACTTATTACATGTATTCTTTGGTTGCCTTTTTGTAATGCTGACAAGTGTATTGATAGCAGATACCACTGTAAACTTAGAAAAATTTCATACTATTTATACTTATTTTGTACCTTTTGCCATGTGTTTTCTTGCTATATGTTACTTAGTTTTTGCTCCCCTTTAGAGAATGTGCTTCTGTGTATTTTCAAAATTGTGCCTGGATTATTTTAAAACATGAATAAATGTAAACAATTTTCAAACTGTTTGACATAATTTATGCATGATTTTGTGCAAAACACTTTTATTCTTGTTTATGTATATGCCACTATTATAATATCTGACGGTTCACTGAACTCAAGGAAACAAAAATGTTTTTTCTCATAAGTATTATAAATCAGCTGCACATGCTTTAAAGACATTTTAAGGCTGTTCTAAAAATATTCAGTAATGTTGGGTAAACTCAACCACAAAACCACTTAGAATAGCTCATGATTGTATTTCTGTGTGGTAAAAAAACACATTGCAGGCGCAAATGCCCTTTGTGGAAAAGCTCCATTGGATCCTGTCCATAAAGGGCATGTCCTTGCCAGAGCATGGGGTGAAGCCACCGAAACCCCAGGAGTGGACACTGAGCACATGCTTGAGAGGGCCATGTTAAGATTGAGTTGCTGGGGGAGAGATCACATCTCAGGAAAAGGTGCAAACATCTCCTTGCAGCTACAGTGTTGACAAGAGCATGAGGAGGACCTGCATCACTTTTGTTCCCCAGTGGACCCCATGGTGCTGAGGGGGGAAGGGAACTAGAACTCGTTCAGTCTCTGGTCTCTAACTTTCCTATTTTGCTCTTCCCAGCTAAGAACATGATTAACAAGCAACAGCTTTGATCTGTAAATCTTAACTTGGTCTGTACAAGCTGAAATAAACACGTGTAGAGTAGCTGAGTTTGTGAAAGGACTGGAGATTCTGGGTGTATCTGTCAGCACTGGCATATGCAATGTAGCAACTGTTACCAACTAATTTTGGGCCAGATTCTGGTATGTACCACTTAGAATTGGGCTATTTTGTCAGCTACCACAGTAAGGGAAATGAAAATAAGTATTTCTGTGATAAGGATAAGACTAAATAAAGGGAAGAAATGTTTTTCCCGTGCTCAGCTTTGAGGGTCCTTCAAGTCTGATATGCTGCCAAGGGGCTTATTAAGAACTTGTGTGTTACTTTTTCAGGCATTACTCTCTGCATAAACCATAATGTTCACTTCAGAACTATTACAGTGTGAGCTCTGAATGCATATTAGTAGCTTGTAGTAATATGGATTCATTTCATCCTTTTTCCATGCAGGATGGTTGGATATATTATTCTTCAAGTACATCCAGATATGGTAGTAACAATATGGGATGTGAATGTGAGTTTATTTGACTATTTGTCATAGGAACAGATAATCAAGTAAAAAATATTTTAGTTGTTGAATTAGCCCTTTTAAAGCTCTCAAACCCCCATAAAATAGCCAGCCTAGACCCCTGAAGCTTTTGCTCCTGTGGCTTTACATGTGGATCTTATTTTATTAGGTTGCACCAGATCACCCAGTAATACTTGTCAACAGTCTCAGTGATATTTTCTTTTTATTACTGATTTCTTCTGTAATGGCTGAGTCATCTGCAAACCTTTGTGTCTTCTTCTAAATTATTGATAAAATCCTGAACTACTGTATGTCCAGGAAGCTATCCCAGCAAAATACCTGTTCTATGATAATTCCCCATTTAAATTTCCATTTTGAAATGTCAGTTAACCAGTTTTCCATTCATTGAATGTGAGATGTCAATTTTGTATTATCATGTTTTCTTAACTCAGATGTCATGAATACCACATCAAATGTCTTGTAGAATCAGTGTATCAACAGTGTTGTCTTTCACTTGTGCTCAAAATTAGAAAAAAAGCCAGCAAATATGTTTGACAGTATCTATTTTCCATATTGCACTTAGATTGGCATTTAGCATATTTCTCCTCTTTAATTAGTTAGTAATTGAGTCCCCTGTCAGCCATTCCATTACTTTGCTCCAGATCAATTTCAGACTGACAGGGCTGTAATTATCTAGGTCATTAAGTTTATCCTTCTTAAATATTAACACAACATACGTTTTCTTCCAGTTTTCTGGAACCTTCCCAATTGTTCCAAGACTTAGCAAAAAGCAGTCAGCTCTTGAACAGCTCTTGGATACAAGTTACCTGTAGTTTCTTACACAAGTATTTTACTTTTATTACTTCAGTAGCTTCCATTTAATTTTTTTCTTTTTTTTTCTTTTTTTTTTTTTTTTGTTGCCTGGTAATTTATCATCCTCATGGAGTGTCATCAATTGTCTGTCTTTTCCTTAATACTGAACACAAATACTTATTGAACACTTCTTTCTTAACTTCATTACTCTTAACAAATCTTCTACTTCAATCTGATAAAGAACTGGTACCTTTGTCAGGGTTCGTAATGATTTTGAAAAATATTATTCTTAATTCTCTGGCCATAAATTTCTCCTCACCACTTGGCTACACTTACTGGAGGAATTATATATGTAATACCTTAGCTATACTCTATATTCAGTGTTATTAACTTTCTTTTTTTTTTCATTTTACTGATTTACAATTAAATAGAGGTTTTCATTAACCCTTTGATCTAGTTATTTTTTGAACACATACCACTTTCTTTCCTAATTTTTCAGCTAATTAATATTTGTATTTTCCAGTTACTGACTTGTTTTCTCTCCTAGCTGATTCTCCTTTTCTATAATTTTCAGGCTGGTAAAAAGATGGCACCATCCATATAACTGTTGGGCTTCATCCCCTTCATGCCCATAAAGAGCAATCAAGTTATCATCATAGTCACTAATATAAATTTACTTCAATTTTCATTATTTCTGAGACGCTATCTCACATAAAATTCTCATTCTTGGGAGAGTTCTCCATTTTGGCTTAAGGTATGTTAATACAGAATGTTCAAAAATTCAGCAGAGGTACCAGCATCATGAAACTTCAGGCACATGTCGGACAGGCTGCAGTCTCAGACAATTGTGCAGCTTTTTCGCTCCTACTCATTAGAGAAGGTACAAAGGCATCCACTCATCCTGCTGTCTTGTATGATTTGGTGATTTGCAGACAGCAGCTACTATCCCATCTAGTGTTTTATCTGTTAGAGTATTGATCCATTGCATTCACATCCTTTGTTTCTGAGCTGCCGGTGTCCTGAAAACAGACTGTGGCTCTTTTATTGTGGAGTGCCACTCTTCTTCTTCTCTCTACTTGATCTTTCTAAAAATAGGTTATAACCATTGATTTTAATGTTTCAGTTATGCAGTTCTTCCCATCTGATTTCAGTAATACCTGCTACACTGAATTTATAAATATATGATTTTAATTCCTTTCCTTTTTTACCCATACTATCTGGTATTGTTTTCTAGAAAAACTACTACTTTTACATTCTTCATGAATTTTGGTTTTGCCATCTTAATTTCATCCAGAAAGATTAGGGGGTTTTAGTTGGATTTGGTTGGGTTTTTGTTTTTCATCAGTTCCTCATTTAGTACTAATTTTTAGTGTCTTTCCTAGCAGGCTGTTTGTCCTTCTGCAGAACAGGAGACTACTACTACCATTAAATGGTGCCATCCTTTCACCTGCATCGGAAGACGGATGCTCCATGTTCAGAATATTTTTTTCCTGTCTTCCTTCATTCGCCAGCCAAGGATAATATCCTGGAGGATCATACAGTCATTCTTGTTTTTAAGCAATGTTCAGGATTCCTTGACCTTGTCTAAAATCTGTGAGACAATCCCTATGCAGGAGCCACTGATGCGTTCAATCTTTAATCCCCAGCCTTTTCCCCAAATTGGTTGGGCTACACGTGATCCCTAACTGTCCTTTCTTGAAAAACACTTCTGCCTCTAGAGAATTCTGGAGTTTGGGTGGAGTCAGTTGGAGATGGAGGGAAGCTGTCTGTTTTCAAATGGAATTGTTGGCTGTGTTAACACATCTGCTACTTCTGTTTTTGTTGCACAGACTAACCAGACCTCTCCGGGCTGCTCAGTCCCTGGGCTAGCAGCTCCCATCTCTTCTCAGGACTGGCAGAATTTGGAAATCTAGGGAGTTTGGGTTCTGAGACTATGTGTAAAGTGAGCAAAGGAACTGTCAAAAAATGAAACATTAAGATTTGACTTGCTTTGTCAGAAAATTGATCCAAATCTGCATCTTTGTGAGGGAAATTTAAATTACAACCAGCTAGCACTCTTCACTGGCAAAAGGAAAACATTCTACCAGAGAATTTCTGATTAACTCTTCTCCTGTCCAGAGGAGAGCTATCTAAATTAATTGTCTTTGACAGGTGAGGTCTGTCCTCATTTTGGTACAGGAGATAAAGTACTGGTTACAACACAACTGGGTAGACTTGCACAGCTTTTTAATTACAACAAAAGCACTTATCACAAATGTCTTATAAACTGAGCATCAACAGTGCTTGGATTGCAGCTGCCTGGCCTTGGGGTTTGATGGCTTACCTCTTTAATAGATACGATGAAACATTATCCTGTATTCTCTGGCCAACTTTGTCTTCAGCCCGTTTTTATAGTGCCTTATAGTTCATCAAGCCAAACTGCATAGGCATTAAAATAAGGCTAATCAAATCAATTTGGTCTCACATTGCCTTTTTTTTTTTTGTCAGCACTCCAGAAAAGATACTCAGTTCATTGTTCTGACATACTACAAGTTGCATTGCTTCATCATCCTAGTGACCTGATTGATGAATGACACTTGATGTATGATGATGTCACTGAGTAAAAAGTCTGATTGCTGCCTTGTCCTGTGTATTAGTTCTGCACAATTTGGAAGAGAGCTAAGCAAATGCTTTCCCTGAACATACTGTATAGAAACTCAAAATCTTCCTAATTTTGCAGGATAGATCCACATGGTACAGTACAAGCCCCATGCCATGCAGAGATATTCCTCCTGGCTCTGAATGAACAAAATGTGTCTGCATACAAATGGCAAAGCATTTGTTACGTTTTTGCAAGGAAAAACATGGAAAAGAACCTTCAGAGCACAGCCTCACAGCTCCTGGTTTCTCTGGCCTGTGCTGTGAGCAACAGGTTGGAATTACGAATCATTTGGTATTATGTTGATTAATTCACACACTCACATACACACACAAAATGGCATGGTAAAAATGTCATACACTAAAACATACACTCAAAGATCAAGTCACTGTACTTTTTTTCTACAAGTGTTGTGGAAGGAAGGGGAGACAGGAGAGTTTATATTTGCACAACTGGCTGAAAGCTGAATACAGTAAGCATCTTGAGAACATCAAGTGATTGTGAAGAGAATTATTATGAACACTATAATGATTTTATTTTTTGTTATTTCTTCATGCTATCTTGAAAAAGATCAGTTCTTTTCATCAACACCTCAAAGATTCTTCCCCAAAAAAATACAAAGCAGGCTGACAAAGAGTTTCTGAAAGTGGTTTTGATTACATGAAAAGAAGCAATGGGAATTTTAAAAGGGTAGAGAAAAGAGTGAATATTTAAACTAAGGACATTGAGACCTAAAATTCCAGAACTTTATGTACTGTACTTTTCACAGATATCAATGGGAGTACTTACTTAAAGCATAGTACAGGATTCAGGGATTCCTTCATATCTGCAAATGACACAGAAAAAAAAGAAGAAGAAAAGGACAGTCTTTTTCTGGCATGAAGCCTTTGTTTCAGCTTTCATGATACTCGAAATGGCAACCATCTTTAGTGATGGTTCAAGGGTCAGAATTCATTTCTTTTTTCTTTTTTTTCCCACCCCAGCAAAAAGAGGACCAAGCACTCAAACTGCAGCATTTTTTCAAGGGCAGCCTTGCAGTCCTTGGGAGTTTTAAAATGTGGAAAGTACTGTATTAAATTTAGTGCATCAGTAGTGAATGGGATAATTTAACAGCACCTTCCCCTCTCAAGTGTTTCTTTTCTTGAATGGATTATTCGACAGCAAGGGTTGAGGATACAAACTTTGAATCATGAAAGAGTATGTACATGCTGAAGAGGTATTACAATGATTTATAAGCACTGGTAATGGTTTAGAATCCAAAGGGCTGATGACCTTTGCTTTTAAAAGCATGCTTTAAATGTTATCATTCTACAGCACCGTCTTCACAACTCTCTCTCCTAAATGCTTTTGGACACACAGACCATGGGATTAATTATATACTGCAAGCAACAATTCATGAATATTTAACACACTCATTTATACTTAATGAATAAATTTGCATTTCGACAGTGTTATTTAATGTGGTTTAAGCAAAAACTGCTCATTACCTTTCAATTTTGTAGATTAGGAGAATGTAATTCGAATGATAAGGTAGGAGAGAGGCGGCATGATTGTTTCACACGGTTCGTTCCCACAGGTTTTGATCAAAACGGCTCAGTTTGGTTTGTTCGGGGAAGTTTGTCCGTCTCGGTCACTTCATCCCGCTCCCTGCGGGAAGGCCGAAGCAGCCAGGGCTGAGCTGGGAGGCAGCGGGCTTTGGGCAGGGCATTCCCCGGACTGAGAGCGGGGCTGCCGCTGCGGGAGAGCCGAGGGCAGCAGGGCACACCTTCTGTGGCTGTGGCGGTGCCGGGGGCTGCGGTGGAAGAGCCCTTCAGCCCCCTGCACCCAGAGCTCCGTGTGAACGGCTGCCGGCCTTGGGAGAGCTTTCCCGGCAGGGCAGGGCAGGGCAGGGCAGAGCAGGGCAGGGCAGGGCAGGGCAGGGCAGGGCAGGGCAGAGCAGGACAGAGCAGGACAGGACAGGGCAGGGCAGAGCAGGGCAGGGCAGGGCAGGGCAGGGCAGGGCAGGGCAGAGCAGGACAGAGCAGGACAGGACAGGGCAGGGCAGAGCAGGGCAGGGCAGGGCAGGGCAGGGCAGGGCA
>JAHLSL010000008.1:11200736-11226433 GCA_025920805.1 Petroica traversi
GGGAAAAAAAATATGATTTAGGATAGATTAGGCTTGTCTTCTGACTTTGGTGATTCAAATCTACTTGCATAATTTAACTCAATAATGTTTTGCTTGATAATGCTTGTGAACTGGGAGATGAACAAGTAAGGAATCTATCATTTTCCCTGAATTTTATTTCAAATTTACTTATTTCTGTTGAGAAAATTTGCCAATTGTATTCAGATGTTGGGAAATCCATGTAAGATGTTTGCTTTGGATTTTCCAAAGCAGAGCTACTCACATCCAAGGTATGAAAAATTACTACATTCATAATTTGTAACCTATAAGGAATAGTTAACATCTAACTTGTTGGCTATAGAAATCAAGCCTGGGGGCATATTTAATTGACTCAGAGTCAGACATATTTCTCCTGTGGGCAGAGAGAAGTAACTTTTCTGAGACACAGAAGCCTCTCTCATTTGTATCCTGTGCCAAAGATCTTTAAGCCTCATGAAAACCTTCCTCTCTGGAGCATTCTTCCTTCCACTACTGTATTTCCTCTTAACAAGGTATTACTCTTGTGCTGTTAATGTTAATGAGAGTACTAAAATCTCTTAATAAGAAAATGTTTGCATTAATACAGACAGTTACTTTGCTGCTCAGGATCAGCCTGATTCCATGTGCAAAGACTTCTATGGACAATTTTACAAATGCCTTTATTTGGTCTGGCCAGAGGTTCTCTGGAAATGCTACAATTTCAGGGAACAGTATGAATACTACAGTCACGTTGTTTGGGAAGATAGCACAGTAAAATTTTTTACCAGTATATTATCTCAACCTAAAAATGTTGACACCTGAACAGAGCAAGTGCTGATACATTAATTTATAATGAATTAACTAGGCTTGCTTGAGCTTTTGAAGGTTATGTGACTGCATTTATTGATCTCATTTCACTGATATCAATAAGAGCCGAAGTTTCTTGTTACCCCATAAGGCCGTTCATGTCATTGTCTCCCAGATTCATTTGAAGCATTTTCTTTGATCTAGCAAGCTAAAACATCTGCATGAATTCTTAGAAAAAGCTCTGACTGATATGGTTGCTGTATTTATTGTCAGTGAAGGGACATAAGCCATAGCTCTATTACTAGTTCTGGGAGAAATGAAGTCTGGTTAGCAATGTTTGTCCTTAACAGTCTATATTTCTCCATTGATTTTGCTCAACATTCCCCATGTCCCCTAAAAACCTTCACAGACTGTCACATCCCTATGTTTTCTTTTTCCACACTGCCCCTATGCCTCTCTTGCCTATCCCATGTCTATTCCCAGAGAGATGTTTTGCTGCGGTAACAGAAGTTAAGGTGGCTTCAGAGCTTCTTCACATATTCTCTACATCCTCCTGTCCTGTCTGGTGTTCCAAAGAAAACATTTGGCTGGTTTAAAGTTAGGTGTAGACTTCTGGTCCAGTTAATAAATGTGTTCCCACTCACTGTTTGCTGCTTCCTCCCTCTGAGCACACTGAACAAAAAAGTGACAATTTAAACTGCTCCTGCCTTTCCTTCATTTAAAGTTCCAGTAGGGACTCTCTCCTATTATTTGGCTGCTGAGCTTCATGAAATTCATGCCTATATTTGAGACCTTTGTTTTTCTGTGAAATTAGTTGTAAATTACCCATGAAATCCAAAGTTACTTAATGGAGGTAGACAGGCATGCAAACACACTGTGTGTCTATGATCACATGAGCTTTGTTTGCATTGGGACATTAGGCTTACACAAAAATAAGTGGAAGATGGAGGCAGTAATTTACTATTCTTGTGGACATCTTTGCTAACTTGCGTGACCAGTTGTGAGGCAGACTGTTGGTTTCCCCTTTGGTCACAGACAAAGATAGGCTGAGGGGAGGCAGCAAGCTAAACCACTGGAGGGTTTTATTGCATTTTGTTTTACAGGTCTTACTTATTCCTGTTTGATCATATGGCAGGTGTCAGCCATTTGTTTTTAAAGAGGTTGTCAGTACCTGGAGAGTTGGAGGTGCTTGTAATTTGTGTATTAGTACTAGAACAATAAATCAGAGGTAAGGACAGAAGCAAAGTATGCAAGGGAGACATTGTGTAACAGAAAACTATGGGAAGAGACTCGGAGAGGTCTGGACTGCCAGCTAATGCGGAGGAGAGGAAAGAAAAGAGCAGCCTGACCTTTCTGTGGTGCCCTTATAAGAGGTCAGAGGAATGAAACAGTAATGGCAGCCTTCAGTCTCAAAAAGGGCAGCAGGAAGAGAAGGGCAGCAGCAGAACTCAGCTACTGCTGTATATTCGATTAACATTTGCTGCTCACAAGCCCATCATTTTTCACAGAGTAGGAGCCAGGATAAAAGCCATCCTACTTAGTGTCCATTTCACCAAGTGAAATCTAATTAGTTAAATGTTTAAAAGTTAATGAAGAATATGCGATGTCAGAAAATATGTTCCAGTGTAAGTGCAGCCCTCTCATACAAGCACTCGTGCTGTTGTAAACTCTGATTGCGTAAATAACACCTCAGTGCCAGGGCTAGAAAAGGCCTTTTGGCAAACGGCCAGGAGGATGCCCCATAAAAATGTCCAGTGATCTCTTTAAGGGTTCAACTCCAATGTTAATGAAGGCTCCCCATGCACACATACGTGAAAGGATCTTATTAATTTCTGGAGTTTGTGTGCCATTCACATCTGCAGAATGCTGGACAATAAAGCTGTGAAGATATTTTTTCTGGGCATGTGGGATGCATGCATTGCTTTGCTTTAGGACTGTTGCTCACACATAGCTGCATTCTAGCTTGAAATATTTACCCAAGAAATCAAGGGGAAAAAACCCTGAGAATTGTCTGATGAGCTTCAGATATCACTGGAGCTCCTGAGTTGTCCAGCTGAAAGTGCATTTATTTGACAGTTAAATACTAGATGCTTGAATACAGAAGTTGGAATATTACATTTTGAGAGCTCTGATATCTCCTGATGAAAATCTCTGCTATAAGACTAAAATTCAATATTACGTAATATAATATTTTGCCCCTACACAGTGAAATTTCAGCACATTCCTCTCTGGAAGAGTTTCCAGGAATTATTATGCTTCTCCAGGAGATGCATCAGAAATGAAAAAAAAAAAATCTTTGAATCAGACAAAAGCAAACCTGTTAAAAAGAAGTATTGGGTGCAATATTACCACAGAGAACAGGGCCAGATTGTGTGTGGGAGTACATCAGCATTGCTCCATTGAAGACAAATGGATGATCTGGGCTGAATGTTGAGTCCTACAGGGATCTCAGGTAATTTCTTTCCAAGCCTCTGTTCTTCTGTCTGCAAGCTGGTCGATTGCACCTTAACAGAATCTAAACATTACCATTTCAAATGGGTCCTCTTTTTACAATAAATGTTCATAGAAATTAATTTCAAACTCTGGTCTGTCAAGATCTAAATACAAGTAATATCCAGCTAGTATACAGGCAAAGCACAAAGTCTTTTCTCATTATGTAGTTATCAGAAACACTCTAAAAAACTACAGTAGGAAAGAAATTCTTTGCTATTTTGATCTATGAGTAATTATATAAAATAGAAAGGGATTTTTAGAGGGAGCTGCAGAATGATAATTCTGTGACTTGAAGAGAAAGGAACAAAAGGTTGTAGTTGGAAAAATGATATTTTTTTCCTGAAGGAAAAATGTGAAAGAAAAATCAACCTCCAGCAAAGGAGTAGATGTGATTAGAAGAAAGATATAAAAGTGATCTCTAAAGAGTGAGAAGTAGAAACTCTTCTAAGAGATGGCTGAAAAGTAGTGAAAGAATCAACTACCAGGCTTCTCTGGAGGAGTTATTCATAGCGAAATGCTGAAGAAAAATGAGTCTACTAGAGACTTGCTGTGTCGTATGTATTCAGGCTCAGATAAATATTCACATTTCACAGCCTTTGCAAGAGCAGCTCCTGTGAATATTTTAACATTAACCTGGTGATCCCCTGTAAAAGCTGTCACTGTTACCTTATTTCATACTCTCTGTACTGGGTTGTTTTGTTTAGCATGAAAATCCTGGTGGATCAATTAGGAGTACTTCCTACTTCAAATATAGTTGAGTGGATTTGCCACTATGAGAGAATCTTAGGACTGATTTTGATTCAAATTTCATACCTTTTTACTAAGTAGTGCATCAGAATCAGACAGTCTGCTGTGAGGTAGGGTCCAGGAAGGGTTCAGGGAGATTACAAAACTTGGGTGATTGTAGCTTCATAGCTGAGCACTGAGCAATTTTTATGGGGTCGTAATGTGTCGTAATGGCACAGTTTACAAAGACTGGTAGAAACTAGTTACAAACACCTGAAGCATTTCTTCTGCTGTACCAATAAACTCTGTGGACTTCATCTGGGATTTTCCTCTTGTCCGGGCAAATATTTTGAACAGTTATCATTTGGGTGGGATATGAAATCAGGAAAGGAACAACTCATTGGCTGAATGTAGCCACTTGTAATTCTTGAAACCAGGTCCCTCCCAGAGATCGGGTAAGTATCTTTTATTAGCACCTTTGTTGTTAAGATATTGATATTTCTGTGGCTTCCTCATGGGCTTTTTAGTGAATAATTAATATTTGAACGGTGTTAAATGATGCAGGTTATTATTCCTGTTCCTTAAAGGGATGCCCACATGCTTTTAATAAGACAATGAGTTTTGGTAGGGCCTTTTAGGCAATTCTTGCCTTTAAAAAAAGGAGAGATGGCTCTATGAAGGAGAAAGGCAGAATAATATGTTCAATATTGAGCATGAGAAAGTGAGGACTGCCTGCCTACCTCACTGTTAGCTTGTAGTCATTGTATTTAAGTTATCTTTAGGTTTTCTTTCTTCAGTGCCCTTCCATGCTCCTCTTAGTCTTCCTCCTTACAGAGAATTTCAGAGATGAAGGAATAAACTTTTCTGGCATAAGATCTATTTGTGTGTGAATACACTCAGAGAGGGTCTATGAACACTGGTGTGAATGTGATATGTCTGTACAGATATTGAAATGCTCATCAGAAGATGAAAGCAAAA
This sequence comes from Petroica traversi, assembly GCA_025920805.1. Lineage (NCBI taxonomy): Eukaryota > Metazoa > Chordata > Aves > Passeriformes > Petroicidae > Petroica > Petroica traversi. Next base: position 11,205,738 of record JAHLSL010000008.1, read on the forward strand.
AGCCATTTTCCCTTATCCCCAGTTTCTGAGGCAGGATGAGCACACTCAGAACAGCCATGACAACAGTATTTCGAAAACCTTTTAAGAACAGATTCTCAAATGGTGTAAATTCCATATTTCATTCATTAATCTTGCTATGCTGATTTTCACTGAGAACCATCTCCGTAATTTTCAGAACATCATCCTACATGCTTCTTGCCCAGAGTGCTGTCTCACAGGACAGTCAGATATGATGACAATGGGTATGGTATAAATAGGCAGAGACAGATCTCTGAAGGGATTGTTTTGAAAGAGCCAGATGGCAACAACCACATTTATTCTTTTTCCCAGTGTCACAAATATGCTTTGCAGTAGGGCTGTGCTTTTTCATTCCAAATGAACCCTACCAAAACCCCATGTATCTTCCGTGTGTATTTCAGTTCCTCAGGGAGACATCTGTGGCCACAATTATACAAAGTCCAAGCCTCATTTTACTGATTTACCATCCAGGAAATGCAGTGACATAACCAGATTGCTTATAATTGTGGTTTTTTAATTGGCTTCCTGAAACATTAAAAAAGAAACAGTGAAAAGCAGAGTTGCTGATGCAGGGTCCCATGCATGCCACTGCTTTGCATGAATAAGCCTCTGATTAATTCTGAGATCCCTTAAAACACATCTTAGTCATCCTAAAATCTAACCAACATTTCTGTGTTCAAATTAGCATCCACATTACTCACTTAGTACTTTTCTCTTAATATTTCTTCCACTTCTCTGCCAATTTCTTCCAGTTCTGTCTTGCTGGTAGAAGTTCATACCTTCTCCTTGATAAATTTATGCATAGTAGCTTTCAGATAAACAAAGTCAGTTTCTCTTACTTTACTATGTCTATAGCCAGCTGAAAACTTTTTTGTCTGTAGTGGAGGTAGCACTACACTATCCAGAGCAGGTGTTCTTTTGGCACTAAGCAGCACACTTGAGTCAAAAGACTCATTAACTGAGGTGTAAGCATGCTGTATAAAATTCTGGATTTATAAACTTCATACCAGACATGGGACCATACATGTGCCTTTTCTGCTTTTGCCAAGTTTTTACTAATGATCATTAAGAAGTACAGTCAGATCCAGCATTTTTCAGCTTAAGTCTCCACTGACTTGTTGAGCATTTTTTACATAATGAGAATTGCTATTTATAACCTTGTGATGCAGAAGGGGAAAATTTCCAGAGGGCAGGTTCCCACTGAAGCACAGCTTCTGTTCAGAGGAGGGAGGAGATGAACCCAGATTCCTTTCTCCTGCCCCTCCTTGGTGGTTATTTACACTGACCTGAAGGTGAGGGTATCCAGCTGACATGCAGGAAGGGCTTTTTGCTTAAGGGTCACTCTAACCCAGTCTCTGCTGTGGGAGATGCCTGTCTCCTATCTGCAAAGAACTTTGGAGGCTGTAATCCTGTTTGGGGTGTTTGATTCTCCCTCCTCACTGTGAGTTTCCAGTCCCCTTTCATGAGGAGCTGTTGCCCAAAGCAATGGGGTGGCAGAGGAGCCAAGAAGGCTCAGGGCTGGCAGGAGCAGCCTCAGCCCGTCCTGTGCTCAGGCTCAGGCTGAACAGTGCCCAAGGCAGACCACCTGAGCTGGGTAGGAAATGCAGGCTTCAGAGCTGTCTTTGTGCCAGCTCTGCCAGGTGATCACACTGTCAGCTACCTGATCTTTCAGTAAGTGATACTGGCCTGAATGTGGTAGGCAGTGCACTGGGAAAACAGGGAAACATTTCTTTTTCTTTTCAAACTGTTGTCTGAATGGGGAGGCAAGTGATTTGGGTATTCTTTGGGATATTTTTCTTTCTGCTCAGGGGAAGTTTAGGGCCATTTTTGATCTAAGTCTGTCTTATGTTTGGGGACAGTAAAATAAAGGAAGCAATACACCTCTGTAAATACAATTTTCTGGAGTACAGTGGCAATGATACTGATTAGTGATCAGTGCACTATTGTTCCTTGATATCTCTGAAGAGGAGGCACAAGTATTTTGCTCCCTGGTGATCGCTCAAGGATAACTTTTCATAGGAATTTATGCTCAGCTGCCTTCTGCCCTATTTCCTGGTATTTTTGGTAAATCAAATTGGTGCCTTCAGCATGCTTGCCTTTGTACTTTGAATGGATTGGCATTTCAGAGATGACAAATCCTTTATACGAATTTGAAGGATAAAAACTTTGTATGGCTTTTATATTCAAATTTGTTTACAGAATGATATTTGCAGATAACTTTTTTGTCATCCTCTTTTTTCTTTTTTTTTTTTAAGTGCTGGTGTAGTCAGTAGCTTGTTCTGTGCTTGGAGGTGTATTTCTTTTATTATGTTCATTATTCATGATGGTTCTGTACTGATGCTATGGGAACCTGCTGCATTCATTAAACACCATTTTATAGAATTGATTGACTGGAGCTGGCACAAGTTTATCTATAATATTTTTGAAGAGAATATATCCTGTATCCAACTTGTAAGATAAACTTATAAGACATATACAGATTTATTATGCATTTTCTGTTTCATTGCTCTGTCACCTCCACGACCAAGTCCATATGCCTCTTGGAGCTAGAATTTGATTCTATTTTGCTGCTGACATGCAGCAAGCCCTCTTTAGGACCTCCTCTGCTTTGTGTCCTTATGCATACTTCTGGAAAAATACAAAGCTTTCAATTTTTGTAATCACTGCATTCTAACTTAATTCCTTCTGCTAGTTCTAACAAGAGAAACTTCATTTTCTCTATCAAATACTTGCGATGCAATTTCAGTTCTGCACACCCGTGTCTCTATGCAGGTATTGTTTATGGTGTAAAGGTGAATAAACACCACTACATAGAGAAAAATTACCAAGTATTTTGAGATCCCCAGGGTTTCAGTTTTGTATTCATGTATCAGGAAAAATTCTTGCTGCTCTTATGATGGTCTAAGAATACAGATAAGGCAAGGTGTTCAGGAAAACGTCATATATGTTATTATAACAGCTAATACAATTTTTGAGGGGAAAAAGATCCCTTAGTTGGCCCTGTGCACCCAAAGCTGGGCTCTTTGTCCTTATTGTGTTCACTTGTATAATATAGGATATCACCTCTCCCTAATGTGTCAAATTTACATTTTTCATAAAAACTGACCTTGCTTTTGTATTCAGCAAGTAAAATCTTCTCATAGCCACCACCTTTATTCTTTTTTGCAAGTATGACTGCATTGTAATAATGAACTAAAAGCTACATAGCAAGGAGATTGTTATTATAGTGGACAACACAAACATGATGGCTTCTGCACTCATCACTGTAAAAGTAAATTGCAGAAGGTGGGCAGTGCTGTGGTCATCTGATTACTTTAATGTGGTAATACATTAGCTTAATGTATTGAAGGTCAGGAAGTGTTCATCTCAGTGGCACTAAACTGGAAATCTGCAGAATATAACAGAAACCAGCAACAAGTATCATAACTGATTGCCATTAAGAAATTAATTTAGCCAAAGAGAACTATTTCTAAGCAGCAGTCAAGAGCAGAGGGCTATAAACCTGTATGCAATTTTACAACCCCCTCATCTCGAGGAAGGTTTTGTTTGCCAAGTGCACTCTTCCTGCAGACACAGATACAATAGCTTCACCTTATGCACACTGGTCATAGAAGTCTATCCATTAAGAATCAAAAATACAGGAAATGCAGGATCAGAGCAGATTATTGAACACTGACGGTCAGTAATTTGGAGGTTTGTAAGAATTCTCATTTCATCCAGATTATTTTGTAGGTCAGACTTGTAGATCTAGAAATATACTCTGGATTCTGTGAGCACACAAATCTACTTGACATTTCACAGGTGCAAGAATCCCTTAGACTGTTCGTTGTTGGATATTAATTGATTTTATTAAGCTGTGTTCATTAAGAGATGTAAGAACAAATAAAGCAAGTACAAGACAATTAAGTTGCTTTGCACTGATCTGCTGATGCACTGGAAGACGTGACAACCAGAAAACCTAGCAACTTCAGTATGTTCCTGGCCTGGTACTGTTATAATAATCACAAAACATGTTTGGCAAAACATTTCTTAATCCTAGGACATTTTTTCTCCAAGACTTTAGAGCACTGAAAGTCTAAAGATAAGAAAATTCTTTTTGATCAATCTTGCTTCACCTTCGATTCTCATTCTGCTTAGCAACCTTGGTCCAAATAGATCCCTCCTTCCTTTTCTTCTACCAGCTAGTTCAGCTTCCTAGTTGCAATAAAACGGATCTCACTTTTCAGACAGCTCCTCAAACTCAGTGTAGACAAACTGCAGCTTTCAGAGCAAACCACGGGAGAATTTCACTTCTTTCCTACTTTCCGAAATTCATTCAAAGACTTTACTGCTTGGAAATTCTCTTTCATTGAGGATGAGACATACACAGCTGAGATCCCACGATGACTCTCAAGTTTGTAGTGGTTTACATGGTTTCTCTCTCCTGTCACTGTACGGATGGTTTAGTCCTAAATGGAGCTTGTAATGCAACAAGCCAATGACAAAACATTTGCCTTTAGCTTTCAGTACAGAGCTATCATCTTTCAAAATGGACAAGTCAGAAATACTGATCTCAATGGCAGAGTGCTTCTGAATGCTTTCTTCAGTTAGCAATGCTTCTACTGAATGTCATTACTCTACTTTAGTGACCCAGCCATAAAGACAGCTTTAATTATTTCCACTGTAATCTGAAATGTGGTGTGGCTGTCAACAAGCTTACAGGATTGCTTAGTTTATGACAGGTGAAGAATTGTACACTGTAAATACTGTGCAGTGCTTTCCCAGGATTTGCAACTATGTCATATGTGTATCCATGTCTAGTTCTTATGGTGCTGTTAATTTCTGAACTGAACCTGAGCTGAACTGGAGAAGCTGAGCTTCCATCTCACTAGTCTCTTTTTTTTTTTTTCCTTTTAGCAGCCAAAAGAGCAGCACATACAAAACACTAGTAAGAAGCATTTCAGCAATACAATATAGTTATACAGTCAGTTTCCAAATCAGTATTTTTGAACATTATATACCTGTTTTTCTTTCCTTTTCTTGTCTTTAGTCATAAGGATGGTGTATTACTGGATATTTAGTGCATTATTTTTATGGTGTAATGCTGCTTAGGAAGATGTGATAGTGGCCTAAATTTGATGGGAATATGCAAATGTCATACAATATGACAGCCTGTGCTAGAGTTGAAGAACAGAGACAGTGGATCTCAGTTTTATAACGAGGTGGTTTGTTGTTTTTAATGAGGCCATTGGGCAGAAAAATAAAAAGGGTGTGACTTTTTTTTTTTTCACTCATTGCAAATATATCTCCCTGATCTTCCTTATTCTTTTGTCTTTGGATGAGCTAGATTATAATGGGAGCCCTCAGAATCCTTTGTATTTTTTGAGCCTTTCATACCTCTTATCTCAGAAATCATCTTTCTTCTTTTATAAGAGACTTTCTAGCATAGCTTTCTAGCTGGCCAGTTAAACTGCTTTTTCACATCTATTCTGTTTGTCCAGTAACTGAAAGAACCTGGTCTGTCACATTTCCCAGTAACTCTCCAATAGACTGAAAAGCATCCTGCCTCAGAACACTCCACTCGTAACTCAGTGTGCAGACATTACCACCTGCTTCCCTATTTCATCACTCATTGGCAATTACATGACTCATGCATGCAAATTAGATAGAAACAATTCTCATGAAATTTGAGTTTACCCAAACTTTCTAAACATTTTCTGATGTTTGGAGATTTCTTTAAGTTTATGAAACTTTGGGAGGCATGATTTGTTTTTTCTTTTAAACAACAGCATCTTGGAGTTAGTTATGAAGATGTCAGTCCAGTTCTAAAGCATAGGTGAAATCTAAGCAAGTAATGCCTTGTTTTATAAATAATTTAGTCTAGTTGCACTCTCAAGAAATGCAGCCATGTATAGAATTATCTTTTCCAGTCTGAAAAAAAAAATACAACCATTACAAATATGTGAACTAATTATTCATATTTATTTCCCCAAAGTAGTGAGAATTCAGAGGATTATAATTTATTTCAGTTAGGACTTTGATGCTGCTCCTGCCTGTTGACAGGAAGTGTTTAGCTTCTGATGGACCAGACCCGAGAGATGTCACACAGTGCCATTCGAGCTGATGTTTCTCACTCACCTTACTGAGTAGCTAAAGGCAAGAATATTGTGGATATTCTGCTCAGCCCATTTAAAATCTTTCTTCACTACCCCCTGTGCTCTTCACAGACACCTTTGGATGTAATTTTAGCCATGCTGAGAGATGTATCTTATGTTGTAGAGTTTCTGTCTTCCAACTTAACACCTACGTAGGTGTGCACAGAGCAGCTTGAATCCAAAATATGCCCTTAGTGTCACAGCAGGGATGCTGGCCTTGCTCACAGGGCCATTTGATCAACACTGTCCTACTTCCAGATCTGAGCTGCAGGGTCTGTGTGGTGCTGTACCAGCCTTGGATTGCACTGATGCAGAGAACTGTCCTGTATTTCACTGAACAGTTGCCCCAACACAGTAAGTGGAATTCCTTCAAGTTTTCTGTGAAAAGATAATGTTTTTTTTAGAAGAACCTCTTAGAAAACAGGGCAAATCCTTGGTTAGCTAGCTCTCATACTTTGGTAACATTTAATTTAAAAGTATTCTGTAGAAAGAAGACACTTGTAGACAGTCTACCACGTAATAAGACCATATTTGGAGCAGACAGATGGAGTTAAATGAACCAGGAAAACTTACAGCTCATTTAAAAAGGTCTGCTGTAGATGAGAATGAAAAAAAAAAAAAAAAGAAAGAAAGAAAAAAGAAAAGGGACACTTTATAGGATAATCCTGAGTGTCTGTCCCCAGTGTATTGACTATCTGAATGGAAATTTTTAGAATCCAGGAATCAATTATATCCGTACATTCCAGAAGATTTAAAATTAACTAGTCTTGCTTTATCCTTTGCTGTACTCCTTGTATTTTTTAACACTGACTTTCTGTACTATTTGAAAGATAATCATGCTAGAAAAAGCACATATATTGTAAGAAGTTTCAGAAGGTATAAGAGAAAGGGCTTTCTCTCTGAAGGATAATGAGCAGAGGGGCACCCAGATGAACATGTACAGCTTGTAAAGAAAAAAGCACAAACTCCTCTCAGCAATTTCTGTGGAAAAAGGAAGTTAGCAAGAAAGAGAAAATTGATATAAACATACTGTCTGACTCATACAAATGCTGAATACCAGCAATTAAAACATTTAAAAGATGGCACTGCATGTTAATGCTTCTTCAAAGACAGTGTCTATTCTTCTCTAGTCTTGTGTAATATGCATCATCTCTGGGAAGCTGCAAAGTTTGAAGGGAGGTCTTCAAAATACTGTTCCTCCTTCTGAATGAATCATTCCTCCCAGAGATAGTTAACTATTGCCATCTCTTTGCCATAAACCAAATGATAGCCTAAACTCAATTGTAATAGCAACGTGGTTTTCTGTAGCATCATTTCAAAGCACAGAACCTGAGAATATGTTTATTTATTGCTTGGTGAACAAATACATTCTCAGCAGATGACAACTGAGGATAACATCCTGCTTTAATGGCACTTTTTCACGGTATGTTTTTTTGCACTTTCCTTCATACTCACCTTCTTGTATTTTCTGTTTACTAGTTTCTGATGTGCACACCAACACTAATCAAACAGGCTATGCTTTTAAAGCTTCATTCTTAGCTGTGCTTGGGTTGAATGTGTGAAAGCACCACCTTCCCAGCCACTGCAGAGACACCACTGCTACACTGCAGTGTGAAGAGAGGCCTAATAACTGAGGCACTGACACAGCGGCCACTTGCACACTGCAAGATTTAAGAATAATTTGCATGCTTGTGCAATACACGGCTAGTGTAAATATGGACTGAAACCTCCTCAGCAGTGTCTTAGGGAAGGTGAAGGAAACAGGGAGGAAGTTTATATGGGGAGACAGAATTTATAGTATCCTGACATTTGGTCTGGCAGGCATGCTTGAGAAGTGATAGTATAAGTGTCACTAACTTCAGGGTACACTTATAGGTAAAGTTTCTCTTTCAGGGGAATTATCATACTGTATTTTCTCACTTTATCACTCATAAGTCATCTGTAATTATAGATGTTTATATATTTTAGGAATAAATAAATAGCCTACATTTCAGAAGTAAACAAGTTCTGACTCTGGACAAGTAATATAGGGTTTTGTTTACCTCAGAGCTCCTTAGTGCTCTTCTCTGCTGTCTCTAGAATGTCTTTCTCCATAGCCTATATGATCCTCACTCCTAAGCTTGAAGAGCCTTCTGCTCTCAGTGACCTGAGGACTCATTTTCAGCAACTGACACTTCTGAGTATGCAGGGAATATGTGTACAGTGAAGCAGTTCCATAGAGTAACCAAAGCATGTAACAACACTACCACAGTGCAAGGGGGACATTTGATACACATTAAGAATAGCTTGATTTTCATTTCATGTTGCTCTCAGACAGACACCTTTTAAAGTCAGCAAGTTAATCTTCGACTCACCATTTCATTCTTAAAATAAATTCCCATGCTAGGAAACTGAGCCAAAGCTCAAAGCCACTTTTCCATACCCATGTTCACAGACTGGCCTTGGGCCTAAACCACCTACTGAATAATTTAGAGCAAACAGGAACATTTTTATGGTCTCTCATAGCAGTTTTTAAACTGCTTTGAGCAGCCATAGCTGCATAAAACAGACAAAGTTATTCCCAGAATCTGAACCAAATACATACAGATTGCAAATTGTCATGCTGTTCAAGCCAAGATTTAACCCATTTTTGCACATACTCATTTCTGTGATATTAGCAAGCTTAGGGCAGAGCCCTTGACAAGAATTTTGTTAGTGCATAAGGTTTTGATTACTTTGTACCTGGTCTTAAAAAGGCATTCATAAGGCACAATGATTTGTGTCTTCCTCAATTAGTTGATCCTATTTGTTTTGCCTTTTAAAGTCAAGTCTTGGGTTTTTTCTAACCATCTGCACCAAATGATAAAATATGAGCCCTAATGGCCTTTCTTTGGTTACACTCTCTGCCATTCAAAGTTAAATCCATATTTAAATTTTGAGGTCTTCTGTGAGAATGGCTGAGAGCTGAAGTGTGTTATATAAATGTGTCATGATACACTGAATGAAGTAGAAAGCTGATCATCACAGACTAATTATTAATTTGGCTTAGGACATATGTTTTAAAAAACACTTCCATGACCTGTATGGAATGTTTAACTTCCACAACACTCAGCACAGAGTCACCAATTAAATCATTGGCCTGGGCAAGGTTGGCATGGTTGTCCTCTGAATTTCTGTCAGATCACTAAATATGTGGACAAAGAACACATCCTGTATCTTTTACCAAAACTTTCACCGACTTCCCACCTTGACATGTTGCATCTGGCTATCTAAAGGAAGCTAGATTTAAAAGTGATAAACTGCTTTAATCAAACATTACACTTCCATATGAGACAATTGAGGCTTTCCTCTACACCTTTCCTTGTTTCACCTGGACTGCTCTTCTCTTCTTTCCATTCCCTTACACCCTCACTTGGATTTATATAGCTGAAAATTAAGCAAGCCAAATAAATTAGATCTGAATCCCAATATGGGGAATTTTGTAAGGTGCCTAATGGGTCTGGCACATAATCTGTTTTGATAAGAGACAACTAATACTAATACTAAATATTTCCATTCATGAAGAGTAGCTACTTAGACTGCTTAGAGTGTATCTTAAATTTTTGTATGCTATTTATTTTTAATTTCTGTATGTTCTTAAACATCCTTCTCTGTCTGTTTGTTGACTGATAAATCTAGCTGTTATAGTCTTGGTGTAGACATCATTTATACCTAGAAAAGCATATCTGAAAATGCATTACCTTTAAATAGCAGGATCCATCACATCTGAGCTCCCATGTCTGATAGCCAAAAAGCTCCATTTCATTTCCGAAGAAAAATTGCTTCTGTCAAGGTAAACAGAATGCATTATCCCCCTTTAATAACCATTTTTAAGCATGCTTCTGTATTACTTTTTTCACAGCTGTATTGCAATAAGACTTAGAGTAATTGCCAGTTCTTCTGTCTAATAGGTTCATTATTCTTTTGCCATAATTGCAGCCATTAAACGTCCAATTGTTAAATTTCCACTCCTACATTTACTTAGTGTTACTTTTTATAATGGGCTATGTCATTACAGCACCCCAGTGGCTACAGCTGTTGTTCAAAGTGTTTCTAAAAGTCAATGAGACCTATTTGAGATATATCTGTATTCTTGGTTTTTCCCAGATTCTCTCCACTGCACTCTGTCATCTTTTTTTAGCTTTTATAAAGATAGCTGCATTTAGATACCCTTTACTGAAAGTTTAAGAACCTGACCTATTCAAGAAGACATAAAACTATGACTTTAATATTTCTAAAGCACCATTTTTTCACTTTTATGAAATGATTCATATATAACAAGGTGATGGAGCAAAGATTTAACTAAGGGAAATTAACACTTATGGCTTAATAGCTTTTCAAGAGCACTGATTTATCTTTTGTCATGTTAAATTTGTTGGGCTTTTTCTTTGTTGTAAAAGAAGCCTAGCTCCTACTGTTAGCTACAGTTGTGGTAATAAAACAACCCTTCCAATGCTCCTTGCTTCATTACTTGGCATTTCTAGACACGTTAATAAGTATGGTAGGCTTTACTGCTTATTTGTGGGATAAGGCCTTCTTGATTTGAAATGTTGCATTTAGACCTGATAACAAAGCTTTATTTAAAAGGATAAGTAAAAATCATTAGGAATCCTCTTTTCTTTTTTTTTTTTTTTTTGTAAGACACCACTGGCTATCTAGTTTGTGTGTGATATCTGGTCACAATTTGCTTTATTAAAATAACACTGAAAAATGGCTTTGAGACACCTATACTAATACTTGCAATAGTTTTTGTTGTTGACAAGCATGGAGAAGCTGTCCTGGAAACTGCTGGTAACAGTCACTGTCAGCCCCAATCAGTTTCCTGGGAAAGCTGATAAACGATACCCAATAACTATTTCTGAGGTTATCCAGCCTCTTTTTAGGGTATAACTTCATGTCACTTTAAAACTTTCATAGGCGGTATGTCATTTTTATTACTTAGACTTCATCCTCCTCCATAAGGGGTTGATTAAAACTGCATTTGAAATGTATATCACATAAGGTTTTTTTATAGACCACATTTTCATTCTTAACCTCGTTACCAAGCTATAATTTTTTCAGTGATTAACCTAAAATTGCAACATTTCCTTTCAGTATCTGCAGTATCTCCTATCTTCTCCCTCACATGTTATAATAAAAATAATATGATATGGAGTATGATTGATTTACAGACAAAAATATTTTTTTATTTAAATACTTTTAAAAAGAAACTTTTTTACCATCTGAATTTCTATATAGTTGAACATATACTGAAGACAAAAACAGGAAGAAAAGAGGTCACAAGAAAATCAGCTTGTTTCTTTCTGTGTGGAGGTAGACTTTCCACAGAGGAAGGCAAAGAAGAACCGTTCTGATCCCTACTTCTAAACTGCAGTTCAAATCTACATCATTATCAAAGGAGAAAGTTGTTACCACATCGTGTCTGTGTACATGACATTTATCTGCTTGTTCTAATCATGTTTCCAGTGCTGAAGTAGTGGGTAATTAATTCGTTCAGTGTCTGGCACCAGCCTGCAGTTACACTAGATATGCCAAGGTGTTGAACATGCCATTGAGAGGTTCTGTTCTCTTGTGGAGGGGTTCTTTTTGAGCAAAGTAGATGTAGCAAATTTCTACTGTAATTGTCAGCTTTGCAGCTACAGAACAGGCTTTGCTTCCCAAGATCCCTGGATTATAAAATACAAGGAGATACAAAGGCTGAGAGAAAAAAATAGCTAGTAATTTGGAAAATAAATTACAATGGGATTAATGTAAGCAAATAGATAGTAGAAAATATTTAATTAATTTTACCCTGTTTTTAGCTCTTTGGGGCACGTTAGAAGAAAAACATATTCTTGATTTAAAATCCAAGAGTATCACAGTCAGCAGATTATTAGATTGTGAATTTCAGATGTTTTAACCAGATGTACAATTCACAAGTAAATCACAAGCCATAACATTTAGTTAATAAATAGAGTTCGTAATTCACATAGGCTAGAAATAATTCCCATTTACATTTTTCATTAGAGTTGTTACAAGTATCATCATCTTTTCTCTTTTACCCATCAACCATTTTGGCTATAACAGCAGAGTTGTGCAGAAATCATCAGTTCAACTCAGCAGTGCTCTCAAGAGGAGGCAGCAAATGCTGAAACTCCTCCTGGCTGCCTGTGCAGCCTACAAACCTGTGCTCCTCAGGCAATTCCTGACACCTATAGGAACTGTGGGTAGACCTGTGAGGCTGGGGGGACAGTCTGCACCATAACCTGAAATGGCTTTTGCACTGTTTTTTCATACATGAGCTAAAAAGTTCCGCTTGTTTAAGGCTCAAGTTCATAGGTCAAATTTCACTGACAAAGTCAGGACCATCCACAAGCTGAATGTGAAGGCAGGGTGATATCTAAGGGGAGGACCAGAGTTCTGTGTCACGGGGACTTGAGTGCTGAGTGGGGATTTGGAATATATCGGGATCTTTAAAATGTGCTAGAAGTAATGTCAGGGGTAGGCTGTATCCTGGCCAAGCTCTGCCGAAGTATGAGGCTGCTCCTCAACTTTGTGGAAGAGGTAAATGGTTATTTCCTAGCAGACAGTGCTGAAGTCAGTACTGAAAGGCAGAGTTGAGCCTATGTTTCTGGGGGCAAATAAAGGTACACATAGCAGTGGTCTGGGAACATGCTTCTATGGCACTGATGGATGTCCAACACTATTTTTAAGGTTTAAAGAGCCAAAGAACCTTAAAAAGATTCCCACTCCCCAGGATGCTGCATGGGAGTGGGAGAAGAGGGCATGTGTACAAACGTGGTAAGGTATTTGAATGGTAAAGTTGTATAACAACTCATGCTTGCTCATCCAACTGATGATCTGCATGGACATCATCAACTGCATTCCTGATGTAAAAGTAGTAGTGGAAACACAAAATACGAAAGAAATGTCCTTTAATTTTCAGTTCCCAAATTATGGCTCTTTTTCACATTGTATTAATTGCAAACAAGGCCAGTCCTCGCATCTTTTAGAATATTAGTTGGAATGAAAATCTCCTGTGGTTTGGGAGTAAAATGACTTTGATATGGCATCACTGATGTAGACTGCAACCCTCAGTGGATCTGCCCTTTCTTGTATTGGAGTCATGGCAAAGTCATTATTACAGCGACTTTTTCTGACTGACTCTCCTTTTACTCCTGCTATTGTATTCTTTTCTTTCCTCCCAACAGTACACCAGCACATTAGCTTGAGCTTGAAATAATAATAACATTTTAGATAGTTTATGACACAGCCTTAACCTTCTTTAATAGCAGTTTTATGTATTCAATATTCTGCTGCTCTAGTTGGCTTGCAGTCTTTCAGAAGCACTGGTCACTAAATAAAATAAAGCTCATATTTATTGCTATGTGTCATCTAAAAGCAATCACTCAAAGCAAGAATTATAAGATCTTCTACAGATGAAAATGTTTTTGTGATGGAAGTTGGCAAGGCCAATCTGTTATCATGAGGCATGGAGAAGAAAGGCCAATGTTCTCGACTGTTTAGTGAATGCACTTATTTTCTTTTTGCAATTTTCATTATGGCAAATTGTTTGACCTAGCAGAGAGACACCTTCTCAAGGCTGGGATCATTTTGTTTTGCTAGTATAATTCCATCACAGTCAACAATGGATATAAATGGAAAAATGAGGCAGAAAGGTACAACAGTATAGAACGATATGTTTTCAGATCAGTAATCAGTGTCTATTTAAAATAAAATAGAAATATATTAAATTATATGCTTTGACTCTATTTTATTAAGGTGAAGTGAAGTTTTATTACTAGTCTTATGATCAAATGAAGGAAAATAGGGGTAGTGAGAGCTGTGCACAGGAGAATAAAGGCAAGCAGCTAAAAATCTGCTATATTAACCTAACAGGTTTTGACATTCTGTAAAGTTATTGAGATGTGATTTTTCACCCAAAGCTAAAAAGTTTCTGTGATAGTATTAGTTGAATAAAAAAAAATAAAATAGAAGTCTTGGATATTGTGTACATCTCCATTGCAGGAGACACATATGTTTGATTTTTTAAGACAGTGTAAAAGAATAAAAATGCTAATTTTTCTCATCTAAATTCTAGAGAATAAATAGAAAATAATAGCTAAAATAGTGAAAATTATTTGCAGAATAGTAACTTCTACAAACAAAAGCACTGCTTTTTCCATTACCTTGCCAAGTCAATACAGTTGTATTTAACTGTACATATTCTTACTTTCTTTTTAAAATGGATTTGTTTCTTTTTTGTTAGATTTTTTTCAATGTAATGAAAATATCAAGCCTAAGGTCATTCTTTGTTCAATTTTTATAAGTTAGCAAATATTATTTTACAGTACAAACCAGTATGTGAAGGAACATCAGCCCTTAATTCATGCTTATGCAGCTCAGTACTCACGTGTAGTTACACTGGACCAAATTTAACAATACTGAAGGAGAAAAACAGACACAGGTTGATCTTATGAACTTTTAAAGACGTGAGGTGCTTGCTCATGTCTGTAGTTGTACAGAAGTTAAATTGAATTATGCAAATAAGACCACATGTGTACATGCTGTCAGGTTCCAGTTAATAAATGGTCTTACTCCTCTGTTATTTTCATGAACTGTACAAAAAAGATGCTTATGTAGACATTTCCTCAAAAAAAATGAATAAAATTTCCTATGAGATGAGAAAAATAACACCATTTAATCTGGCTGTGAATGAAACTGCAAATACAGTGTTTCACTTTTTGAATTTATGAACTGTTTTAATTACATTATGAATTTGTCTCCATATGGTTGCTGACATGCATTGAAACTGTAGATATTAGCGCTCTGAATTTATCTTGTGCTGGTTTTTGATGGGGCCTGATTCTAATTCACATGAAGTGTCTGACACCTGTTGAGCAATGGAGAGGAGCATTTTAAAAGATCTGCCGAGATTTGCCCCTCATTTACAGCCTCATAACATGGCCAAAAGCAGGGGCAGTTACCTTAGTGCAAATTATAATCAGACACAGTACTTTAATGTATTTTAATTTTAGATCCTGGCATTGCAATTGTAAATATGAACCCACCTCATAAGAGAGTGGACAATTACCAAAAACTTGTGTAATATATGGCAGTGACCTCTGCCCATCAAACACACATAAATACCCAGAGCACTGTTGGTAAGCAGCAGTGCCTTTCAGAGCTCAAGCAGCAGAGATGCACGAGGGTTCTGGCAATCTTCAGCAGCTTTTGCCAGCTCTTGCAATGCTCCTCAAGCATGTGATTCAAACTCTCACAAACACCAGGTATCGTTGCCCTGCCCCCCATGGCCTTTTGATCACCAGTGGTTTGGCTTCCTGAGAGATACTGAGGGAAGTGAATCCAGTCTTTAGTATTAGTTTCCTCTTGGTGTGCAAGATATGACAAAAAGAGGTCTGCCTTGCCATGTATTAGGTCATGTTCAGACTTAGTAGTAGTTCAGACACTACAAGCCAGCGCAGAGAAGTGGGAGGAAATATTGCTATGCCCTTTCACATCTCTGCATTGATTTGTTTTTGACTAGTCCTGCACTCAGAGATGGTGGAATACAGAGTGGAAATTGCTGCCTTGACACAGTGAAGACTTAGTAAAATAAGGTTATTTTATTTAGTCACTGCTTGCCAAGATGTTTCATGCAAACCCCAAATTTTTATTTTCATTTTACTGATGCTTTTTAGAATGAGGTGAAGGTTTTTAGTTTGAGAACCTGAAAAATTCAACTGTTTAAAAATATGTTTTTAAAAAAAGATTTTTCTGACTGACCCATGAGTTACAAATCAACTCAATCTTTCTTATTCTCTGTTTCATTTTTGAGCTTTACTGATAGTGATGAAAAAGACTTCACATATATTAGTGGTTACTGGAACTGTTAATACAGTCAGCAACGACTTCCAAAGCATTGGACAAAAATGGTTTTATGTAAAAGATCTCTCAGTGGGAGCTCATTTTGAACATACATTAAGGAGTATCTGGCCATATTTGTGACCTCTTTTCTTCCAAAATTTTGAAAAGTCTACTATATTTAATTCACAAAACACTTAAAATGTTTGTAAAACTTGTATTTTAAAAAGGAAGGTGTTTTCTCCATTTTCTGAACACTCCGAATTTAACAGGCTGACACCTGAGATTTACTAAAGAAACCCATTTAAGCTACCAGAAGAAAATACTAATTAGTATTTTCACCTCAACTCTATTAATTTTAATGGAGTTAACCAACAGAAAGATGCTAGTCCTGAAAACATACATATCCATGATCTCCTTACAGTAGTTTATTACTGATCAGACTGAAGTTCGGATGTTGTCTGTGTGATTCCTCCTGCATCTTCTTGCTTTAAGACTGGGTAAACAAATAAACTGCAGGCACTCACATGGAGTCCTTATATCAAAGATGTTGCTCACTTACCCATTGAAACCATGTACTCTCCAAGTACACTGCTTAATTGAAGTTATAGTGAGAACAATCAGGCTGACTGTTTTTTTCAGTGTTTATTAGGCTGTAAAGACTGTGAATATGCCTTTTCCCAAATGTTAGTGAGGACTCCTTGTCATGTGCAATAGGCATAGTCCAGGTGAGTGTGCTGTCTGCTAGTTTGCCATTATAAATTCCAGTCTGAAAGCATTCAGGGGAATGAACATTCGACCTATTCTAAAATCAGTGTAAACTATCAGTTATTGACAACATTTATTATGTATTTTAAGAGAACATTTATTATCAAATGTCTGGCTCCTCCATATCTTACAATTTTTGCAGAAATGTATTTATTTTAAGAATCCAAACTAAATTTAAATTACTGCATACTTCTGACATTCCCAATCCTACACTTTCCAAAATTGGATTCAATTTTATCTTCTTTATAGTCTTTGAGAATATTTTAGAAGCCGTTTTACCATACTATTTTATCTTCATGAGGCTTTTTTGAAGCAGCTCAAATTCTTCAAGACTGCATAGAAACTGTTTACACAATGGTTTTGTTTCGGGTATATTGACAATTGTGACAGCAAGCACTTGTGACTGTATAGCAATGGATGATAAAAGAGTCTCTGGGCTTGTTCTGGAAGTTACCATTGAGAACAGACGAACTGTCAGAGCCTGAAGCGACAGAAGTCACGTCCACACTGCTGAGGTGCCAATTAGCCAACTTTGAACACAGCCCATTTGTCAGATTTTAGGGAGCGAGCGTTGCTGGTAGCTGGAAGCAAGAGATGCTTCTCTACAGGGAAAGCTATTACTGGTATAACACATGGAAATATCCAATTGTTCCCTACAAGCTGCAACTTTTGTTTCATCAGCAAGTATGGAAGCAAACGTAGCCAGGCTTCCCAGCTGACAACTGTAGCACAGCTTTCTTTCATCAGATTTTGAAAACTTTGTCTGAGACAGGTAACAATCTCTGGATTTTGACTTTGTCAATTTAATATAACTTGATAACATCTATGAAACAGATTAAAAGGTTCTTCTAAGTTCCACCTTTTAAATTTTTCTCGGTGCTTTGTGTGAGTATCCTGGGGCAGATTATGAATATGAATAATAACCTCTAAGGTAATGCTAATATATCTGCCAAAACAAAAAAACTCCATTCTTTATCTCTGGTTTTTTTCACTGTTTTCTCTGTCAGTGGTGGTTGTTGAAGTACAGAAGCAGTATTCCTCTGTTAAGGGTTTTTTTGGGACACAATAAATTGGGTGAGCTTCTACAGAACTATGACTGAAGCTAGTTATTTAAAAATTAATCACAGGTTATGTTTTTTAAAAAAACCAATAAATATATATAGACTTTAAACATACATCTTTTCACAGTCTGATTTAGTATTAAAACCAGACTTGAACAGTGTTTTTGAAACAACACATTGTCGTAGAAACAATGGAAATACTAAGAAGTGATTTCTTTCATAGAAAAAGAGCATTTAAGCAAAGGACTAGTGCTTTTCGCTTGTTTAATCATTTTTACACATTTTCTGAACCTCCTGTTGAAGTCCCACATCTGTTACTTAAGCCATTGCTTCATTTACCTAGGTCAAGTCTGAAAGGCAAAGAATACTTGCAAATCTCGGTGAGAGTGGCCCAAGAGGCTGCACTCTGTAACCCAGACTGAAATAGCAGTGATACCAAATCTCTGTGTGCTCATGTGGGGCCCATTCTCTCACTTCTGAGAATCCCTGTGGCAGAAGGGTTTTGGATCAGCTGTGGCCCATCTCTCTCTATTGGGGCTGCTTTGCTGGGGCTCATGTTAACCCTTGTCACCTATTTAGATTGTCAGTTCCTTGGTGTTTGTCCCCTTTTTGGTTTACCTCATATCACTCTTAAGGCAGGATCACTTACAGAAGGAGGAAAGGGGTATAATGCACAGATTTAAAGTTTCATTTCTCATTTATTTGGTAGATGTTTTTTATTTCAAGTTGCATCTTTCTATGATTCCTAGTCATCTAGCTGAATCCAATCTAATTATGTCATCCATGTGACTAGGACACTCCTTTTATCCTTTGGTAACTTCCTCCCTTGCTGCTCATCTGCTCAGACAAAACCACAACTAAAATTCCATTTGTTTCTAAACAGTAGTGAGCAATGATTATTCATTAAATCTGATAAATATCTTTAATAGCAGTTTAGCCTGACTTGATCATCTTCCACTGCCCTCTGGAAAGGTTTACTAAGAGATCCTATTTGTCAAACTCCATACTCCATCTGAAGTCTAGTTTCTGATAACATTAAGTGAGATATAAAGTTAGATGACACTCTATCATGGTTCAGAAAGTTCATTAAGATGACATCCATTTCCTGACTCACTGAGTTTCTCAAGCAAGTTCTGCTACTGCTGACAGGGAGTTTCTTTCATTTGCAATAAACACAAACCTTGGCCATGGACTTAGGAAACTCCTAATATTCTGGTTATGTTTGGGTTTTTGCCTTCATTTTGTAATTCATTATTGCAATCCATTTTATTACTGAAAAAGATTCACTTCTTCCTTGCTAAATGTAGATATTTGTATACGTTATAATATTCCCTATAGCCTTTGTTTAGCAAATCTTTACAGTTCTTCTAATCCTTCAAAAGCATCCTCTCTAATCTACACACACCCTCTCAGGTTTTTTTCTGAATTATGTTTAGTTCACTGACACCTTTCCAGAATCAGAATGCCAAAAGCTGTGTACAGAACTCCATGTGCAGTGCCACCAAAGCCACAGGGAGAAAGATTATCACCTCATTGGGCTGTGATACAATATTTCTACAACACAGAGCCAGTTACTGTTTTGGCTTCTTCACTGTAAGGCTTAATTTACCATGCTTGGCTCTCTCTTTGGACTTTCCAGTATGACCTTTCAATGGAATTGCAGTGCATAACAAAGCATGACTTGGATTTTTGGAGGAAGGATTTAATTCTTAATATTTTTACTCATATTTCTAACGTGTAAGAGGGTTTTTTGTATGATTACTCTTTGACTAAAATATAAAACTGGCAAATTTAGTATGAAATTATATGCTGATATACAAAATATATGAAATATTTATTTTCTAATGCATTTAAATTGTCACTGTTAAAGCATTCTGGCCTCTTGTTTGTGGAAATTTTTGCTTGCTGTTGCTAAAACAGTGATCACATCTGGGATAATTTCAATACATTTTAAATAAGATTTTGTGAGAGATATTTTGCAAAGTCTGTTGATACATCAAACTCTAAAGACAAAACACGTACAATGCCAGAACAATCTTTCTTGTGTCTGGTTTTACAAGCATTTTGTTATTGATTGAGATTGTGAAGCAGAGGATAAAAAAAAAATTCAATGTAGTTTGGACCAAAAGGTGGGGAAGGTCTGTAAAGGGGAGATTAAAACTGAAAATGGTGATGGAAAAACATTGCCAAATGTTGGATAAATATTCTGAAATCAGTAAGGTGACATCCAATAGGGGCAGATCTCTAGATGGAAAAACCAACACACTGAATTGATTAGCTGTGCAAAATCACTTTAGATAATTCTCTCACCATAAACTGCATAGGAATCACTCCACAAATGTGATGAAAAAGAAAGCAAATACTATTCTGAAGTGTGGAACAGGAGTGTGATCTAATTATGCCATGATTTTTAGAACTGCTGGAGCTCTCCAGGACCACTGTACTCCACTGGCAATCTTACACTTAAATGTATGGACAGTTTGGAGAAAGCCAGCAAGAACCAAAGTTTTAGAAAGAAAAGGGTGATAGAATTTATTGCTAAAGAAGCAGCTGAATGCAATAATCACCTGCAAGAAATGTTGTCATGAAAAACACAATGATATGGGGGGTTTATTTCCCTGTTTCTACTGACAAAAAGAAAGAAATTTATCTGTTTGAAACACATATTTTTGTGAAGTTACCAAGTCCTTTTGATTTAATGGAAAATAGTTGGGAGGAGACCATCAGTAGCCCTGGAGATGTCCAGCTAGGCAGGGCTGCAACCTTCCAAGAGCATCTCCCCAGGAAGGGGCAGCAGGACCATGCAGGGAGCTCACACTCACAGTGACAGCACACACAGCCCGGGGCAGCAGGA
>JAHLSL010000008.1:11226443-11248324 GCA_025920805.1 Petroica traversi
GATGGATGGATTGAGGAACCAATGAGAATGGGCAGGAGGCGTGACCAAGGAGAAGGGGCCAATGGGGCCTCGAACTGGGGAGAACATTCTAAAGACATTCCATATAAGGACAAAAGGGGGGGGAAGGCCAATGGGCCAAGTGGGAGAATGGAATGAAAATAAATTTATATTAGGCCCCAGGGTGGCTTGGGGAAGAACTTTGCATGACCCTAACTGCAGACAATAACACAGCCCTAGGAGCTGTGTTACCAGCAGGCGCTTTCAGAATCTTGGTCAGCAGGCCTAGTGGCTCCACAGCAGACTGCCTCTGGAAGGTTTGCAAACTTCTGGTGAGGATTTTGGGAAAAGGAAGTGGGCCAACTGTTACCTATTCTGTCTCAGAGTAAGGATAACTCCTAAAGCCTTGTCTAGCTCCCTGTAGCCATATATATCCATGCATAGTTCTGTTCCCACCTCTTAGAATTAAAGCAACATAAACTGAGCCAGAGAGGACTGACTTGATACAAACTCCTTATTTTACAGCCCAGCCAGCCTCAGGATCCCTCTTGCAAATGTTAGGCTAGCTTGTTGTAGAAATACTGAAATCAAGTTTCAATTATAACAGTTCATTGAAAGATTTTGGATTCAGCAAAGTTTCCCTGAAGTGAAGGTAGAGATCTGGGGAAAACATTCCTGTCTCCAGGTGAGTCTGCCACCTAGGGAAGGGTGGTAAAACTTAGGGCTCCTGAGCAAGGCATAGAGAAATAACAGATTTTCTCTGCTTCTTAACTATCCACACCACAGTTCCTTGTTTCTCTTTTTTTCAGGCCAAACTTGAAATAAAATTAAAAAAACCCCAAACCCACAGTGTGGGCAGTTCAGCCTTGTTTTGAATCATTAGTAAGATAATCCTCCTGATCATTATTACCTGGTCTAATTTCTCATTAGTGTACTTTTTCTTTTTGGTATCTTCAAATATTCTTTTATTCACTGTTTCTTCTTTAACTAAAATTACCTCAGTGCACATTCACTTGCTTTTATCTTTGTCCAGCTCTGCTCATTTATATATAATTCTTTCAATTTCCAGAACATTTTTTCTGCCCTCCATTCTTTAAGTAGACATTTGGGACGCTGTACTGGCTGCTTGGCATTTTCCTTCCTTTATTAGCAGGACTATATTGTATTCTGATGCCTTTCAGGAGTCTCAGCATCCTTGAAGTTCAATATCTACCACTCTAGGAATCCATTCTTTAGCATGCACCAAAGCACTAATGGGCACTACCAGGGAGCATCCCCATTATTTAAAATCAGCTCATAGTATGAAAAATTACAGTAATGAAGGTTAGATCCATGTTGAACATTCTTTGTCTAGAATCTTTACTTTTATGACTCATGAAATTGTCTCTTGTATACCTTAATTTTCAGATTTAAACTCCATTATTTTGCCACCTTGCAAATACAAAGGAGCTATACCCAGACCTTATCCAGCCTTCTATATATACTCAGGAACTTTAACCAGCCCTAGAAATTATTACCTGTATATAGAGGTCAGGAGAGAGATACTCCAAAATCACACTGGAGCAGTCACTGTTTTGTTGACATGGGTAATAGAATGCAAGTAAAAGCAGTATGAAGAATTACTCCTTTGACAGTTGTCAAACAGGGAAACTGTGAACCTCTCTTTGCATTTCTCACTCTGTTTCTAAAAGGAACAGCAACCAGAAAACCAAATGGAGAACCAAGGCTTGTCATTAATTCACACTGGCCATCCAAAAGTGTTGGGCAGCTTGAAGTGTTTCTGTTTGTGGTCACTATAACCCTCACTGGGTCACTCCATTTGTGTTCCAGGTTTTACCTGAATTCTTCTGTGGCCATCTCTCAACAGTATGGAATGTCTCACAGCCATTAAATTTGTCTATCCACACACTGTTCCTACAAATTTACTGTTATTTCTGCTTTCTATACAGGAAAAATGAGTGCCAGATAAAAGTCATGTTTAAAGTCATAAAGGTCTATAGGAACCCTAACATTATATGTTAGTTCAGGTTATTGAGAGCAGAAATACCTGAAGATGGAATGAAATTAAATGACTTTTAAATAATAATAACTTTAAAATCCTCATTGGCTGTGGCCACTCTGCATCCTACTTCTCTAGGAGCAGCTACTTCTGCTAAGTGTAATGAAACTGAAAAATAAAGTTTGACAAAATCAACAGATTCTAAATGTCCTCCTCAAGTTTGAAACAGTGCCTTTTTAGTGCCTACAGTCCCTTTAATTAAACAATGGCAGTCAGTTCTGCAGAAAACAGGACACAGCAGTCCCAGCTAATAAAACCTGGAATTTGTTGGGACTGTAGATGTAGCAGTTTATGACTGAGTGGTTTTAAGAGTAAAGTTTTTATTTGTGCTAGGGGTCCATGAAAGACAGGCAGCAAGAAAGGTGAAACCATCAGATGCAGAGGAATACATCATCGAGTACTGATGCAGTCTCACGTAGATGCAGGTAAATGGTACTCCTCTACTTTTAATTTAGAATAATTTGGTAATATTTCTTATTACATCTGTGTTTACCATTATATCATTGTCTGCAAAATCAACACATGTAGTACTTCTGGAAACTGGAATTTTACAGCTATTGCAGCCTTCATTTGTAAAACAGTAGCCACAGTTTGAACTTGAAATATGTCCCTTCAACCTTTTAATTTATGGAATATATTAAGCTGTAGAAATGTAAATAGGCATACAAGGGGAAACCTATTAACTAGATTACATTCTTGATTTACAAAAGCAAAGGAAGAGTGCCAAACAGCACAGATACTGCCTGTGCATTGTCTTATGGGAAGATCCATGTGTGTTGGATAAGGGAAGTAACACCCCATCAGCCACTCTTTATCCAGCCCAGATAACAGAGCCAGAAAAAGCTGTGTAGATGAAAGCAGGAGATAGTGGGCACAAAGTCAGCTCATGAGCCATGGCATGCAGTGTTCAGAGAATAATGCAGAGATTTGAAAATGCAATGCAGAAACAAAGCAAAAGGCATATTAAATAGTTGTATGGAGTGGACTTGTAATAATAAACATTTTTTGTGACCTCCTGTAAAGCTCCTCTTTCTTCAGATTATCAATTTTGCTCTATTGATAATTGAGTAAAAAAAAGAGAAAGTACCATCTTTATTGTATACTCTTGGTATAACAGTAAGGAAATCTCAGGTATGTTTAAATTAAATACTTAATTTTCTTTGCACTACAGTGACACTTGGACCACTCAGTCAAGCTAGACATGAGTGGGTAGTGAGAATTGCAGATCTGCATTTGCTCTTACAGGTTTTACTTGTTCAGTCATCTTTAGTTTCTTTTCTGGGGCCTGATGGAAGCCCCAGATTTGAGCTCAGGCCACAGAATTACCAAGAAAGTGGGCTAATAAAAAAGTACTGCAGTTGACTGCTTAGTAACCAGGTGAAGTTGAGATTGATTTGAAGGAAATTTGAACTGTGTCCTACTACAGGAATAAGCAAAGTAAATTACTCATTCCTGTATTAAAGCAAGGTAACAACTGTGAAGATTGATACCTTTATTTTCCAAATTTCCTGAGTGGACCCTAAGTCAATCCTTCTAAACAGACAGCAAATATTTTAAGATCTGATTAGTGTGTAAGCTGATGGCTTTATGACCCTAAAACCTTTATGACCCATCCCTGCAGGCAGGGAGGGTATGTTTTGACTTTGTCCTGGATTACAGTCTACAGTTGTTAGAGAATGACTGGCAGCTTAGAAAATCAAACCAGCATTTTTTTGTACACACATACCTGGTTTTGTGTATGTATTTCTATCCATAAAGCCTTAGAAAATTCAAAAGCAACTTGAGCACCCCATTGATTGAGTCACATGCAGATTTTATTCCAGCAAAATTCCTGCTTAGTTTAGAAAAATTAGAAAAGGATGGCAATGACCGGTCCTTAATTATCAGAATGGCATTTTTTCTGTAGCAATTTATGTCTCTGGCTGGTCCACATACAAAATTCTTAGATATATACTCGATATCTTTCTGCCAGGATCTGAGTCCAGGAAAAAATCATGGTTGGCAAATGAGTAGAACTAAAAGTAATTTTCAAATGCTTTGTTTTAAGCTCATTTATCAATATTTGAGAGCCAAAAGTAGCTTCAGCCTTTTTCTGCAGATGGAGGTCTGCTGAAGAATTCACTCTTCAGCACATCAGTCATCCTTTACACATAAACACGTCTGCTAAATTGCAGAAGGTAAAATATGTGTATTTGTCCCTGCAGGATGAGGTCTTTGAACTATGGGTGAAACTTCACAAATTGTTTTGCCACCAAATTGTTTCACAACTTTACTTCAGGTACCAAAAATGAATTAATTGATAGCATATGTTAATTGCAGGAAACTTTGCTCTTTACATAGACCTCAAAAACAGCTTAAACCAATGGAGTAAACAATGTAGAAAATATCCAGAAATATTGCAACTGCATGGCATTCTTCATTCATTTTTAGGGCCATTATTATTGCTAATTTATAAATCCCTAGAAATAGGTGTGTCCAATAGATCTGCTGATAGATCCTGAACCAGAGTCACACAAATGACATGTTGTAATTAGACAGGGTAGGGGAATGAGTCTGATGCTTTGCCAGAGCTCATTAAAACAGGTTGAGCACTCCAGTGCTCAGAACATCACTCACGACTGCTAACAGAAGAGCATACTACTGGCTGCATAGGGAGGAGAACATGAAATTATTTTTCTAAAAAAATGAGAAGAATGGGGAAGTAAAAAGAAGAGTGATGTTTCTTTTCAAGGACTGAGATAATGCTGTTCTGACTGTGTGTTGATAAACCAAAATGCAATTGTGTTTTGCCATTTATTAGCAGGGCAAAGGTTTACTGCTCAGAGGTGCCAAGGCCAGAGACAGTGTCTGTAATGCCTAATCTGACTGGCATTTATTTGGCAAGGTGCACAAATATTTTGGCAGATCTGGTGGTAGCACTTGCCAAACATGTCCTATATGTTTCTGTGCATTTATGTTTGACAGTATAAAAAGATGTGTGTGGTGCTGTGAGCTGCCATTTCTCATTAAAGCTGATGCAGTTCTAGAAAGCATTTGTATTTGGGATAATATTTATGTGTTCTCACTCATCCTCACTCAGAAACTGGCTTTCTAATGGCCAGTTTTTGACCCTGAAGGATGATTTTAATATGTAGATAAACATATCATCACTTGTTCCAGCAAGGTCAAACAAAACCCAAATTGCTATCTGGCAGCCTTGCCTTTGCTGCCTTTACTTTGGCCAGACAGAATGGACACCCTGCATATGGTAGCAGAAGAGAGGGGTGAAAAGTACTGGTGAATGCAGTAACTGACTCATGAAGCTTGTTTTGCAAACAAATGCTCTGTAGTTCACAGAAAGGTAAAAAGCAGTGAAGCAGGAGTGTGTACAGCAAAATAGCCTTAGGTGCATTGATACACACTTAAAAAAAAAAAGGAAAAATAAAATAAATACTGTTTAAAATACTAAGATATGATGAAAAATGAGAGCAGATGTAGACTTGAAATGAAGGGTTAGGGTAAGCTGTTTAACCAATTAACAAAATTAGTGTAATGAAGCTTACTGTTCAAAATGCAAGAATATTTCCCTTCTGTTCATTCCCACATAAGAGGAAGCTTTGGTGAGTCTGAAGGTTATTTCAGACACAGGATGTCAGAGCAGGAGGCCAAATTTCAGGACCTCTTCTTCAGGACCTCTTGAGAAAGAACATAGGTCCTTAAAGTTCTACCATTATCTGTTAAATACTTCTTTGGCTTTCATAAACTTTGTCTTAGTACAAGATATTATCATTCTGTAAATCCTCTACCAAATAAAGTATCATTCTCATTATATAGGGAAGGTGAGCATTTGGTTAAACACTCCACTGAAGAGTTTATCTCCAGTTTGGTTAAACTGAAGAATTTAACAGAAATTTGGTTAGTAAATCCCAGCAAATTGGATTTGTGATTCCTGTTTGAATGCTATTCCGATATCCTAAGGACATATTGTGTCCTAATTACATGAACAATATTACCCTTGTTCATTACTTATTGATCAGAGATAATGAAACTCCCTAGATCCAGGTCCGATTTCAACTATAATCCTATAAATCTAGTGGAAAAGCAAAGATGACAACTTTTCCTCTCTAGGAATGGGTGAATCCAGACAGAACACCTGCCAGCCATTTCTAATTCAAATCATGAACAAATGACCACATGTTAACCTATCAGTGTAAGACTACACACAGTGAGATGAGGTGCTGACAGAAATGCTGATGAGAAGCAACCCTTCTCTGTTCTGGGGAAAGCAAATGGCAGAATTAGCTCTAAGCCTTGCTTTGGTAGCTGCTCTGGAGTTGGTGGCCATATGTAGATTGACATTTGCTGAGAATCTGGGATAGAGATTCTCTCCTGCACACAGTAATTTGGGACTGGACCTTACAAATCAAGACAACCATGGAAATCATGGCTTTTTGGAAAGGAAGGTTTTCAGTGCTTCTGCTTCTACTGCTCTACTGTGTTCTCAGCTACAGCCATAACTGCTTTCAGTCTATGCCAATGGTTGGACAAGCTTTGCAAATGCATGGGAAACTTTTCATGAATAATCCAGGGAACAGCAGACAAAAGTCCTGGAAAAGGAGAATTTTCAGGCTCTGTGGCACATTATAACTGGGAAAATGGAGCAGTCAGCTGTTCTATCAGCAGCTCTGGACTAAGATTTTAGCATGCAGATCAAGACCAAGATGATATCTTGTTTAAGCCATCATACAAATTGATAACTTAGAATAACCAAAACCTACAATTATTCCTAATACTAAACATACAAATTAATGGTAAAGGCTGGGAATATGTTGATGCCTGTACAATATTTCCTACATTTGCTGTCTTCGTTATGCAGAATTTCTCTTTGTAATGTATGAACAGGTGTTAAGATGAACCAGTAAAGAGGTTACAAGAATATTAATTGCTGCTTTGAAGTGTTATCTTTCAGGAAAGTAAATTAAAACATAAACAAAGCAAGTAATAAGTATGCTCCTGAGGCAACAGATAAGACTCACTCAGAGAAGTTTCAACACCAAATGACCCAGCATTTTACTGCCACTGAGGGAGCAGAAAGGCTGTCCTCTACCACAAGAGACCATTTCTTGAGTCAGGGAGGTATTTAAAGAGGAAACCAATTTCTTGTTCTGAAGTGGGAAGTTCAGAGCTTTTATACCACTTTTTCACCAGAGGACTATCCTTTAATTAGCTGAATCTGCACGTGTCTGGCTAAATGGATGTCTAGCTGTTTTGTACTGTGCATCTGGAGGCCTGGCACACTCTTTGTGTGGTAAACTGGTCCATCTGGCTATTTGAGAGTTTTTTTCCCTGAGTAAACTCCCAGGATGCTTGGTTGCAACTCTGCCCCACCTGAGACAGCACTTGCAACCTTGAAATTTACATGACAGGTGAATGAAGTCTGAATAAAGGCAAGGAAATTAATCTTTCTCTGGCAAGAATAATTTTGCCATCAAATTCAATTGTACAGAAAAGGTTTTTATCCAGTATAAGTAAATCTGACTCTTTTCTTTTGATCACAGGGCTGTCTTAATCTTAGTTGTATGGCATGACTCATTCAGAATCAGAGTGCTTTTGGGTGTCAGTTATTGTGCTGAATTCCCGAGATATATTCGAAGCTCTGGATTGCTTGCTACATTTTGGTCATATTCAGTCATTTTTGTTTCAGTTCTGGGATTTGACATTTCTTATTAATAAATGGTGTTTGTGAGACAGTGGGCATTAATATCTGAGTGGGTAGGAGCTTTACTGACCCTGACATTTGATGAAGAGCTCATCTACCTACATAAATCAGCTTGGTTACTGGAAGACTGTGATGTGTTTATTTCTGAACAATAACATAAGCCAAATGGATACATCAGTAAAGGGAAAGAAAGAACATATCAACAGGAGTCTGAATGGAGACCAAATACTGATGAGATTGAAACCTTATCTCAGGATGCAGGAGCTGGCATTCCCTGCTGCCAACAGCTTTCACAAACCAAAGAAGAGAGAGAAATGTTTTATAAAATTTATAAAGAAGTTGGGAGGCCCCCTTAGATAACTATCCACCTACATGTAGCTGTCCCTGAAAAACCAAACAGCAGGAATAAAATCCAATAAATGCTTATTCTTCAGTACAGCCAAATGTCAGCTGTGGGGCTTCAGAGAAATGAACAAGCTCTGTCCTGAGTAAATATATATATTAATAGCTTGGAGCTGCACTATCAAAGAAAAACAGCTGAACAGCGGAACAACAAAATAGAGAAGCTCTGAGGCCTTCCACTGCCTACAGCAATATGCAGTTCAAGATGAATACTCTGCTCATTTCCATTCTAAACTAAACTCTATCTTCAATGCCATCAATATTATCAGTGTCATTACTGCAACTGCAGCATGAGTTTAATGCAATAGCTATTAATTAGACCATTTTGCCCTCCTCCAACCACAACCCTAGTGCATCAGTTCCTAATTGACTTTATCTCATTGTATTTTGATTTTGTTCAGAGCAGCCTCTTGAATTGTAAGTTACTGTAAGGTAATTCAAAGTACAGCAAAGGTTATAGAATACCCTTCATACTTTACCAGCTCATCTGCTTCACAACATTACACACCAGAAGCATAAACAGCCAACTCAATAATGAAGAATGCTGACATAAAAAATAGCACCCTACAATCACACACTCCAACCCTCTTCACTCCTCTCTCGGTGGTCAGCAAGGTGAACAAATTGGAAATGTCAAAGAGAGTGTGCAAACCAGTCAAGACTTGACTTTCAGAGGTAAGAGCTACTCATCCTTAAAACATCATCAGCTGTTCCATTTGTTTTGCACCACAATGGTTATTCTGTATAGCTTCAATACTACTGAATTAGTGTAAATCTCAGTTTCTTTTGTCAGCCTATATTTAGCATGTGATCTCACTTGCTGGTTGGAGTCTTTCCATTGGTACATGAAACAGCAGTAAGTTAATTTGCATTTTGGGAGCACGGTTTCTGCATCATCTCTGCATAGGGAGTGATGCACATTGGCCTGTACTATCATCACTGGGATTCTGCCTCCCTTAGTTATTGAGTCCTATCTCTATAGGACATGGAATACATGCCTTTTCTTATCTAGCTCTGTCTCCTCTGGTCCTTTGTGTTTTCACAGTTGCCATCACAGAGCTCAGCTGCTCAGCTTCAGTAAAATGGAAAAAGAAAAACTCAGAGTATCTTCTGAAAACCCAGCCTCTTCAGTCTGTCTCAGAAATTAGCCACAAAATGTTGTAAAGATTTCCTAACATTCCTACCAACAGTCAGCTCCCTTTCCTAATCTCTGGAGATTACAGTTGTTTCCCACCAATTCAAGAGAATGTAAACTGATATTTGCCTATAATTTTGGAAGGGGACAGTGGGTTTTATTGATCATTGCTATTGTAATCCTTGCTGCTATTGTGGGTGTGTTTCTGCTTTCTCTCTCAAACAAATTATCTAAAGTTTAAGAGCTAACCTACCAACCAAGGAAGTTTTGATATCTATACTCACATATGTATACACAGATAGATATACACACATACGTTAGTGTGAATCATCTGTTCCATGAAATTGCTATTTCCTGACTTTGGATTGGGGTATATTTTGAAGGAAAGCACATTCTGGTCAAATTTCATTTCAGTAATTAGTGAGATATGTGGTCTTGGGTTTTTTTAATAGAAAATACACTAAAATTGAACCTGATTTTTTGAAAGTGCAAAATGCTTTGACTCATATTTGGTTTCAGTTTCTGCTTTTCAGGTTTAGCATAACCTGTAAGCCAACATGTAACTAGACTGCAGGCATCTGATCCAGCAGCTTCTATGCAAGCAAACCCTCCACTGACTCCTGCTGACTTAAGGGAAGCATCGTATTGCTACTGATGATGAGTTTGAGTTCCTACAAGTGTGAAGTTTTAGGTCCAAATGTGCTGAGAGGCTTAAAAATATCCATGAACAGAACTATAGATAATCAGTGTTGCTGAAATGTCAGGGAAGTTACTCAAAAGTGTCATGATGCAGTTTCCTTATCACTGAAGCTATCCCTGAAAGGAAAGGGAACTACAGGAGCTTCCATAATCTTTTTATAAAATCATTATGGCTTCATCCCTTTAGAACACTTGATACTCTTGGCTCCCTGGAGTGGAACAGGAATGAAGTGAGCACGTGGGGTACTTAGACCTGAAATCTTTGATTTTGAGCTTCAGTGCAAGTTCTGCCTGAGTGATTTATGAGGTAGATGTTAGCAAGGAGGTTTGAGGATTTAGCCCTATATGTCTCTCTGGTTTGGACTCAAGTATTTAAAACTCCATTATTGTTTTAGTAAAGCTGTTTAAGAATTTGCTGAAGACACCATCTCCCTTGATTCTTAATGTCTACAGGATATTTCTTATGATAAATATTAATAATTTTCAAGGACATGGATGAATGCATTTTTATAATTATCAAAACCCAGACATACTGGTTTAGTGTTTAAAATTAATTATAGTATGGAAACCAGCATTCCATAAGGGAATTATATTAACTCATCAGAATGAGTTCATTTTGCCTTTCAATTTACATTTGTTGAATTTTATTTACTGATTTTGTATTTAACTTCTAAGCACTTACTGACATCTCAGTTTTTGTAACTAGAAGGCCTTATTCCTAAGTGTTGGACTTGATTTGTATTTCATTTAGATCACCATGTATTTGAACCTGTAACAGATACATAAATACAAATAACTTCAGAGGAGAATAAGAGTAACTAATTTTCAGAAAGTGCCTTCAATTGCAACATTCTTTACTGCATGATAATGGAAGATGAGTATTTAAGCATTTTAGATTGTTTTTTCTTCAGGATACCTCAGTTTACCATGTTACTGAAAGGCAAAGGTGAGAAAGATCAAATGGTGATTTCAATGCTGGTTTCAGGACACAGTAAATGTCCCCTCACCCCACCTGGTTCCCCTGTGTACTGCAATAAGGATTACATTCCACCCAAGAGATGTATTTCATTGGCCATGCCACGTTACCAAGAGTCTTTTCCATAGTGGGAAGGATGATCTAATTACACTTAATTGCAGAAGCCTGTGACAAATGGGAACAAGCTGCTTAGTGAGTTTCATCAGGTACCTCTCAGCATTTCACCTGGACTTTGCCGATTTCCCTGTTGCCATAGGGATTAATTCTAGCATCCCAAATCTGTAGCACTGGGACTGGTGGGGGGGTTACAAGTTATGGCTCTAAGTGAGCTGGCAGTGGAAGGATCTCTGCCAACACCTGTCTGCAAGAAGTTCCAAGCTCATCTGGTGCATGACAGAACAGCAACTAGGGATGGGAAAGATTCAGGTAAGGTAAGATGTGCACTGGAGAGTACCTGAAGGGTAGATGTTCTATCAGCATTATTGATGCAGGAAAGCAATACAAAATGCAGCAAAGCAGTACTAGAAGTCTAAAATAACAAAGAGGAGGGTTCTCATATTTAATGTGGGGAAGCAGGAAGCCAAGGAATGGAGGAAAGACCTGGAGTGAAAGTTTGTCATGTGATGCCTGGTTTGACTGAAGGTGTTTTCTTTCTGTTTGCAGAGCCACAGATTTATTCATCCTAATACTGCTGGTGTACTTCTGATTCTTTCAGAACACTGAAGAAATTTAATAAAGAAATCGTCTAGCCTTTTGAGAATTCATAAGGATTTGTCCTTTATGGTGATATGTCTTACTGCAAGGAGAGGAGCCACTTTTCCTTACATCCCCCCAGTGATCACAGCATGGAACAGTCCATAATGCTTCTAAAGAATTCTTCCTTCATGAAGCCATGTGAAAATCCAAGTCTGAAGTAAAGTATTTTTTCATTTGAAGCGACACTGTACCCCATGCAGGCCATTGTGAAGGTCCTCAGCCTCATGAGTTTTCAGTTTTGTTGTTAGTAAGGGACTCAGAGCAGTTTCACAGTTACTGTGACTTCAGCTCCAAAATTTTTAGCTGAATCCTAATCTACTGCATATATTAGAAGTAGTTTAGAAACTGTAGTTCCCTGCAGACTCTGTTTTAGAGTCTCCAAAGGGTTATTAATGTATAACAAATTGAGACACCATTTTAAGGGCAGCTCTGCAAATACAAGCTCTCAGCTCTAATGCATTTTACTTTAGAGTCTCCACCCAATCTCCCCAATATTTTGAAGATTGGTTTGCTTCTATTAGCAAAAATAGCACTGAAAGTGGGCACCCTTGACCAGTCTCCCTCGAAAGTCAAAATTGAGATAGTATTGTGACATTAGCATGCATCCTTGCATACAGTGTAACTGATGCAATACATTTACAGCAAATTTTAGAATTTCCATCATAGTAAAGAGAAACTGTCATTCAATACAGTGAAATGCTTTCTCAGCGTCAAAAGATGCTATTACCATAGGACTGGCATCATTTTTCATCTTAAAGAGGATATTAAACAAGCACAGCAAATTCATGCAGGTGAGCCTACTATACTAAACATAAAATAAAACCACGCATTGTTCAGGATGAATTATTTTAATGCTTATACATTGAGTCAATTGGCCAATAACTTTGCCAATTTGTTAATACCTGCATTTAGGAATAAAATGGATCTATATAACCTGTATTGCTGTATGTTTCAGTCTGTTTCAATGTTGCCAGAATCAGCACCCTGCAGTCTGTGAAGTATCTGCTGGTCAGCACCTGGTTTGCATAATGTAGTGATACAAAGATGAAAAAACAGCCAACCTCAGCTGGCAAAAAAAAAAAAGTTCCCCTTTTGAAATGTGAAGGCTAACCTTGTCTAATGATTACAAGATTTATGAACAATTCAATAGCAATAGACTATAAAAGTGATAGGTCAGGCCACGTGTACACAAAGACTAAGCAGCTTTGTGTGAGATAAAAGATAAGGCAAAGATCCAGCTTAGATCCAGAGCTGTATTTTCAAGACAGCCCAGCCTGCTGAGCAGTAACATCTTTATACAGAAATACTTAGGTTTGAGTTTAGGAACATATTTTAATCACACAGATTTGAATAAATAGCCTCCCTTTTCATGGATCTTGAGCTCCAGGCAGAGGGAAGCAAAGATGTTATTTCCCTTTACACCACTTCTTTATTAAGGTTCAGAAATAATATTTCACTTATATTAGGTATGATCAGGGAGTATCCATTGCATACCATACTTTCTGTGTACCATCTTCAGCTTCTAAATCCTGATTAGCTGGCTTGAAATGTCAGCAGCCATGGGCAGCTTTAGACCCCACAGATTTCTTTTCAGTTTGTGTGAATGAAATTGTGCAGATCAGACATATTTTCATAATGTTTTGATTGACTTCTTGGCTGTCTGTGATGCTAAGACATTGTTTATCCCTGACACACCCTTCAAATTGCTTCCCACCCTGCACCGTTTTTGTATTTGCTACATATATTCCTTCTGCCCTTCTCTAATCCTTTCCCCTTCCTCTCTCACCCTTCCGATATGTAAAGCTGTGAAGAGAGCAGTCTTTCTTCTGCATGTAAGTTAATAATATCCAGAATGTGAAACTAAAACTTACAGAAGTGCATTTCTAATTAATCAGAAAGACATACTGTAATAATATAGCTACAGACAAGGAGCTCTGCTAGCAATCAGCCAGTGCTCTGTTGTAAAGCAGCTTGCCAAGCAGACCAATCATTAGCCAATTACATCATGGAGCTCTGTATGGAATGGGTTTGGTAGATATGTGGTAGAGCAGATGGTGGGGAAGAGTCGCCAGGGAGGACCTAATCCAGCTGCTCAATGGCTGGACAAAGGAAAGTTAAAAAAAAAAAAGGAAAAGAAAACAAAAGAGCGCAAGTGGTTGTAGTTGAAAATGAGGATTGGGGGATTTGAGAATGGCTTCTGTCAGGTGTCAGTTGTAGGTGTAATGTGTTGGAACAATCAGTACAGCTAATTTGAAAGTACTGCAATGATCTGGTCCAGGTCTGCATGGTTTCTTGTAGGTCCTTGTGTCTTGCTGTCTAGAGAGGTGACACAAAGCAAAATGAGCTGAGGAAAGGAAACTGCAAACCAGAGTTGGACCATATGCCTAAAACATTTGCTAATAGAAGCTGGCTCAGCTTCTCATGAAATGAGCCTGTGCATAGTCTGTCTTTATCTTCTGGTGAGAGTGAAGAAAACAGTTTATTTCCAATGTGTGTCATCAGCTTTTGATAACTAATGGTAATTCAGGAAAGACTGTGAGGTTTCATAGATTATGGTAGCTAGAAATGTGCAGAATCAGAATCAAGTAATGTTCCCATCCAGCATTTGTGTGAGGTCACTTCCCACCCAATTCTGTTTGAAACTTCTTTCAGGCTGAGATGGGAGATGTTGCTATTGCAGCACTCCTCGGATGATGCTGAGAAATAAGAATTCTTGGGCTTGAGACATCAAGAAGGTTCAGGTTTCCAAAACACCCTTCTAATTTTCAGTGCCCAGCTTTAGGCTTTGTGGATTTCAATACCCATAGCTATAAGGTGACAGCTTGGAGTTGAGTGAGCAACACTCCTTACCTTCACTACACAACAATCTTTTGGAAATAGAGATGAAGCCACATAGATTTCGTGAGGACCAGTTAGTGTGCAAACAACCCTTGAATATGAATAGTGCTTAGGAAAAAAATTTTTGAGGATACAAAGAAATTTACAGAGTCGGTTTGATTAAAATGATTGAGCCAGCTATACAAACAACACTGCTACATAATTCTTTCTCTCCTTACTTAGGAAGAAATCCTGACCATGTTTGCTTAACAGCGGGATATTAAAATATATACCAAAAAAATCTCCAAAAGCAGTGTCTAAACAAACTAGAGCAGCTATTACATTATTTCATAGTAATACATCATGCCCATTTATTCACTTCTCTGCTAAGCTTTGGTTCTTCTTTACTGTTTGCAAGTTCTTGAATCACATCACCCAGTCTGGTCTGGAGCCTGTGCAGAGGAGCTCGGGTCCATCTGCACATCAGCTCCAACTCCCGGGCAGTCTGCTGGGTTGAAGGACTGTGGGATGTGAGCCAGCTTTATCCCAGAAGGCTTTAGTCATAGTGATGTGGTTCTGTGCCTGAGTTAATGTGCCAGGATAGACGTGCTTTCAGATTCCAAGCTCCACGTTTTCCAGACTGATATTGCTTAGAAGCAGAGAAGCTCTCATTTATCAATGGACAGAAACTGAACTCGCCAAAGTGGAGGAACCATTGCTGGAGAGCGACTCGTGACTGTGACAGAGATGAAGCAGTAGGAGACTGAGCAGAGGAAGCTCATACAATGAGCAAGAACAGCTTGTGTCACGTTACCACCTGTTCCTTTGACATCTGAATTTATGGTCTAAACCATAAATGGCCTAAGGCCTCATTTATTTGAAGTCAGGACACAAACAGCACATGCTCTACAGAGCTCAGCTTCACATTTCAACTACCAAGTACACACAAAACTGAACAAAAACGTTATGGAATTTGGGGGCTTTTGGTAACAAATAAAATTAGATACTATGCAAAACTATTGTAAAATAGAGTACATCAAACTAATCCCATCTAAACTAAAATAAATCATAAACAAAATGGAAAAATAAAAGTAAATAGATAAATATGAATGCAATTCCCACCAAGGAAATAATCAGATGGCAGTAAAAGTACTGTGGCAAAACTCCAGTTAGTATTTTCCTGGCCCTGTAGTTTATGGGAGAGAATAGACATATAATCATCACCTTGAATAAAATATGTACTGGGAAAAGTACAGGATTTTTTGAAGTTCTGTCATTTGAATAAAAACCACAGGGCAGGTGGTGATGATAAAGGCTAGGGAATGTGATAATATGTATTAATAGCAGTTCAAAGAAAGAAGGGTACAGCTGCTGCAGGAAATGTTGGATCCAGCTCTGCAGCTGAGATGAACTTGGTCCTCTGCCCTGAAGTGTTAGAAGGAAAAATGAATGCATGTAGTCATGGACTTGCTCTAAACCATGATTTGAGGATGCCAGTAGACACCCAAGATATCTATCCTGTATGGGACAGAGAAGACTTGTTTTCTGTATTTGTTTAAAAGTGACAAATATCAATAATATGGCAGAAATGTTTAAACAGAGACACAGCACATCATAAAGGAAAACAATCCATCTATTTCAGCAGCTGGTTTCAAGCATCCAGTTAGGTATCTATTGCAATGAAGAAACTCTCCCATTGTTTCAGGCTAGTTCCTACACTATTCATTTATCCTGGCTAGAAGAGTTGTCTAGGGTGGTTTACAAGACCTGGTTGGACACAGGAAATAATCTTATAGCTACTCTGTACTCACTTGTAGGTTCAGACTCCATGTCCAATAGCCATTAACCATGGTTACTGTCTCCACACCTTTCAGATGTCTGCACCCCGGCCTGAGATCTCTGCTGTCTGGTGGCAGAGGTCTGTCCCCATCTGGCTCTGCAAATGGTCAGAACCAACACTGTCTCAAGAGGCAGCTCACCTGAATGCAGAGACCCTCCTTCAATCTCTGTCAACTTCCTTGGGAAACAAGGACCTCTCAGCAGCAAGGTCAGCCCCCCGAGAATTTATTTATGTATCTGTCTCTGGAGTATGCTGGGTAAATGGACAACATTTGTACATTACAAAGGTGGCCACTACATAATTTCAGGAGCACACGACTCAAGCATGAAATTGCTGAGCTACTCTCACACTGTACATTAACAGACTTATTTCTCTGAATTAGCACATATGCATATATAATGATCTACCATGTGAACAGTAAAAATGATTCCTCTAAACCTGTAGATAAGAACTGTAGCTATTACCAACATAAGATCTGTATAGCTTGGTCACTGAAGGGCTTTACTTGATTCTATGACTGTGCCTTTTCAGATGGATGCTAGTGGATTCCCAGTTGTTGCTCAGCCTGTCATCATAAGCAGTGTTTGTATTTGTGTTAGAAATAGCAGGAGAGTTTTCTATCGACGTTCTAATAATACATAAAGAACTGCAAACCAATCCATAATGAGCACTTATCCTTCTTTGCTTCCTTTTTTGCCC
This sequence comes from Petroica traversi, assembly GCA_025920805.1. NCBI lineage: Eukaryota > Metazoa > Chordata > Aves > Passeriformes > Petroicidae > Petroica > Petroica traversi. The sequence goes on from JAHLSL010000008.1 coordinate 11,243,522, forward strand.
TAATGCTTCATGTCTGATATTTGCTTGGTGTTTTTTTTTTTAAAGTTTAGAAATTCTGTTTCATTTAACACTTTGACTTCCTGTTGGTGTAGTTTTTCTCTCCAAAGGAACAAACATATGTAGACTGAAAACTGAGCCATTCAGGATCCTCTTGAGATCTCCTGTATTTCAGCAAATATGCCCCCATATTTAAATTTATCCAAACTCTCACCAAATTGCAGTAATTATATCCTCATAAAGTTGCTTTAGTCCACATGTTAAAACTCTGCTCTTTTTATAGACAGGATATGCCTTCCCTCGCTTATTTTGGTAATAAATGGTAAAACAAAAGGCCATGAAGAAGTTCCTGGTCATGCCTGTTTGGCTTCCACAAGTAGTACTTGGTAAACTCCATTTCAAGCTTCCTATACTAATTTCTTAATCTTCAAAGTTTCTGACTTCAGGTGAGGAATTTTGAGTGCACTGTATATTTGAGTGCACACTGTATTGAGTGCACTGGATATGTCTTGTTTAACTTCTCCAAAAAAGTGATTAGAATGAAGCACAGTGTTTCATGTGTGGGTTTAAAAGAGATGAGTCAGTTCAGTTGAGCTAGACATTGTTTCTGAAACATCCAATACCTTTATTTAGATTGGGGAGAAAACTAAGAAATAAGAAGGAAAAAACCAGCAGATTCAGCAGATCTTATCTCACTATTTCCCCCTCCTGTTTTCATTTGCACTTCTATTTCCATGCAATATTTCATTTCTTTATGCATCTATCACTGTTTGCTTCTGTCAGAAGTTCAAAGGCAGCCTGCTTTCATAAAGGAGAGACAGTACTGACTGATCCATAATATTGTTTCTACCTTTTTTGACCAATCCTCAATGCATATTTCCAGTTTTGAGAAGCATTTCATGAATCACTGGGCAGTTTGAAAAATCTATAGTGTAGGCTCATTACTTTGCTGGCTGCTGAATGTTCTTCACTGGTTGTGTTGCAAGGCAAAACTGCAGCCCTTTCTCTCAGGAAAAAGAGGTTAAAATTTCATATATACATAAATAATAAAACAACACTTGGAGGTGATATCAATGTGATATATTTCATTTCCTATATACCTTTGACTGCCCTGCTGTCCATTAATCCACACAAACTCCCATCATATTCCAATGTCCTTAGCACCTTTAGTCTCACTTTTCTAGGTAATCAGTCAAAAAAAGCTTGCTTCTCTCCTCTGAAATGTGGCACTCCCAGCCATCCTCCCAAATGGCACTGGCTGGAGGCCCAGGACAAGCAATATTCTGTTCTACGCTAGTGAACATGGTTTAAGCTCAAACCTCATAAGGCTGCAGAAGTGGGAGCTTTATAAATCCAAGAGAGCTCCTTGCCCCAGTAAGGAGAGCTGCAGGAGTTCATTTCAGTGGGGCCAGGAGGCTCAGCTCCTGAGGAGACAGATCCAGGGCTTAACAGACCACTGAATAGAATGGAAATGACAAAATGATGCAACTTACCAGGAGTCACTTTTAGATTAATCTTAAATTTTTAACAAATATTTTCTCATGTTTACTTGCCTATAGAATCTTAGTAACTCAGATTCTGCATTCCAAAGGCATAATGATATCAAAATGGTCCTGATACAGTTAACCTCTCCCCTACAATCTCTTTTAAGCACTTCTATCACCAATATTTTTCTGAAAAACACCTTCATACAAATAGTGTGATGGGAATGTATTTAAGTGCTTTCAGCACTCCTGCAGAGTGACATGCAGAACTCACCTAGAGCTTAACTATTTATATCACACCAGGTCCCTTTTCTTCTCGCTCTCTTCTGAAGGGTAGTAGATGAATAAAAACTTCGTTTTACTTAGTCTCTTTAGGCACAGATCTAAATCAGTTCTCTAAAATATTATCTTTTTTTTTTTTTTCTCCAGCAAAGGAGCCACCCTGCCATCAACGAGTCACAAAATAATTAAACATTTAAGACTGTCTGGGCTTTTGTTCTAAGGAGGTGACAAGGCTGGAGGGTAGCTGCAGCTTGCAGTTTAGAGGCATTCCGTGTACTGGCTGCCTGTGCAAGCACCCTGCCTCTGGTCATGGTGGAAAGGAGACAGGGACAGCAAGCTCTCACAGGTAGTAGACAGAGCACTTAGGGAAAACAACATCTGGATCATCAACAGGCACACCAATCATTGCCCTCATCCCAAATTCCACAGAATATTTTGGCTACCAGTTGCTGAGGTGCACTGGCATAGAGGTTCCTCCACGTGAGTACTCATTCCAGGCCAATCATAGTGCAGAAAGTATGTTTATAATGATTCTTTCTATTAAGGTGTAGTTGGTGCTTTATAACCTCTATTTGAACTTCACGAGAAATAAGCTATAGCTTAAAAGGGCTGTTTTATATTTATCTAAGGAAATCTCTGAAAGACAAACTGGACTAAAATGTATTATAAAAAGGTAGTTATTTCAGACATCTCAAGGGAAGTTGCTGTTTGAGCAGTTTTATTTAGGAATCAGTGAAAGAGCTCTGTTGCTCAAAGTCCATTGTCAGTTTTGAGAGGTCTGTGTCTCTCTTCACTACTGCTTCTTACACAGATTTCTCACTCTGCATGGATTTTTATGTTGTCATTAGCATTTTAGGTCCTCCCAAAGCTGCCACAAGCAGATTTTTAATCCATATGGCTATTTTGTCAGCCTGTAGCTACCAGAAAGACGAAAATGAGAAGAGTAAGTTGGAATAGGAGACAACCCGGACAATTCCATGTAGATGAAAAGCACTCCTCAGTCAGACTTGGTTGAAAAGTCCTACTTTTCCACTGCCACTTTTTCTCCTGGTCTAGGGAAAGCAGCTGTTTATGTTTTAATCTGTCTTTACCCCCAGCTTTAAGGAGGAATAGAAATGCATGGATAGTTCATTATCCCTTGAATATAGAAAATAAATTGGTTGAAGCAGAAAGTCAAATGGACTTTAAGGAGTTTTCTGTATTGACTTATTTCCAAGTTGATTAAATGCTCATAAGTGCAGCTATGTCCTTCTCCTTGCAAATCTAGCTATTGGGTATACAGATTCATATTTACATGTATGCAGATTCCAATAGCGTTAAAACCCCCAAACCTCCAGATAGCTAGAACTATTAGTTCATAGGAATTTAAAATTAAATTAAATCGCTGGGCTGTTTTCCAGATGATTTTTAAAGTTCCTGTGCTTACACAAAAACCTCCGTAGGATTTACATTACACCACTGTATTTGTTTCAGTGAGCATTTGACTGCCAAGAATACGGTCCATGACCAAAATGGCAATCTAATTAAATATTTGACAAGCAGAAAGCTGGACATTATTCAAGTCAAGCATTAAATTAGAAAATTTAGTTTGTCTCCTTTATCAGTAGATTTTTAAATCAGCCTATTCTACCAAAACCCGTAAGTTTAATGAATTTGGTCAGACATACTGTGTAACAGATGTCTAACATACAGCCATGAGCCTAAATCATAAAAATGATGCTTCACTTTGGCATGGAAAAATATATATGAAAGACTCGGAAAGGTCAGTCACCAGCAACCTGCTTGCTGGTAGTTGAGAAACAGCACTGTAAAATGCATGAGCTGCCTTTTGTAGTCTCTTATAGGAAGCCTTGGAGAGCCACAGATAATTTGCTTTCAATGATTCATCAAGTTGGCCCTTTGTTTCACTAATTTGAGTGTCAAGTGCAACCACATAATAAAGAATTACCAAGACCTGGTAAGATTCTTCTTATATTGCTGTTTATCTTAACAACTGGTACTGTTGAAACCAACATCACAAACTGCATAAACAGCAAGTGTGTGTGCAACATGGCATCTTCTGTGAAATGATAAAGCGTGTTTACTGCATTATCCTATGATGAACCACACCTTCATGTTTCTTTTTCCTTTCTTAAAAGGCACTAATTGCAGCATGCTTTGCCCATGCTAGAGATGGCATTTATTTCACTGTTAGTCTTCCAGTGAATTAACAAAGATAAAAAATGGATTTCAATGACAATTCCAGCCTTGAGAAAGATGCTATTGTGACCATGGTTGAATTACCCTGCTGCCAGTTTTCTCCCTAATGTAATTTTTAATACTACATAGCTGTAGGTTAGATGTGAAGCCATATATTAGAGCTACTATTTCGATGAGTAGTTTCAAGTGAAATAACTTCATGATTAGAAGATAGAATTTTTTAAATGCTGCCAGTCAAATAAAACTTGAAGAGATGAGCCCTAAAAATGTCTTGTTTAGAAGGGGCACATTTATAAACGTGGAATTCCCAGAGAAAAAGATCTATGTAATTTGAGTTGTGATAAAGTTTTCACAACTGAACTGTACACTATTAACACAAAGAAAGAACGAAAAAACTTTAGAAGGCTGCTTTTTAGAGTGGGAAAATGTCCGCCTTCAGAAACCAGAGAGATGGCATGGGGAGCAAGTCTGTGAGGTTTGATGTGTAAGACGAAGAAAAAGGTTTGAAACCGGCTGTTAGAGCTTAGGCAAGATTGTGTCAGGGGGTATTGTCAGCGCCGCACAAGGAGTTGAGGGCGTCAATTTCTTTACTAACGTGAATTTAAAGTATTGTCTGATCGCTGCCAGCTCCGGGAAACCCAGGTAGCGGTGGGAGAACGAAAAATTTTCCTCTAGGGAAAACCACAAATAATTTAACGTGAAGGTCGCGCCCCGGTGCCACAAGCAGGACAAGAGGCCTGGGCAGAGGGAGGGAGAAAAGGAAGGAGCTCCTGCCCCTGCTCCTGCTCGCTCGGGGCCGGAGAGGCGGTGCCCGCCCGGTGCCCGCCCGGTGCCCGCCCGG
>JAHLSL010000008.1:11249360-11360569 GCA_025920805.1 Petroica traversi
CGGGGCCGGCCTCCTGGAGGGCTACATCAGCGTCCTGGAGCACAAGGTGAGCCGCCGGCCGCGGGACCGCCCCTCCCTCCCGGCCTCTCTCGGGGGGCACCGACCCCGAACCTGCCGAGCTCTTCCTCCTTCCCCGTGAAATGCCCGGCTCCCCTCGGCGGGGGGGCCGTGCCCTGCCTGCCTCGCGTTCGGGGTTGGCTTACTCGGCCTCCGGGTGCCCTAGGGCAGGAATTACCGGGGTCAAGAGCCGGGCTCCAGTCTGAGGCTGGGTATTTGTGCAGTGCTGCTCCTCTTCTCCCTTGCAACTGTAAAAAAAGGGGGTGTGCGTGTAGTGTTTTCTTTCTAATGTTGTATGCTCTAAGTACAGTACAAATGTATGTTTATGATGATGTTAGTAAGGGTTAAAGAATGAAGTTTATTTACTGGAAGGCAATGTCAAAAGGTAGGTGTTTATTCTTAGCTCATTTTGTCATAGGAAAAAAAAAAAGTCTCCTGCACAAATGACCTTTTCGTCCCTCTTCTGGGAAGCAGAAGTTGTCAACCATTCTAGAATTCGGGAGCACTTTTTAAATGGTGAGCAAAATGATGTCCCTCCCCTTGACAGAGGAATTACCAGGCTGTATTGTCAGACTTGTTTACCAGAGATAGGCAGACTAAGCTTTGATAGCTCACAGGACAGATGTAGTGACATAAAGTGAGCAAGGTGGCACATCCGTGCCAAAGAGATACTCAAGCTTCAGTAATTTTTTCAGAAGGCAGATTCCCTTACTTTTTGTTTGGTGCTCGGTTTGTTGCTTTCACCTGGAAATTCCAAGGTCTTCCTCTTCCAAAACCCCAAATATTGTTCCGTACACACACATCTTCCAGTAAAAAATTATGTAAAAAATAAGCAAGAGAAATGAGAATTCGCAACTTTCTTGTGTTTTCACATCCAGACTGACAACCTTCTGAAAGATACGTTGTCAAACAAGTTACTGGGCTCAGTTTAGAGGTACTGTGTGAAGACTAGTGACTTTGATATACAGAGATTTTTATTGTTCCTTCTGGCATAACTTTCTATGCAAGAGTTATCCGTAGGGCTCTTAGCACAGAAAAATAGCACATGATGGTGCCTTGTAGGCTTTATTTGTTTTCTTACATGGTTCTGCTGGAAATTCTCAAATGTAATGTCTATAGAAAAAACAAGTTTGGCCATGGGCTTCCTACTGTCTGACGTGTACTCTTGTAATTCTTTTGTTCTTCTTGAACATGACTGTAGTGATAGGTGCAGATATATGTGCACATGATTTTTATGAACAGCAGTAATTGAAAAGACATCTGTGGGTTCTTTGGGATGCATGTGTGAGTAGCCTGCTGATTCTGATAACACCTCACTCTGGTTTCTCCAGACTCACAAACACCCCTCATTAACAGGCCATACTTAAAATCACCATTCTATTATTTTCTGGCATAATTTTAATGTTTCCCTGTGTTTTGGAGAAAGATGATCCTTTAGCTTTTTTATATATTGTAATATGGCTCAAACCTCACAGATATTCCACTTCTGAATTTCATTTCACACAGCTCATGCCTCGTAGTAACAATCTGCTGAAAGTTTAATAACTTTTCCACCTAACTTCTGTGGGTCGAAAAGAATATTGTGCAATCCCTGCTGTGTTCCCAGCTTGCTTTGTCTTATTTTAATGCACATGAGATCATACAGAGAGCTCTGCCACTGTGGTATACGGAGCAGTGAGGACACTGCATTACCATAAGGAAACTGGGGAAAAAGGGGCTTTGTCTCTTAATAATGCATTTCTTTTTGTAATTTAATTTGGTAGTCATTGTACTTGACATGGATTACAATCCCGGAATACATAGGATTCATGTGTAATAAAAAACGGAGAACGCAAAAGATCACAGGAATTTGTGGTTTGTAGAAAGAAGGAAACAGGATTGGTGGTGAGAATAGAGATAGCAAGAGCTGAGGAATGGTGCAGCATGCTCAGAGAACGTGTGGTTTGAGTGGGACGCTGGAAACTGAGGAGAAGACAGCTCGAATAGCAGGTGAAATGAGGGAGTTGGGAAAGTTTTAAGGAATGTGAAGAGAGCTGCAAGAAGAGAGCAAGGTAAAATTCTGTAGCTGTGAGAAGGACATGATATTTGAAGAGACAGGGAGGTCTGGAAGGAGATGAGAAGTATCTGTTGTTTGAGGACAACAGGCTTGCAAAGGTAAGGTAGGAATGACTTCAGCAGTGGTACATGTTATTTTGAGAGCACAGAGGTCATGGTGTGAAATGACAATGAGTGGTAGGTTTTTCACTGTATAGCTTCCTTGATTTCATGTATAGAATCTTAGAATTATCTGTCAGATGGAATAAACTGAAGCTGAATGACCATTATACAAAATTCATCTTTGGTATGTGTTCATGCATGAATGACAGATAGCAGTAGGCTGAATGTCTGGATCATTCTTGTCCTTGTTTCTGGATCTCATAATTTTCTTTAACTTTAATTTGAAAATCTCCTTTCATGTTTATGATGTACCCATTTTGATGCAATTAATGACAGTAAGTATGCACATATATGTACAAGCTGTATGACGAGTACTGAAGGTATTATTAATCCATAATCACAATACGTATTGACTCACAAGCTGTGTAAGTATGTGGTAGTATACATATTTCTCTTTAGGGATAAAATTTAACAGTTGTCCTCATTGTGAAATATCGTGTATCACAAAAGTCTGTCACTGCTAGCAATTCAGCTCATTTAGTAGTGCTGGATGATCATGTGCAGAGACTATTTGCCAGAAAATCTGAGCACTTGGTAAAGTAACAATGATTTTGAAATATAGCCTGAAATATTGTAATTACCAATTATTTTTCTCCTTTTATTTTATATTCAGTAAGAATTGTAGTTCCTCATCCATACTGTCAAGATAAGCAGGCAGTCTCTGAGAATACAGTAAAATATGTCATTTTTTAACTGGGTTGAAGAGGTTTATTGCAGGAGTTTCTAGTCTTTGCCTTCATGGTTTCTGCAAGCCCATTTTTCCACGAGCCAAGTATCAGAGATCAGAACCCCTGTACTTAGCTTTAGTAGCCTTTCACAGTTTAGCAGTGCATACTTAATTTTTGTTGAGCTGAATTCTTGGAACAAAAAAATTCAGAAATGCTATGGTTTCAGAGTTGCAAGTGGATTCTTGTCATTTCACCTCTGTATGTCCCAGAGTAACAGCAGTTGACAGACCTTGTTGATGGATGTTTGAAATGGATAAATAGTGTCTCTTTTTGTTCCCAATAGCCAGATGTTGTATCCTAAAAAAGTCTCACATTTTGAACAGAAAATATGGTTTGCTGATAGTTGCTATTGAAAGGTCAAGGACTAACAAAGTGAAGAGGTGGCAGCTTCTACTTCGAGGAGCTGTTGCTTCCTACGGAGGCACATTGAGTGTAGCAGTGCTTAGCTACTGCATCTGCTCTCAGTTAAAAAGGACAAGAGTCCTACACTGTCAAAGTGACATCTTTCATGAATTCTTTGAGTGTAATTCTGAAATTAAAGAGGTTTTGTCACTGGCATTGAGGGAAGCAGAATTATGCTCTTCTGTGGGGAGGCATGGGGATAAGCCTTTCTGTTGATTTATCATAGTGCCAGCAAGAAATTACAATGCTAATATTTTTAAAGCAATTACTGCATACAAATAAGAGAATGTTAATGAAAGTAGGAAACCTAGCTCTGTTCCAGAACTTGGAAGAAATAAATATTTAACTGTTATATTACAATTCTGAAATGAATGTGAGGACATGTCTCTGGATAGTTAAAATGCTTTTTACCAAGTATTGACTCAACAGTTGGTGCTGGCAAATAAAATATGAGTTTGTCACGTATGTAATTGAATAATATTTCAAGCCATCAAAGATTTTGTTTCTTAGAAAATAAAAAAAATCAAAATCAATCCTGCAGTCAAAATGTATGATTTGTTAGAAACACTTCTGAATACCTTAAGAGTGAATTGAGATCAACATGATAACGTAAGTGATCACAATGGTTTCTTAATTTATGATAATGTGAATTATCATATGCAAAGAAATCTTTGCGACCCCTCTAAATTAATGCTGATCAGAGAACAGTGTAGTTAATGAAGTGTTTGAGGAAGAGTCATTCTGCAAATAGTGCTGCTATAGCTCCTTAATCTCTGAGTTGCAAAAAGTTGCTCTTGGGTGACAGTATTTTTTTTGGGATAGTAATCTTTGTGCCCTTAAAAATCAGGTGGGAATCTTGCCATCTTTTATATTATTTTTAGTAATTATTGAATGAGTTTGGAATTTGAATTTTCACCTTGTTAAACCGTTGACAGTTTGGGGCTGGATAGTTTTGGGGGTCTTCACTAAACCAGCCTTCATAAGTAAAGATAGCGATGAGAAGGAGTTGTTTTGAGGGTTTTAGTGTCGTTTAAATGAATTTATCACAGAACCATCATGTATCTTAGAGCAAAACAGCTTGTCTTGCCTGAGGTGGGATCAAGCCCACAGAGTTAAGTAAACCATGTACCATTTTTTCATGCTCCTGTTTGCCCCTGAAATTCTTACCTGCAAAGGAAGGAACACAAACTTTATTATGCAATTAAGGATTTGATGGAGTTTTTATTGTGTGAGAGATCCACAAGGGGGAGACTTTATTCTAGAATAACCTGGTTGGGGATACTTCCATCTGTCAGAGACCTAGGCAAGGTGGGAGTCCAAAATGCCCTTTGCTCAGTGCTTTCTTGGCTTCCTGGCTTTTTTTATTTTTAGGCACCATAGTTGCCTGCTACTGATAAGCTGTAGGTTTATGTAAATCCTTATCAAGTTGACATATTAAAAAAAAAGACCATGAGAGTCAGGGAGTGTAACTGAATATCCACACACACTCAGAGCAGAGACAATTGCTTTTCCAGATTTACCCAACTTTTGAATAATGACTGTCCTAAGCTTTAAAAATTATTACTTTTGAGCTCCTGCAGTAGTGTGCTTTTTCAGGCTAACATTAATTTTCTAAAATTTTTTAGCAGTTTCTGTGTGCACTAGCTGCTCACAGGGCAATACAGAGTGCACAGCAATGACAGCAAATTATGGTACATTTTCCTGTTTTCCAGGTTGCTTGGCATCTCTGCAAGGAACCAGTAGCTCTAGCATGGCACTGCTCCAACTTAGAATATCTTGAAATATTTTTAAATGTTTACATGTAGTTATCAGTTGCTGTGCAGTTTCTACATTTATTTTATGAAGAAGGCTGTGTTTTGAAGCTGGACATATCTTTTGTAGAATTCTGACTCCAGCATGTGCTTGAGAGAGAAATGTTAGGATAATAAGTCATATTTTACAGTTAACACTATTGCCTAGTTCTTTCTAAAGCAAGTGCTGTTAAAGATGAAATCTATCTAACAGGGGTAGTGAGTCCAGGCAGAGGTCGGGATCTGTTGCTTAAAAAATCATCTCAAAGGAGCACAGGTGCTATTAAATATTGAAATGTCCCTGAAGACTGAAAGATGTTTGGTATGCATCTAGTACGTGATGTTGTAAATGTTCAATAATGTAGCGTGATGCATAAAAACCTACTCAGCCACAAACTAGCCATGTTCTGATCATCTCCTGGTGATTGGGAAGATAAAGGAGAGAAAATCATTGTAGTGATACTGAAAATAAGAGATGGTTTTGGAATTTATACCAGGTGAAGATCTTGCCCTATGTAATTTGTGACATTTAGTGATATGGCTTTATTCTTTCACAGGAACTGAAGCAAAAAGATTATTTCAGAGACTACATAACAAGATATCGATGATTTCAGTACAAAAATAAGTAGTAGGTAGTCAGGTCAACAGTTGATGCAGAATTGTGTTTTAATTTTCTCACATTTTAAAAAAGTCACATGTCACAGCAATATCTGATGCCATATATTGGTCATAATATGTTATTTTTGCAACTGACCAAGACTAAAAACCAAAAGTGGTTTTTTCTTTTTTTTTTTTATTCTTTGTTGTTGTTGTTTGTAGAAGGAAAACTGCAGTAGCATGACACTTCTTTTTTTTTGACTGATTCTGGATTATATGAATTTTTCACAAATTATCCTGATTCATGAAAGGTGAAGAATGACTAAATATGCTCTTTTCTGTTTTATGAATATCATACACATAATATTTTAATAAGTGGCTGCTATCTGTTTCCCTCATCTGCTTACCTGTCTTCTTTCGTGAACATACAAAATTCTTAATTCAATGGATATGCAAAATACTTCCAGGTAGGGAATTGGTGACACTTTGTGAAATTTGTATATCTCTCATGCAAAACCCCTTAGTTTTTTTCTCTTCACTTTCAGCATTAATTTTAATGACCACATTTGTGTTTTTAGTACATGTTGAAGTATATAATATTTGATAACCATTTAAAGTTGCTATATTGTGCACTTCTTTTTCACATGATCTTTCACTGTGAGCATTTTAGGCTATTTTCATCTTCCTGTGAAGACAAAGTGTTCTTTTGAAGGTTTTTAATCCTTAGTGGAAGCAAGTCTGAACTAAATGAGATTTTCAATGACAGGAAATGTAATTTTTGCTCACAGATGATGGATATCTCTCAATAGAGTTCCTTAAATTCTCCCTTTCTGCTTGTCCTGGGGCATAAGTGGATATTGAGTGTCATCCTAACTATGTGATATCCTCAAAACAGTAGATTGCAGGTGGTTTCCTTTTTCCCAGTGACCTTCCTTGTGAGTTTAATCTGTATTGCTCAGTAACACTCCTTGTGCACATCCTTGGTGCTGAGGTGGCATTGATAGAAGAACTCAGTGCATTAATTGGACTGCTAATTAGGGCAATTATGATCAAATCAGCAGTCGTTTGGTGCTGATATAAGCAGATGTGACAGCACAAAAGCTACTTTGAAGGTGAGGTGAAGCATCATGGTCTTAAACCTCACTCAGTTTCACCTCATCCCTAAGCAATCTCCATTAGTCATCACTCTTTCTCTATAATAGTTAAAGCCTAGAGTGCTAAGACCAGGTTAACTACTAAAGTTTGCTGACTGGAAAAGCAAGTATTTCCAGTTCAAAAACTGTAATTAGTTGTTCTCTGTTGTCATTCTGGAAATAGCCAAATGCAGTTAAGAACAGGAGTCACATAGGAAATGAGGGAACGAGTCAAGGCTGAAACTTTCTGCCTTCAGAGAGTCTGTTTGCAACAGAAGTGCAAAATTCAGAGGGAGAAGTAGAGCTCTGAGGTGTCCCTTAGCAGTTTATATGAAAGACAGCACTGGGCACTGAGAAACACCTGCACATTGTGATAGAGAGTCCAGCACATCTGAACTGAGGTTAAGCAAGTCTGGTAACACTTTGTGTCTGGGCTGTATTCAGAGAGACACAGGAAGGAAGAGAAACACAGTGTGTTTATTACATGCTATAATAAATACTGAATCCCTACTGAAACCTTGTGAGAGAACTTCAGAATAAGATTGGGTTATTTTAAGACATAGAGAGGGAAAACTGATACATTTAATAGATTTTTTTCCCAATGACAGTGTAATACAAAATGTTCATTGTCTGAGATAAGGGAACAGTAATGGGTTTACATGGTATATAGGCAGCATAGATGAGGTTTTCTTAATTCAGATTTAATAATACGGACTTTTTAAAGTAACACAGAACAAGAATATATAAAGGTATGTCTTGTTGAATACAACATGTTAGGAATTCATTGCAACTGTAGAAAAATTTGCATTACAGAATGGATGTCTTAGTTAGAAATAACCTGTAAGAGGAAAATGTTTCTCAATAAACATTCAGTATATTTGGAATATGCATTTTTGTTTAGCAAATAATATATTTTGATTTTAGCGTGTTATTAGCATGCTCAGGTATTGGCATGACGTTAATATTGCAGAAACAAAAGACTCTGTAAATTTTGTACTGTTAAAATATATCTTGCCCACAGCTATAGCAGGTCATAAAAGCAGATGTAATAACACTCAGCAGAGCATCAGTCTAAGAGTTAGCTCTAAAGAAAAGAGAAATTCCACAGTACAAATTTGTGTGATTGTACATCTGTACCAAGCTTTGTGCACAGGAAAGTTAAAGGAACTGTTGTTTTGTTTAAGAAATGGCTGGCTGAGAAACAGGGTTCTGGAGACTGCATTCATCACCGGGTGTGTGCTGCTTACCCGTTTGCCTGCACGAGGTTAAAACCTTTTCTCCCAGTTTGAGGTGCCAGGCTGTGTTTTGCAGGCAGTGACATGAATTAGAGCCAGGCTCATTCCCTTCCAAACTTCTTGCCTGCATTACTGTTCTCTCTGGACAGACACTTTTGTTCCATTTCAATGAACTTCACGCTTGGGACTGGTACAAAACAATAGCATCTGAGGAAGCACCTAACTACAGAATCATAGAATCCTACCATGGCTGGCCTGGAAGTGACCTTAAAGATTATTTTCTTCCACTCCCCACCCTGCAATGGGCAGGGACGCTTCCCACTAGACCAGGTTGTTCCAAGCCTTGTAATACCTGGCCTTGAACACTTCCAGGGATGGGGCAACCACAGCTTCTCTGGGCTCCTGAGCCAGGGCCTCACCACCCTCACAGTGAAGAATTTTCTAATAGCCAGTCAATACCTATCCTCTTTCAGTTCAAAGCCATTCCCTCTTGGCATAGGATACAATGTTTTCTGCATCAGCTCTACTGTATTTCATGTATAATATACACCAAATTTAATAAAGTGAGGGATGTGATCTAAGAGTAAGTTTTAAATAACCACAGTTGGCACAGCAGACAGGAAGGTAGCACATGGCTGTGGGCTGATGAAATGATGCAGAGATTCCAAGGCTGGCAGAAGCTGGGTCAGGAAGTCTGCCTAGTGTAGTTTGAGACAGCCTTGAAACCAGAACAGTCACGCTGTATCTGAGCAAGTAAATCCTGGTCTTTGGCAGCCACATTTCTTCTGGAGCTGGGCTGGCTCTGCACTGTGCTTTCTGTGGCATTTGGAGGTCAGGATAGGTGGAAGCTACATGGGGTGCCTGGGGAATAGTGGTAAAGACATGCCAACAACACATCTGGACAGTTCTCAAGTGCAGGGCCAAGGACCGAAATTGCATTTGTTCCTTAGCTTTAGCCATCCAAATTATGTACACCTTGTATTTGAAGAGGCTGAACCTTTGGCTACAGCAAAGATGTGTTTAGAAAACATGGTTTCCAGGACTTGTCCATGGTCCTTAGGAGAGCTTTTGGCCAAATACGTGGAAGCAGTGCTTTGCCAGCTTTATCCTCAGCCTTTGTGCAGAGCTCAGAGACTCATAGGGAGTATGTGCTGATACAACCTGTGCTATCCCTTCCCTACTCTCCTCCAGCTTTCAGTGCAGCATCTTTGGGTCAGTCCTTCTGACACTTGGCTTAATTTCATCCATGGAGATTAAAATAATGTCATATGTGCTTGTGAATTTGGTTGCTGTACATTTTAGTCCTAATGCTACTGTAAAAGGGTTAGTTTTACACATCTCAGCATATTGGTTGACTCTAAAATAGAAACATAAAACCTCAAAATACAGCCAGTGGTCTGAATGCAGCTGCCAAAGCAATGCAGAGTTAGCACTGCCTGTTCTTGCTCAGCTCATCTGCCTGTGCCTGGATAATAGCAGGAGAGTTCCTCTTTAAAAAAACAAAACCCAAAATATAACAAACACTTCATGTTTTATTTAGGTAATTTCTTTCTTAGAGTTTATATTCCATAAAATGGTAATTGTTGATATTATTTATGAGTATCCAAAGTACAAATAAAATATCTATAACAGAGTCTCTGCTATTTCCATTTGTTCAACTACTTATGTATTCTCTTTGTAACACCGCTCCAGATTTCTTTCTGTTTTTAATAGTGATTCATGAGCCTTACAAAGACCGAGACAGTTTGTTGTAATATTGCTCACATTATCCATGAGAACTCCCTCGGCCATGAATGGGACTGTACTTAACACCCAGCCCTTCAGTGAGGGTTTTCCCAGTGCCAGCTGACACGATGTGTAAGCATATGTCAGGATGGGATTTTGCCAGCAGACAGGAGCACACTCTGCCCTGCCTTTGAGCTGCTTGGAGATGCACAGGCTCAGCTCTGGCAGCAGAGCCACTGCAGTTTGCCTGTTGCTAAGCCAGAACTAATAAGCTTGACTGAAAGGCAGGGTTTATTGTCCTGGGCTCAGCATATGTGGTGTGGATATGTAGCTTTCACATGGAGCTTCTGTGAGTCCTGCAGCCGACTCCTGCCCGCTGCTGGTGTGTTGTTGGTTCTGTGGAGCATGGTCAGTATTTGCTTGCATCTCCCGGAAAAAACTGCTCGTCCATGTCCTAATGGCTTCCTAACTCTGCTCCAGAGGAGCATTTTCTGTCTTCTGCCACACTGCCAAAAATTTTCTACCTTGTATGACTAGAGAAAATAACTCACAGTACTCTTGTCACTTAAATTTTGGTCATTAGATTGCCTCATGTTTAGTACACTTAACAAAAAAGACAATTTTTTGTAATTTCTTTCTTGTACTGTAGCCTAATATGGTAGATGATGTTGAGGATCAGATTCTCAAAATTTGAAATGAGACACTAAATTTGGTTCACCAAGCATGATTTAGTCACCACTTACAACAAAATCTGCAGTTTTCACTGGGCAGATACTTGCTGAAGAAAATATTTTAATTTCTTTGCTTTACAAAATCGTGTTTGAGAATGAAGCTGTGTGGGTTTTTGCTTGTAACACGGCTATTTCTGTATGCACAGGTTACTTACTTTGTGTTTTCGTTTGTCTTTTCTGGTTTCTTACCATGTATATATTGTTTTGGAAATATTGACAATTGTATCTTAATTTTGGTCAGTGAAGAATTGTTGCTGATATGATATTTAGTAAAGTCTTCACTAACAAGAGACTGCTTTGTCTTTTTGCCGTAAAGTTACTCTTTCTATATGCAATTATTATATTAATGGATTTAATTTTGATTTAATTTTTATGAATAGCCAAAAGCTCTGGTTTTTTTACAAGTAGAATCAAAATTGGAGCTGCATTTTTCACTTTTGCTGTATCTGCTTTCTGTCTCAGTCGCAGTGCAAAGAAGCAATGAACCTAGTTACAGATATGCTGAATATTCTCTCTCAAGGGTAGTGTTGGTGTGTCCCTGATGGTTTAAGGGCATAATTGAGGTACTTTGTGCAGCTGGTAGATGTGGAGGAGGGATATCAGGGCCAGAAGGGTATCTCTGGTATTAATGTGTCTGATTTCTTCCAGCACAGTGAACCCTTTTGATCTGTAGCAGTTTATGTAATACAGAACAGCTTTCAGGGTATCTTTAATTATGCCTGTGGACATTTCAGGATGGAGAGTGAAATGAGGCTTTAGAATCACCTTTCACTGCCAGCTGTGCTGATTTGAAACTGGCACAGCTTGTTACCCTCCTGTAAGTGTGGGGATCGTGTTCCTGCTCTCACGAGAGGCACTGGGTGTGCAGCATCTGGGCTCAGGAGAAGGTGTGGGTGGCTCTCAGTCTCTGTGTCAGAGCTCTCAGGATGGAATAGAAATCTGTCCCATACACAGCCATACATATAAGCTGTAATCTCTTGTATCTGCAGATCAAATCGAGAAGACCTGTCTGTGAGGTTTCATATTGCTGAGAAGCACACTGAGGCTGCACTAGGAGCACCTGGAAGTAGAGTGTCTGCTAAAAAGAGACTGATCCATTGTGCTTCTGGCAGTGCTCTCAGGCAGACACATAGAATAAATTGATTGATGATATGATGCACCCACATTATTAAAAGTTTCTGAGAAATGCGATTTTTTTTATTATGCCACTTCCTAGGGATATTTTTCAGCATGTTATGAAGATGACATATCATATTTGTAGTGCATAATGTGAAAAAAATCATTTTAACATGAGAATTAATGTCCTAACATTTGAACTTCCTGGTATGTTGGTTAATTTTCATGGTCTATAGCAAGTAAAAAAAGAAGATTAATTATTTTTAAAGGTGCAAGGTGCATGTCATACTAAGTCCAAGAACTAACAGTTAAGTTCTCAGAACGTCTTAAAGTTGAGTGCATTGTTCACAGCAGGTGGATGAAAACCTTGTGACTGAGATCAGAGGTAAAGAAAGCTATAACAGAGCAGTGAGTAAGCCAGTTTAGCTGAAATTGAGTCCCTCATGATTCTGAATTATAAGGTTGCATCTGCTTGTCTCTCTTTTTTTTAATTGCTTTTTTGTATACCAGTCCTTGCAAAGCACTGAGACTGAAATTCAAAATAGAAATAAACTCTAAAAAATAGTTTCCCTTGGAAAACAAATAGATCTGTCAAATTATTTTTTTGCTTCATATCCCATACTTGACATCAGTAAAACTACTGAAAATTACATTACACTGTGTTTATTAAAGTCGTGCTCCTATGCAGTAATACACATGAGACATCTTATAGTGCCTTAAGGATTAAGTTAAGCTCCTTTGTCAAGCCTGTTGGTGTGGCAGGACTGTTAATCTTTAACTGTCAGACTCTGGTTAGATCCTTCTTTAGGCTGAGGCCATGGCTAAGTGCAAAGAAATTAAAACGAATCAGCTCTAAGTATTTATGCTTTCATATTATTGCACAGAGCAATCAATAAAATGTGAAGCTGGTTTGGACATACATATTTCTTTAAGAAGATTGTATTTCAAGCTCTTATTTAGCAGCATCATATTTGCTTTATGTTTATGATTGTGAAATATGAAGACAAAGTTGGCAGTGTTCAAAATATTAAATTAATGAAAGTAAGATAGGCACAGGGTGACAGCTCATTGAAAGGAGGACAGAGGATAATTTTGTGAACCTACATTTCCTAGTTAAAATACCATAGAGTTATTTACAGTATGTCCATGTTTTATTATTACATCAGTAATTATTCTTGCATTTTCCTTTCAGATTACAACATTAAGTTGCAAAAGAAGAAATTGCTGTAGTTGCTGCATATTTAGGCATGACATCACTTGAAACAAAACTGTATGAAAAAGAAGGTGAAGCTGGGAGGCAAAGTTAAAAACATTGTGAAGGATAAAAGTTAACATTTTAGCCTTAAAAGGGTACAAAATTGGTTGTAAGGACCAAGTTGTGCTATAGGTATCAAAGGTTTGTGTTTCACTGTGAATGTCTGTACCATTTAATTAATGTTGTTCTTACTGAAATTTGTGAAGAGGAAATTTTAAATAATTATCTGATAATAGCCAACCAGTGCAATTCGTGCAAATATTCATCAGTGAAGTGATACAGGTTGTATGTTGAAGCAGTAGGTAAAATACACTGCGGGGAAGCTTTTGAGCATGGTAGGTGCTTCAATTGTACTTTTCTAATCAGGCTGTGTTGTTTTTTTTCTTTAGTCATAGGAGAAGAAGCCCTCAACAAATTAAAATTTTTTTACATACTCCTTCAACTATAGTTTCAAGTAGCTGTTTTTGCATTTTATGCACATATAACCTTCTCATTTTTCTGAAACAAGAGATTCTTTTCCTCATATCATTAAATAATAAATCTTTCTGCTTACATATCACCTTGCTTCTCAGGATCTCCAAGTGCCATAGAAGCAATAAATGGAGACTCCTGCCATAAAGTACAGGAGTATTAATTCCTTATGACAAAGGAGGATAGTGAAACAAAAAAGTTCAAACCAGTTTTGATCTTGAGTGTCCCAAGAGGAATTTAATGTAGGAGTTTGGAAAGCTCTGGAGTCTTGAAAAGTGAGGGGTCTCAACCTCGGGATAGGCACACAAGCAATCACTTTGAGATACCTGACTTTCATGCATGGCTTTGAAGTTGAATTTCAGTCCTCATTCTATGTAGCCCTGCAGTTGTAAAAAGTGGATTGGGAGAGCAGTGCATCTGAAATGGACTTGAGATACCTCCTTTGCTGTGCAGAGCTGCCCATCAGAGAAACACTAAAGTGTGTTTTCAGACCAGCTTGTGTAGGACCATGGTGGGGGATGGTTTAGCCCAGGTAACAGATAACAAAAGAGAACACAATTTGTGGGTTTCAGTTGCAGATCTTACATGGAAATGGTGTGTAGAGTGTTTGAGTTCCTTTTCCAGGAGCTGTTAAATCACATATTTTGAGTGGAGGTTATAACTCTTTGGAGCTTTCCAAAGATCCTTCTGGTCTGTTTTGTGGAGCTGTGTAACTCCTCCAGCTTCACTGTAGATGGTAACGTTGGATGTCCTGCAAGGTTGACAGATTTACCCTTCAGGTACACAGAAAGAGCAGTTCCTTAAATGCAGATTTGGATGGTGGCTGAACAAGCCTTTTGTAGACAACTCTTGAAGTTCTGGCTTTCAGCTTCTAAGTGTCATCAGCTACATCTGAGACCCTGAGATTTCAATCTAAATTAGTGCACAGGCACTTAAATGAATGCCTTGATTTTTAGAGCACATTGAGCCACATTTTCAGCAGCTCTGGTGGCTTAGAGCAGGTTAACTCTTTAGGTGTAGTAGTTGATGTGCACAGCAGGGCTGCACATCACAGTGTTTTGGTCTCTAATGAACTTCAATGGGGTGTGCACACGCAGGCACTGAACAGCATTAAATAGGCACCCTCAGGTCCTTAGGGAAACAGTCTATCCATCATACTGGCACCAACTGCTTATTTTACATTAATTTATTATGCCTTGAAATATTTGGTGTATGTTTTATACAGTAGTCTATCATGCATTTTGTGTTAATTATATGACATTTTATAAAAAATATATTATGTTTAAAAATAAAACGTGAATTTCACGGATAGGAAAAAGAATCATGATAATACATTTCTGACTTCTTTTTGCATATTCACATAGTCCCATCTTATTTTAGTTTGAAACAAAAATAAAACCCTTTCCTGGCTCTAGAAGATGAACAACAAATAGGATAATTTAAAAGATATCTGAATATAAATGTAGCCTGTAACTGACTGATGATTTTGAAGTATGAAGTCTGCCACACAGTCCTATGAAACACGAGTCGTTTGGGAAGAGGAGGAAAGAATCCTGCCATATACCTGTAAAGACCATCTTTAAGCACAAAGGTAGAGGCTTAGGCCAGCTGAGTCCTTAACCTCTCCAGGAATGCTGATCCAGAGTTTCCTTTTGCCACTGAGTTGTGACAAAATCACTTGGATTGTGACTGTGTTTGATCTAGTAGATTAAAATTCTGGGTGTCTTTAAATTCTGTGGACTCTAAGGGCATCCACTGTGTTCTTGGTCTTTAGAAAGTCCTCCATTTCTTTGCCTAAAATTTGCAGAGTCTAAAGAACAAGTACGGAAATTATAAATACAAGAGTACAGATACAAAAGGTTTCAATTATTCTATGTGTAGCAGTAGCGAGATATGAGCAACTGGGTACAGAAATACAGGATTTATGAAGTATGACCTTTGAAAAAAATTGAGGTCTTCTTTCAGGCTTAACATTATGCAGCTAAAGATTAAATGACCTCAGTTTTCTTTGCTTTCTATGGATTAGGAATAAATATTTTTCTCTTCTTTTCCAAAGGGTAAAAATAAAGATAAGACAGTTCTATTCTTCTCATTTAAATTAGGAAAGTTTGAGAAGCGAACTGCAAGTAGTGAATCATGTTATGGATAACAAAACTGCAATAAAAGCTACTGTGCATCCTTTTCAGAGTGAAGGTGTTCAGACCAGGCCATTCTGATTAGACACTGAGATACACATACTCCTGCCTCAGCATTGTAGCTTGAGGTGGATACATGACTCACAAATGGTGAGCCCTGGCAAATCATCCATCAGGTGATGTTGAGACTGTCAGGAAAAGCAGACTCAAATAACTTTTCTTTATGATAATCCATCACTTCTTGTTGTGTATCTCCTAACACTCTTATATTGACAGACATTCTTGTAACTTTCTTTCCCTTTCTATTTCTTGGGAGAACAAAAGCATAACATTGGGTGACTGGGGCCATTCCCACATGCTCTTTGCAGAGCTGGTGAGAGACACACAAGGTCAGGAAATGCTATGAATGAAATATCATTTTTCAAAGAACCTAGCCTTGCTGCTGCTAAAACTCTGTGGAATTCTCCCCTGGAAATCAGTGGGAGCAGGATTAGTGCCCAGGTCTGCAGCCCAATCAATTGTTATTAGCAGAGGCTGCCAGTGCTGCGGGTGCAGGCTGCGAGATGTTAAGCATCAGCTGCTGATCACCACTCCAATGCTGGTACATAGATGTTTTCTGATTCTGCTGTGAGCTCTTGAAGTCTATAGATCAATACAATTTGAAGACAGAAAGGGCAAGGGTCAGGCCAACTCTGTCAGGTTCATACAGATTAGGAAATAGTGTGAGGCTGCAGTCTAGGGCGGCTGAGGGAGCTGAGTTGTTTACTCTGGATATAAGGAGGCTTGGGGGACACTATTGCTTCTGAAAGGAGGTTGTAGACAGGTGAGAGTTGGTCTCTTCTTCTGGGTAATAAATTTCTTTGCTGAAAGGGTGATCAAGCATTGGAACAGGCTCCATGGGGAAGTGGTGGAGTCACCATCCCTGGAAGTGTTCAAAACCTGTGTGAATATGGTGCTCAGGGACATGGTTCACTGTTGAGGGTGACAGTGCTGGGTTAATTGTTGGACTCTTACTGGTCTTGTCCAACCTTAATAATACTGTGGTTCTCTGATGAGTGACACTGAATCTTTGTCTTCTCCTTCTTGAAACTAGCACTGAGCTCGAGTGCCAGCAGTTCCCTGAAAGGCCAGGACTTCTTGCATAAACCACTGACCTTTCTTCTTGATTATCTTTGTGAACTGGTGCTGTTTTTCAGTTAATAGAACTTTGCAGTTGGTGAGCTAAGACTAAAATAAAGTGACATATCTCACTGCTGGATAGATGTTAATGTGAGTGCTGAATGCCTTTTAAATACGTTATTCTTAATCTGAGGAAATGGAGAGAAGCTCATGTATGTATTAAAAAGCCTAGGAAAACAAACAAAATAACATTTGACTGCTGAGATTGAAGGGTGTGTCATATGACTTGAAACTGGAGATATGGGTACAGAAACTGTTTATAAGTAGAAAACTACAGTGCTTTTGTACACTTTTGTATGCTTGTTTTGGGAGAGATTTACTATTTTAAATAGAAATCCTGTTTGTAAGCATTACTACACTGCAAAGTACTTTGGGTGTTGTCCTGTAGCTGAAAGAGAAGTTCAAATAGCAAAGTATTTCTGGAACTGGACTGGATTACACTTGCTCCTTATTGAGAGCAGCTCCATACCATCTCTCAATTTATTCTCTCCTTTTGGTAATATCATTTGCAATGGTAAACAGAGCAGTTCAATTCTGTAGTGTTTCCTGCTGTCTCTACTAATGACTCAGGAGGAGGTTGGTGTGAAGACAGTTTTGGACACTTCACAATATCTGCCCACTTGAACATTCCTATATCATGTTTTAAAGGTATGAAATGCACGTAGTGTAAAATAGAACCAGGCTAAATAGTCTTATTTTGGAATCTTTAGATTAAAAGCCCAGCCCTTACGTGAATCTCTTTGTCTGGATGTGCCTCCTGTCTCAGAGTGGGTGCCCCCAGCCAAGAAAATTCAGGCTGAGCCTAATGAGGTGTTACAGTCTTTCCATACCAGAGCATATGGGTGATAACTTTGTCGCAGGCTTTAGCAGCATCTTTTAGATGAGGGTGATGAGAGCTCCATGTCTCCTTACCTTTGCTCAAACTCCCACTTTCAAAAACTCAACTCTCATTCCTGCCAAGATTGTTGAGAAATAGTGAAGATAGAAAACAAATGCTATCAGCACCATCATCTGATCACAAATTCAAGAGCCGCAGGAGGGCATTTTCCTGTGTTAAGCATTTTTCTAAACACTGTGGACATATTTTTCTAGGACCCCTCCCTTGAAATGGTGGTTACCCAGTGCTTTGTTTTGAAAGCACTTAGGATAGGCCAATTATAATGTGGCTTTAGTGAGTGATATTTGTCAGTTCATTTGCTTTCTTAATACTGAAATGAAAATAGTAGGACAGGATGTGAGAAATTGTTTATTCAAGGCCATATAAGAAGTGAACTGCTACAAACAGACCTTGCTGTTGTTCCTGGCCATAGACTAGTTGGCTTTGAGAGCAAAGCCAACTGGACATGGAGAATAAGGCGTTTATTTATGTTAACCTTACTCCTTTAAACCTTCTTGCATAGCAGCTCTGAGGTGCCAGGTACTTTCAAATAGGGAGCAAGGAGACACTCCCCATTCTGTTGATTATTCTTTTGCCGTGATGTACTTCACTCTTGCAGAGCTCTTGCTTGACTCTTTGAGCCCTTAGGGTAACAAGTGGATCAGTGTTACGGCTCTCATTTTAAATATGAAATTCCAAGTGGTAATTTCACTATAAACTAGGCAGCCTGTGGGTTCACAGTGATCCACGGGGGTGCTTCTTAGATTGAAAGGCAGCCTGGGCTGTTGGCTGGGGGATTCTCTCTTTCATAGCCAGTGGCAGTCCTGGAGGATCCTGGCAGCTGGTCAAGAGGTACAGCCTGGCTAGTTGGCGTAAGACTTGCTTGGTTCACGTCTGTGCCCACACTTGCTGGTCTTGCTGTATGTCTGCTGTGGTTGTTAGATGAAAGATTACAAATTCTTATTTAAGGGCTGACTTACAGCCATGAAATGGGATAGAGACTGAAATTAGATGTTACATTGGGGTTGCATGGCAGGGTTTTAGTAGCAGGGCTACTACAGGGGTGAAGTTCCTGAACTTTCCCTGTGTGCAATACAGACAAGATGGACTTGCCGCTGCCACATCAGAGTCAGTGACAGTGTCTCTGGGATAAAGATTTAAGAAGTGGAGAATACAGCCTGAGAAACAACTGTGCTGGAGAGGGGAATGAGAGTATGTGAGGGAAACTGCTGTGCAGACACCGAGGCCACTGAAGAAGGAGGGGAGGAGGAGCTCCAGGTGCCAGAACAGAGATTCCCCTGCAGCCTGGGGTGCAGCTCGTGGTGGGGCAGCTGTGCCTCTGCAGCCCATGGAGGTCCACAGAGGACAGAGATCCACCTGCAGCCCTTCCTCATGACCCCATGCCAGAGCAGGGAGGAGGAGGCTGTGACCCCATGGGAGTCCTGAGCTGGAGAAGGCTCCTAGCAGGACCTGTGAAGAGGGAACCCACCCTGGAGCAGCTTTGCTGGCTGGACTTGTGACCGTGGGGTGACCCAGGCTTGAGCAGCCAGTTCCTGAAGGACTGCACGCCGTGGAAGGGACCCCCACTGGAACAGTCTGAAGAACTACAGCCTGTGGGAAGGACTCATATTGGAAAAGTTCCTGGAGGACTGTCTCCTGTGAGAGATATCACGTGCTGCAGAAAGGACTCCTCCCCTGTGAGGAGGAAGGAGCAGACACTGTGTGTGATGAACTGACTGCAGCCCCCATTCCCCATCTCCCTGTGCCACTGGGGAAGAGAAGGTAGAGAAAATTGTGAGTGAAGTTAACCTGGGAAGCAGGGATGGGTGAGAGTGTTTTAAGATTTAGCTTTATTTCCCATTATCCTGCTCTGATTTGACTGACAGCAAATTAAGCTGATTTCCCCGAGTCAAGTCTTTTTTGCCCAAGAAGGTAATTGGTGATCAATCTCTCCCTGTCTTTACCTCAACCCAGGAGCCTTTTGTTCTATTTTCTCTTCCCTGTCCTGTTGAGGAGGTGGATGATAGACCAACTTTGCTGTGCCCTTGGTGTCCTGCAAGGGTCAACCCACCACAGATATCTCCACTTTTGAGTTAAATGATTGTCCTACTAAGTTGCATAACGAAACTGTTTAGGAATGGCACCAGACGAAGCATCATAATCCTTGGAAAATGATTCACAGGGCATCACAACCTGTATTTTGCAAGCAGTTGACATGTACTTTTTTGTGGAATGATTCAGTGCTGTTAATTCTTATTTTACTTTGTGCAGAATATTAAACTGCAAAAGTAGCAGGCATTCTTTGGTATTTAATCCAGTGACATCTGTGAAATCATCACTTTTGAAGGTATGAGCAAGGGGACACCAGATTCAATATTCTGTCATAGGTGAAGCTTATGGAAAGATTCATGGAGGTACAGATGGGATTTGTTATTCACCTGTGGTTAAATTGTGATACATGGAGGATTTGGTTTTAAAAAAGGAATGATTTGTGTATTGAGGCCCAATGATTACAGTATAAACCAGCTTTTAGTTACATTGTAGCTGTGTTTACCTCAAATTATTTATGAGATAGCAGTGCTAAAGTGGAACATAGTGTAACATTTGCTCTAAAGTTAGAGAAACTCACTCTTTGGTCTTCTTCTGGTAAAGGTTAAATCCTGTGTTGGAGAACAGTACTTTCAAAAATCCCAATTGTACTTCATATATCATCTTAGTGTGATTTTTTTTTTTAAAGTTCTTTTTCGTGTGTGTTATTTTCTCACCTCAGTGCAGTCTGTTGCTGTGCATTCAAATGAAATACACTGTTAAGAAGTATAATACTTGAAAGCCTCTGCTCTGAAGTCCAGTGAGACACATTTTCTCTTTTTCTAGTAGATAGTGATAACGTAAATCTATAATCTCATTAGTTTATAAAAAGCAACCCATAGCACTTGCGTGCTTTAAAAAAGCAGGAGGTAGAATATGCATGATTAAGTTTGTAAAAATGGTAAGGAAAATGTTTCTTTTGCAGTAAAAATACACTTCTATTAGTTCAGTATTAATGTTTTGGAAGACAAGGGGAAGAATCTTGGATTTGGAAGTTAATATGCTCAATATCCTGCATGAAAAACATTAGTATGTTTGTGACAGAACTACAAAATGGCATGTTGATGTCTTTTACTATTTATAATTTGCCTTTCTGTCAATACTCTATTTCTTATTTGTCTTATCACCCTGAATGAGATGAGCTATCAACTTTGGTTTTGTTTATAATTATTCTCAGGTGTGATTTGTTATTCTTGGCAATTACAGAATCTATCAACTCTTCATAGACATGTTTAGTAAGTAGTGTTATTATTTTATTCAAGCATTTAAATATGACCAACATTCATTTATTTGATATTTTGATACAGTTCTCTGTGCTTGTGTTAATACTATTTTCCAGAAGATTAAGCATATACTATAGAATCTAGATTCCAGATTTTTGTGAGAAAATAGATGATGATTTCAGTGTTTGATTTAGATAGAAAATTAAGTTTGATAGGAGACAGACAAGAAGCAAGTGGTAGAAAATAATTGTCAGGTGAGTTCTCCATGTATTTGTCATTCACCTGAGCAATTTTCTTCTCGTTTGTAAGTCTATCCTATGCTTCTGGATGTCACAAGACTCTTATTCCTTTGTGCTCTTCTTAAATGTAAATGTCAGCTTAAATTTGTTTCTCAGCTTCTTTTATTGAAGACATGGAAAAAGGCTAAAAAGTCAATCATATTTATCGTAATGCAAATTATTTTCAGTAATTGTATTTTCACTCCTCATTGATTCTAATGGGACATAAATAAGTGCTCTAAAATCAATATAAAACACAAAGTACTATTTATAGCATTATGAGTTTAAAAAAATGAGAAATGTCCATTAATATTCATGTGATTTTTGTATGTATTTTATTAGCTGTGCAGTATAATTTGTCAGATATGGTACACTGAATCCCATTGATATCAGTGAGACATAGATATGTGACTATTCACAGTGCTCACTTACTGTAATATTTTGGTTATTTAGAGCTGCTAAGGGTTTATTGCCAATATCTGGCCTTTTTCTTCATCTCGTGGGAGGGGGTTCTCTGAAATTCAGTGCTTTTCCAAACTGTCCACTCAAACACGTCCTTCAGCAGTGCATCTTTTGGTTGTGACTTCTGGAATGTTAATGACTAATACTTCCTTGGGGTTATCTTGGTTTTCATCCTGAATGTCAGGTAGCTTGATGTGGCGAACACAACATTAGGCATTCCAAGTATGTAGACAGAACTTTGATCTTGTACTTGATTAGAATTTATTAAATGAAAATGTCTTGCATTAGATTCTGATGTCCTGGAGTCAGTACTAAATTCATCACTAACTTCTGTGGGGCATCTTAAATAATAAATACTGAAATATATTCTGTGATTCTGTTGCTGTTGAGGGGAAGAATATTCTTTACTTTGTGGCACACAGTTTCGTGTCTTAAGCAAGCTAGGAGATACATTTCCTTTTGCTTTGTTTCCCAAGAGCTTCCAGTTCTGTAGAATTGAGAGCCATAGTCCTGCTAGCATGTAGGCTATTGAGCTGTTGTAATAGTTGTAGTTGTATCAATGTTTTGTTCAGTAACGTGTGTGACAGACATGAGGGTTTGTCCTGTAGATCTGCAGTCCTAAAACCAAAGGATGCCAAAGGACTCAGTTGCTCTAACTTGAGGTAATGCACTGATATCTATGGTAGAATGCATTTATACTGGGGAGATATATGCAGAATTGTAGAATAATTTAGGTTGGAAAAGTCCTCTAAGATTGTCAAATCCCACTGTTAACCCAGCACTGCCAAGTCCATTTATGCTTGTGTGTGTGTGAGTGTGTGTGTGTTTGTGTGTGTGTGTGTGTGTGTATGTAATGAGATTATATAATAGATTATTGTAACGTGCACACTGGAAACTATTTTGGTTCCTGGAATATAAGAAAAACTGAAACATGAAGGAACTTGTGTCATGAATCTTAACACTGTAGCAAACGGGTTCTTGAATTAGAAACTTGTTCATACACCATCTACTTGAAGCTTTTAAGCTGAACTGATGAAACACCTGTCTCCCATCCTATACATTCATTAGCATAACCTCTAGCTTTTTGAAATCACAAAAAAATGTTTTGAGCTTTGTAGCTTTCCTTCTTTTCGGAGTAAAATTCTAGGGTTTTTAAAAAATTATTTTTAAGATTCCAGTTTAAGTTCAACTAGATTGGACACAATATAATATCATTCAGTCTCTTGAACACTTCTGCAGAATTGGTCAGATAATTCCTACTGTCTGCTTGAGGCTGGAAGACAGTTCATATACTTTCCTCTGTAAGTTAGGTCTTTCACTTTGGCTGTAAGAAAAGTCCTTTTCCATGTTCTTTTGTGTTCTCTGCAGGATTTCATTGGTATTTTGCAAGTGTGTCTGAAGAGTTGGTGTGCCTTTGTATTAACATAGTTCTTGGTATTTTAAGATGGAAATGTGATACAGAGTTCATTTTTTTGTACGGATCTGGGGAATGGAGTATAATTCAAGCACTTTTTAATCAACAAGTGTAGTTTCATTACCTCTAATAGCTCATTTACCTACTGCTGGTTTTGTGTTGTAGAAGATGGGAATTGAAATTTTCCTCCCTGGAGCAGTAGTTGGAAAGTCAGAGCAGCGGCAGCAGCCACAGCTCTCTGTTTTTCATCCTGCTGGGGGCTGTGTCTGCAGTTCCCCCTGGAGTTGTTCTGGGTGGGCTCATCCTGTGTAGGGTTTGTGCTGCGTGGGGTTTGTGCTGTGAGGTGTTCATCCCATGTGGGGTTCATCCTGTGTGGGGTTCATCCCGTGTGGGGTTCATCCCATGTGGGGTTCATCCCGTGTGGGGTTCATCCCATGTGGGGTTTGTGCTGTGTGGGGTTCATCCCGTGTGGGGTTCATCCCGTGTGGGGTTCATCCCGTGTGGGGTTCATCCCATGTGGGGTTTGTGCTGTGTGGGGTTCATCCCATGTGGGGTTCATCCCGTGTGGGGTTCATCCCGTGTGGGGTTTGTGCTGTGTGGGGTTCATCCCATGTGGGGTTTGTGCTGTGTGGGGTTCATTCCATGTGGGGTTTGTGCAGTGTGGGGTTCATCCCATGTGGGGTTTGTCCCCAGTGGGGCTCATCCTGAGTGGAGTTCATGCTCCAGCCCCCTCCCTCGGGTGCTTTCTCTCCCGTAAGCATCTCGTGCTGTATTATCTGGTTTGGTTGTCTGGTAGGTGGAGTGAGCTTTTGATCACTGTCCTTTTTTAAGCAGGTTTTGATGTCAGGAAGAAAGCTGATTAAGGGGTTTTTTTCTGCTCCTCTCTGAGGAGATGTGTTTGAAGGACCATCAGTTATGTTCCGATTTAGTGAAGAATTCTCTTTAAAAATTATCTCATGTCAGTATCCATTGTATTTTCTAGTACTCTCTTTGAGACTTCTGGATTTTGTCTACTCCATAGACACTACTCTTCATGAAATTTAACATTTTCTTGCCTTTAGCCCTTTAGTCTTCTTTTTTGCTTTCTACTTTCTACTTCCTGCTTGTTTAGGTAATCCTGTTTCATGTTTTGTTTTACTTCTGCCTTTCAGTTTTCCCAGGCTTCAGTTGTATCTTTGTGCTGAGTACACCGAGGAGCTTACGGCACTAATCGGGGCTTATGATGCTTGTTTTGCCTATTACATGTAATAAGGATCAATACCTCAGCTTGATTCTGCCTAAGACTTCCCTGTCTTTAAACAGGAATTAGGTTTGAGCCCCATAACTCTGGCTAATGCTACACATCACATCTGTATTCCAAGTACTGAGGACCTTTCCTGTCCAGGAACAGATGGAGATTTGGAGGACTGGAGCTCCTTCGTGACCACGGTGAAATTACCCGAAACTCTGAGCTCAAAAAAGCCAGGCCTCCCTGGAGTAAATCAGACATCCAGCCTGGAGCTGGGCAGAATTTCTCAATCCTATTTAATTACACAAGTCTATCTTTAAATTGTGTTCCTGCAGGTGCATTTATTTTGTCATTCAAAACCTTAATCCTAAAAAAGAGGGAGTTTAACCAATCTATGGTTAATTACAAACTACACTGTAATACCAGTAAAGCTAAATTTGATGCCATGTACCCAAATCTTCATGTTAGTTACTAATTTAAAGCTCTCCTATATGGCCAGCTATTTGCAGCTGTAAATATTCTTTGTTATTAAGTATCATGAGCTTTTATGGATAGCTTGTTTGTTTGACTACAGTTGTAGATATGTTCTGTCAACTATAAAATTTGTTTTTCCTTTGTAGGTGATTGCTTAGAGAACAAAGTTTATCTTCTAAAATCCTAATGAAGTTAAGGAGTAGTCCAGAATAAAACAAATGTTATTTTAGCTATTTAATAGATAAATTACTAGCCTGCACTTTTGCAGTTTTAAATGGACATTCATAAATAGCCTATCGGAGAGAGATAATCCCTTTGAGCATTGCTTTGTGTTGTCCTAAAATGAGTCTGAGGTTTGGTGACTCTAGTTTGTGAAGAAATTAATGGTATTGAGTAAACAAAATTACTTTAATATACAGTAGATTTCCCCGTGTTTTGAAGATCAAAGAAAGCATAAACATGAAAACAAGTAGGATCTATTTACTTACTTTGCTCTAAGATAAGCGGAATCCCAAGTGAAATTAAATTTATTTTAATTATTAACTTAATGTCAAATAACTTGCATGGCGAGAATGTTTCTTCAGTTGTTTTTAAGGGAATGGAATGGATCTGAAAATGTTGCATGTGGTTCATACACTTTGTGTTTACCAGTGAACTGTGTTATAATAGTAGTGAGAGAATGAGTTCCCTTCATAATTTTCCCATACTATACTGTATATTAAGGGACCAGCCTTAAAACATACTTTGGTATCATTATATCTGGCTTCTTGTAGGGACAACCTATCAGAAAGCAAAAATATTTTTTAAAAATTTCAAGGTTTTTTTTTAATTGTAAATATTTCAAAACCATATTTTTGTATTTCATATATCATATTTTTATATCTGGAATTTTTCTAAAAAAAAGCATTTTAGGAAAACAAAGTAAACCTGATATTGAGGGGAAAGGCAGTTTCCAGGAGGCTTAGGTTTTTGCTTGTTTTTCTAAACTAAAAATTTTCAAAACAGAAGTGTTTTTGAAGTATTTTCTGTGAAGAGGATCTGTGTTCAAATTGTGACAATCATCAGTATTTTGCTTTTCTTCAAGAGCAACTGGTTAGAAATGACTGTGGTGGGATGAGATGTGCCATTAAGAACTTCTATTCATCATGCAAATAATTAATTGCCTTTCACAGTCCTGTTAAAGTGTTTTAAGTTTGACCATTAAATATGTGTAACTGAAGTATTTCTCTGCATCTGTAAATATTTCAGGCCAGGACTCACCTAGCTCCTTCCAAACAATTCTCTTTGACTCCTGGTGCCTTCACTGTATAATTTCAGATTCTTAAATGAAAGTAAACTCCTGAAAACCCCAAACTTATTTGTAGTCTGTAATGTTCTGTTGTGAGCAAGCATCTGATGCAGTAATTCAAGTTGCAATGTTACAGTATGTCAGAGGTTCAGTGAATAATCAGGGCAAGTCACATTTCTCTGTACTAACAAATTGGGTGTTTTCAAGTGTACCATATTTTCAACTTGATAAATGTTTAATGATGACAGCATTTAATTATGTGTTCAATTTCCAAAGATTGTGTTTATCATGAATTATTTACTAGGATGAAGATTTTATTCAATTTTTTTTGTTCAGTATAGATTACTTTAGGAAAAGGGACTTCAGAAATGATTTAATGCCTATTTAATACCTAACTGGCTTTGGCTTTCTGATGCTTCATAAACCCTGTGATGTGGGGGGGAGGGGGATAATTTTTAGTCAAATATTTAATCTTTATTTCCAGGTCGCAGGATATTCTGAGTTGGAAGGGACCCAAAAGGACCATCAAGTCCAACTCTTAAGTGAATGGCCCATACCAAAGTTGAACCACCCCCATTTACAGTGTAATGTTGTACTTTAATGTATGAAAGTGCATGAATTTTTGTGCATTTATGGGAGAAGTCTGAGGAGGATCAGAATAAAGGACAGTATCTTTTGGAACATTGATACTCTGTGAAAATCAGCATACACTCCACAAATCCTTCAAAGTACAGATTATAGAGTGATTTTTTTTTTTCAAGGATGGTTAAATTCTAGTTATTACATTTGGTCACATGGGTCAAGCTGGCCTGAACTACCCTTTCTGTAGTTGTAGTAGATTGCTGTGAGTGGAACAAATTATTGTTACTTTGACTGGAGAGCTGGAAAGAAATGAGCCCTGAGATGTTGTTGTGGGGTAGGGTCCCTAGGGAACTGCAGTAGAGAACCTTTTCTGGTACTGCGTATTTATTTTAAGGTACAAGTGGGAAACCAAACCCAGATGTACTGGGAAGTCTATAAACATGTAATAAATAGATCAATTACTAGACCTAAAGAATTTGAGGACTAAGTCAGATGAAAGACAGTAGATAAGCCAAGAAGTTGCAAGGTAAAGCATAAAGTAAAAGGTGAGTGTTGCACTATACTTGTGTCTGAACAATGAGAAGTTTTTGTAGGTGATTAAAGTGTTGTGGATACTGATTATCTCATATTGATACAGTTACAGGGTAATAATATAACTGTATCAAACACAGGGGTGGGGGGAAGTGAAAAACAAAGTTGAAGCATCAAAGGATAAAATAACTGAACTACCTACAAATGTCTATGCTGCTCATAGGTGCCTCTGCAGTGAAAAGTTCCTGCAGTTTTGCAAGATGTCCTGAAGTTTCTAAACTCCTGCAACCCGAAGTGATTTGTTTTGTTAGTAAAAAGGAGGTTCTCAGTGCAGGGTGAGGATGCCTACCTGTGTGTGTCACTCCTGGTTAGGCTCACTGGGTATGGCAGATATAATAAAATGTTTCACAGTGTATAAAAATATACTAGATTAGATTATTAACTGCCTACTAGGCTGCAGAGGAAGGCTGAAATACTTCTTTAGACCACTGATGTCAAAGCAGCATGTCTGATGCATGTGAAACATCTACTGTGGGGATTACCTCATATATCAGGTACATTTTTCAGTTAATGTCTGTATGCCTGTTCCTTTCTCAGAACAGCCATATTGTGTCCTTGTGTTAGGTTGTGACCCATTAAGATTACAAATTTTTCATACTATCATCTGTAGAGGTATCACTTTAGGCACACAGAGTAGGAGTTTTTGGAGTATGCCTTTTAGTGGCATATGAATATTAAAGAACTTTGGCATGGTACGTTTAATTCTCAAAGTATGTTCTGAAGGAGCAAGCTTAATATTTAGAATAAGTTTTGAAAGAAAGATTCAACCTCATTTGGGTTTGCTGCTGTGACACTGCTCATCAGCTGTGTAACACTGTGAGGTACTTCGGTGCCTGTCAGACTTGTAATCTGATGAGCTATACTTGGAATAAACCTGACTTGATGAAACAATCAGTGAGCCTTTGGCTCTCTCAGAACTGATTAGTGAAAATCTAGCTGGTCTTTGCTCATGTGACACATAACACTGTGCTCTATGTACTGAGGCTGAACCACGGAGATTTTGCAGCGTGCCTGACCATTACTTAATGCTAATGGCTGCTAAGGGCATGGTGGCCTCATTAGAGAGAGCCTACATCCTTGCAAACGTTGGAATTGTGGTTATGTAAATACTTCAGTATTTGCTGACAGGCTGGGGGGTTCTTATTGATATTCCGGACAGCTCTGGTCATTTTCCCATAGATATCAGTAGTGCAGGGACAGCTAAATGCAGAGGAATGATTGATTCAAA
The DNA here is from genome assembly GCA_025920805.1 of Petroica traversi. Classification (NCBI taxonomy): domain Eukaryota; kingdom Metazoa; phylum Chordata; class Aves; order Passeriformes; family Petroicidae; genus Petroica; species Petroica traversi. Next base: position 11,277,865 of record JAHLSL010000008.1, read on the forward strand.
TTTATGCATATTAATTTAAACTTCTGTCTAGACTCCGTAAAATTAACCAGTCATCCATGGAGATAGGACTGAATTTCAAGGTGTTGCCTGACACAGTCTGGCATGTGCTCCTGTGACACGTGCACTAAAAGCAGGGGCTGCTTGCAGCATCACTGATGTATGGCATGTACAATACCCTATGAGGAATATGCTGTTCCATGCATTTGGTCTGTAATAAATGCACTCAATGTACTTCAGGGAGACCTCCTATTGGAGAAGGATTTGTACAAATCAACTGATGTGATTACTCGCATATTTCAGGTTAAGGGGTTGGTCCTGAAGTCTGTGGATTTATTTGAAAGTACAGCCAAGGTTTGTGGCTTTCATCTGCAAGCAAGCAAGAATACTACAAAATAAACTGGTGTACTGTTACACTGAGTGACTTGATCCAAAATCTGTGTAATAATAATTCAGTGAAATTCCAGAATGTTTTTGGCACTCTACATTAGAATCAAGTAATTATCTCCAGCTAAGATAAAATGAGGGTCAAGATTGGTTCTGGCTCTTAGAGCTGGAGTGGTGCTTGTGCTATTGAACATGTGCATTTAAAACTGCATTAGAAAGAGGTGAAAAAAAAATCTTCAAAGTGAATTATGTAGTGACTTTTTTGAAAGACTGGTCTCAAGTTGTTTTAGAAGTTAAAGGAGGGTTATTGGCAATTAAATCTCTGTTGGTTGGACAAACACAAGCCACCATAAATTCCTATTAGTGGAATACTTCTTGTGTTGAGCTTCGTATCTTATGTTTAAGGCTCTTAAGGAACTGGAAAGATCTCATTTCTTATTATAAAATGATTGCACTAGGTTTATAATCTGGCATTTTGTAAAACTCATCAAAATTATACATATGGGAGAAAGATCATAGCCTGCTGTCTTATCCTGACATACTTTAGCCAAGTAAAATTGTAAATGATGCCACTTGGTTAGTGTGACTTGGAGTAGCCCTGCCCATCACGGAATCATTGTACTAAGGAGTGACAGGCAGTGCCAGCTAAATGTTTGGCTGGTACCTCTAAAGATTAAAAACACTATTTGACCTATGTGTCCTTTATCTGATCCTCATTTCAGATCACTGGAAATGAAATGGGTGTTGCTGTGGATGTCATGCTGCAGCTCAGTTTCCTGCTCAGCCTTTCCTTTATGACAGGAACCTTTCCCCACACGTTGTCTTCTTCGTGTGTGTTCTCCTCAAAACCTACAGTCACTTTTTGCAGGGCTCACATAGCAGTTCTGCTTTTGCTTTGGAGAGGATGTGAACAGCTCTTCCCAGCACTCCTGTGGCCCAGGAGCCCCATTTGAGCCCAGCCTGAGGCTCAGTGACAGTGACACCAACCCTGCAGGAGTGCCAGCCTCCAGCTGTGTCCCAGCCCTGCTCAGCCAGGTCCAGCCCCCAGGGTGACATCCTGGCCTGGCCTCAGCACATCCCTGTCCCAGGGAGCTGCTGTGCCCAGGGCTGGGGCTGCCCAGCTCTCCTGTTCCTGCCTGGAAAGCTGAGGCTGTGCCCTGCCAGCTCCATGGGGAGCCCCCACTGCTTCTGCATCCCTGGGAGCTGCTGGGACACGGGTGCCACGACAGCGTGGTGGGATCAACACCTGCTGCTTTTAATATAATTCAGTATTTCATGGATTTGGGACCCTGATTTTACACTGATATCAGCATATTAGCCATCACCGTGGGAAGGGATCAAGCTGCACAGAACAACATTAATCCTTGAAACAGTTTGAAAATGTTCAAAATTCTAATATGAGATTATTTTCTTCACTGAGGAGGGTGCAGCAAATCTCAACTGATAGATTGTGTGACCAAGCCAATTTCTTTCCTGTGTGAATACATGAACTGTGATGATAATACCCTGAGAAATCCAGAGGGTTAGTTCTTCAAAAGTAGATTGATGAAAATTTGTATTTATTTCAAACAGATTTCAATGTCTGTCTGTTCTGAAGATCTAGACCAAAATATTCTCAATTCCACAGCATGAAATAGGAATAATGGAATTTAACATTTTTGGATGGTGACTCTGTGTTAGGTGAATGTATTGGTTAGCTGTCCATCACTACCATGATTTTTACCTGATTCTCTAAATCAGTTTTTGTGTGGAGGTTTGTTGGAGTTAATAACTTTTTTATAACGACCCCTGCAAATCCAAATATAAAAATGTATTCTCAGTTGTTTGTATTCATTTCTTCTAGCACAAGAGGAGTGCTTTAAAGTATGAATTTGCATCAGAATAATTCATAAAGCAGTTTGGTTCAGGGCTGTTTATTCCCTTCCAAGCCCTCACAAAGTAGCCACAGTAGAATTATGAATATTGAGGTATGTTTTTGAATCACTTATACAGTTGTCCCACAGGACCAACTTGATCCTGGGTAAGGTTTTAGAAGATCGTGGGTGCAAGTTAGGACTGCAGGAGACATTGCCAAAGAATGCAGCTGGAGATAACAGTGCTCAATGCCAGGGACAAACAACACAAACACTGACGTGAGTTTCCATGCCTTACAGAGTTGGTGAAGATATCCAATAAAGTAGGACCTCATGTATGTTCATCCCAGCACATCATAGCTAAGAGGAAAAAACCTCATGTAAACTAATGTTGGTGCAACAGCAAGAAGTTTCAAGTAGGTTGGTGCCTGAAATCTATCTGGACTGTATATACATCTACCCCCAGCAGGGAAAGGTGTAGTATTTTCACAATAAAAATAGCTTTGGTTGTACTCATGAGATGCCTTGGTATTTCAGAGGAGCATGTGTGCTTAGCAGGTAGGATGGTTCTGTCAGTGTGTCATTTCAGATTTGCCAGCAGATACTCCTGCCTGAGCAGCTGTCCTGCAGAGGTCTGTTGCTTTGCTTCAGACAGCTTTGCCTTGTAAACATTTTGGTTCTTATCGGCCCTGTCAGGAAGCAGTCAGTCTGCTGCTCTGTCTATACATTAAATTGTGTCCTGAAAATGGAAATATTTGGAACACTGATGCTTTGAATAAATATTCTAAGCAGCACAGTGATACAATGCAGCAAAAGTAATGAAAATGCTAGGCTCAGTGTTGCAAAGTGATAACTCCATTGAAAGCACCTTGTGGGTGTATTTCTGTTTGCTATAATTACACAATGTGGAGAACTATTAATGGAAAGCCTGTTTGTGCAAACCGTGAGGAGGACGTCACTGAGATGCAGAGTTCCCTTTGTGTTCATGATGGCATGCCTTTGATGTACAAACAAAAGACTACTGCTTTTTTTAATCAAGAAACCCATTTTACCCTTTTCTGTCAAAACGAGCCCTCTTTTGTTGGGATCGGTCTATGTGCACTTTTCATTTTGTTATGTTCACATCCCTAATGGAAACAGTTTTCTTCTGCCATGGGTATAGAAGCACAGTGTCAAGATACCTTATCCCAGAGATGTCCTTTATTCTTGCTTTCTAAGACTTGCTTATCATGGAACAAATGCCTTTGTACCTCTAAGTCTCCATCCACATTAAGACAATTGTACCACTTTAATTACACTTTTATAATTAAATTATATGCCTTCTGCACGTGCACTGTATTTTATCGAACACATTGCTTTTGAAGTGTTTTTTTAAGATATCCATCTGAACGTGTTTGTGTATAATCCTACCACTCAGAACCAGTAGTCTATTATGTGTATCTAAGTCCCTGATATGGTGCATTGTATCCTCGAGTAATTTAGCCCTTTCTCCGTTCATAATGACACGGCTGACCCCTCTGAGGCAATTCCTTGAAAGAAGAAAACAGTTTTTCCCCTGACCTTGACCACCAGGCTGACTGTTGTGTTCAGCTCTCCTGAGGACACTGTTCTGTTTCCCTCAGGAATGTGAAAAAGTAATTTCCCCAGATAACAGCCAAAAACTCAATTTAGCTTAGATTAAAGAAAAAGAGGATTTATTGGCATTTTATGGAATAGAGAGAAAAGGAAAAGATAGGAGATATTAAATTGCCTGAAGTAGAGATACAGAGTGTCCAGTTTGTAGCATTACTCTTCAGTTTACTGAATAATTGGTGGAATTTTAGCTGGTTTTAACCACATAACAGTCAAACATTGTCTCTCTCACAGCCCAAAGCCATGCCTGTCTTTTTCTGTCAGAGCTGGAAAGCCTGTGACACGCTGTCTTTGAGACACTGTGTGAGGCTGGAAAACCCCCTCAATGACTTGGTCTCTGAATTTCATGTGAAGGTGTCAGTAGTTACAAAACATGTTTATTTTCCCTCTGGGATGCTAAAATACATGCAAATTGGACCAAGTGCACGAGATTTTAATTTCCGTTTTCCTGGTACGTTGTATTTCAGTACGTGATTTTTTAACACCTTTTGTACAATGCATTTCACATCTCATTGTCATCTTCCAGAGGATCCATTGTCTTCTCATTACCTATTTGAATGGGACACTAGGTACTTTCTAGTTTGAAACACAAGAACATGAACTATTTGCATATTTTTAATTAACCCTCTCTTTGTATAGATTAAGATTGCCTTTAGTAACTGTCAGGTTTCTTGGCCAGTTGAATAAACAGCTTCTTGCATGCATTTCAATTACTGCACTATTATATTGCTAATGAGTCTAAGCAAGAGTTTCTTGGAGGCAATCTTAATTTAGTGATTTCATTCACATTTTTATACAGGTACAGTGTTCCAGCTATGTAATTAATGGTGCCATCTCAGCTCTAGAGGTGGATAGAGAATTAAAAATCAGCATGACAAATACGTCAGGTATAATTCAAATTGTGAAGCCATTTTATAACTTATTTTCGTACCTCAGAGTCCCAAACTGCTTTCCAGTGTGCACACATTGTACAGACCATTCTGCCCTCAGAAGCAGCCAAATGTGCAGTATTTGACCTGGGAAGGTTTAGTCCTGGCCAGAACACGGCTGTTGTGAACCAGATGTGCCATCTTCATCTCTGGGACCAACAGAATTTTAGGGCTCTTATGGTCTTATTGAAAGGATTTCCTCATAGCAAATGAAGTGAGCCTTGCAAGGTGAAAGGTCGAGCTTAGCAGTGTTGCCAATATAGCCAAAATCTTACCAAAACCAATGTTTATTGGTGTGTACAGTTGAAAAATTTGAAGTTTCAGCAGCATACACAATATTCTGTGAAGCTGTGGGCTGATGGACAGCTGCAAAGCAGAGAGACAAACAGCAGTGGGATGATTTGGAAATGAGCCTTAGGTCTTTTGTAGTTAGAGAGAGGAAACTATTAGAAATAATTCTCACTATACTATTAAAACCAGGGCTCAGCTTTTTGGCCAGATAGTTCAAAGTCAGCTTTGGAGCTATTGTATTAGGAAAGCAACCAAAGAAATTTCAGGGTCAAATGTAAAATAGCATCAGGAAGGTCAGAGATATGCATTTGCAAGTCAAGAAGACATTGAAGGGGATCTAATTATAGGCTTAATTGCTGTAGGTAATGTCAATTCAAGCTACTATATTTAACATAGCCTGGATAGTATAACTGAGGTCATCCAACAGATGAATCAACAATCCAAAGCAAATTTTCAGGAAACATTTAGCAAAAAAGAGAAAGTCTTTGACCCTCTGAAGCCAAGAGGACTTTTATCAGTGAGCCAGGTTTTCCAGCAGAGCCCAGGTTTCACCCTTAGCACAAAAAGGCTGTGGCTTTACTTCGATGTGGCTATCCATAAATTTCTAGTAATGTATCTGCTTATCATTTTGCTGAAGCAGTGCCCATGATAGTCTGTGGGGTTTAGCACTGGAAGTTGATCCAGGGAACTATGATCCTATTACCAGACCCATTTCTGGCTTGCATGGTGACTTTGGCTGCGGAACATGTGAATATTTTAGGATTATTTGCTCCTTAGTCTCTCCACATCTAAACTACCCATCTGTCTTCAGAACAAGCCTAAACATCTGTGATGAACAGTCCAATGTAAGTGCAGTAACTTGATGCTCAAGGAGGAGACAAACAAGGCCCAGTGAAGACTTGACTTAGGTGGGTGAAGTTAGTTGAATTTACTGCATTCCTACTTGTCCATATTTGTAGTTCACAAAAGCAGAAACAATGTGGTATTAGTTCATGGTCTGTAAAACAAAATCACATTTTTATTCTTGCATTTCAGTTGGTCTCATTTTTATGAACTTTGCAGTTGTGTTTCACTTGGGATGTATTTGGCTGCTTGACAAAGTGACTGGAGATTTATAATTCCTTATTAGTAACTCAGGGCTCTAAAGGGAATAACAGAGTACTTATTTACTTTTCTAGGTCAGACTCATGATGTAGGAGTTTAATGAACTTCTGCTAAACAGGAATTGAAGCAGAATTAAAATCTCAGAGTGCATCTGTCGAATACGGTTATTAATCTTATTTTCTATAGGTTAGATATTTTTTTATTTGCACAAGGTGGTTTAGGCTGCTTTTTCTAAGTAATCAGCCAAGAATATGAGACTGTCATACAGAACCTGGTATTAAGTCAATGCCCTGATGTGATTTTGCTCTGAAATTGCATTATGTCAAATAACTGTATTTATGTATCAGTGTTTAGGGCAGTAAGATCCCAGTCCACACATGCTGAAAAAGAGGTTGTGATTCATGTTAGCAGCCTCACTATTGCTGCAATTCTGATGCCTCTCAGATGTTGTTTGTATCAATAAGGTGGGCACTTTTCTGTCAAGAATACACTGAAATCCATCTTCAAATAAGAAAGGTACAGAATTTATGCTTCCCTGTTAGTGTGGAGGGAATACAGTGTTTCATATTCTTATAGGAGATAAACATTGGGATTTACTTGATGGTACAAAGTTAATGATGGAGATAAAGATGCATGAAAGGAAGACAAAAACATCGTACCTAAGTAGAGTGATGGTTTGCATTGGACTTGTATGGCAGGAAATTACATCTCCTCTTAAATGAAGAGTTTGTATCACATTCAGAAAGATCTGGGAAAGTGGGAAAACCAGTAATATATTTGAACTATTTCTGTTAATGCTATTTAAGCCTTAGAAGTGTAACTGTGTATGGACATAAAATGCCAAATATGCTTGGTTTATGGAGATTTCTGTAAATTCATATATACATTAATATAGGTATACAATAGAATATACTTATCAGTGGAAAAAAAACCCCAAAAAATCTAAATACAAACCAAGAGATAATAGAAAACAATGAGGGAGGGCTTGTGTTAACTATCTATCTTTATGCTTATTCATAGCTCTGAGGAAACACCTTCCTTCACACTGTCCTAATGCTGGACCTGAAATAAGTTCCTCTGCCCTTTTTTCAGAAATTGGTGATCAAGGCCAAATTTGAAAAAATCTTACAAGCCCTCAGTTAAACAAGAATGTCCTCTCCTTTGCCATGGAGAGTGGCCTGGTGGTTAGGGTGCTTATCTACAGTGCAGGAGGCAAAACCTTCATTCTTCCTTGGTGAAAAGTGATTTTCAATTCTTTCTCAAGGATGCAAACCTGATCTTTAAGCTACAAACTCGTGTAGGGGTCAGACTGCTCTGTGCTTCTGGTTGAAGCTGTGCCTGTAGGCTCAGAGTTCTGAGCAGGGGGAGTGTGAGCTGAATGCTCAGAAGAGCTGGGTTCAACTGCTCTGTCTGCAGCTGATCCAAGGAGCGTTTACAGAGAGCTCCTGAAAGCTCCTGGGGCTTTGATGAGCTTCTAGAACCATCAGGCAAGCATGTTGTGCAATCTCTGTTCACCATCTCTAGTCCTTATTCACTCTTTGGCTTATTTCTGCATTAAGTAATGGAAAGGAGTATTGAATTTAAAATTCATTTTCTGCCTTACTCTTCATCAACCAAGTAGCCAACTGGCAGAGGGTTCAGAATCCTAATTACACTCTACAATATAAGAGAGAAAGCACCTGGCATCCAAATATTGAGCTGGGCTCTGAGAGATACGGGAGAAAAACGAGGCTCTAAGAGATACAGCCATTTTATTAAACAATTCTGATGTGGAAGAGGAGGAGGGATTTTTTAATTTGCTTTTCTAGTTTTGACCAGAGAATTACTGGGCTCAAAACCAATAAATTACCATTATTTTTGTAAAAACCACTTAAGCAGAACTTCAAATAGTAAGATGAAGCTGCTATTTAGTAGTAACCAAGTGAGGCTGTTCTCATGTGACAACTAAGCGGGGAAGTGAATAAAGGAAGCTTTCAAGGCATTGTTGGTCAGCCTGATTTGGGAAGGACTGGTTGCAGTTGTTTGTTTGCCACAAAGAAAGATTAAAGCAATAGGAAATTCTAGGAAATTCTGGGGAGAATGCCTTGTCCAAATGGCAGTGAGGTTTTTGCCTTCTGTAGGATATAAATAATGGGAATAAATTCTTTTGTGCTACTGTTGATGGTGATGGGAGGACATTGAACCCCAAACCTAACTAAGGAGCCCCCTCTCTGCTGAGAGAGGAGAAAAAAAGTGATCACAGCCAGGCACAGTTGTTTTAGAGGAGACTGTAATGTAGAAGGATTTGTAATGTAAATCTGGCAGAATTTGGCATGATTGAGGGGTGATGCAACTTGCCTAGTAAAAAGCACTTTCTTTACCGTACAGCTGAATCTCTGCTAAGATTGCTTTTCCCCAACATAATATACTTGTTTTGCTATAACAATGGTGTGTCTCTAGAATAAAAATTGCCTAAGAATGGGAAAGGCTGACTACAGAGGAAGGTTCTCTCTCTTTCTCTTTGGGAGGGGTCAGTAGACACAATAACGTGATAATAGCATTCCTATCCTTTTCATTGATATGGATTTATTTCTCCACTAAGATATATGAACTGCCTTGAAAACTGGGTCAGCCTAAATGCTGTCGCAAGTGCTCATCACCAAGCATATATTGCTGCATACCTGTCACACTCGGCAGCTGGAACGAATTTCTTGAAGAAACCAGGGTAAAAGGTGAAGCTCAGCAGGATTATTGGCCGTAAAGGAGTCACCCCTTTGCAGTTATTCTGGTATAAAACAAAGAAAATGGGTGAAATTGTGCTTAATACTGATAAATACAAATAATATTTGACTTTTTTAATTTAAAAATTTTGTTAGTCAAATTTATTTGCATACATTTGGTAAATGCAGTATAACTCCCATGGTGGATTATTCTTGCTGCTTAAGAGACTGAATTTCTTGACGTATATAGAGGTGGAAATTTACTGGGAATTGCTTGAAACCCTTTAGGGGCTGAAAGTTCGTTAAATGGAGTCAGTTTAAGTGTAATAATGGGCTTGTTGGTGATAAATTAAAATATTAAATATTTTCTGCTCACCAGGGAAGAGCGTTTTAGAAGGTGCTCTTTTTTTAAGCCAAAGTGAAGTTATGTGGATGAAATCCAAGGTTTCTGCTCATGGTGTATCTTTGCTCCAACAACTCTTGATCATGATTCATCATAGTTCAGGATTTGAGCTGGAGAGCAGCAGCATCTCATCCTAGATGGATGTTCAGCAGAGCTTGGGGAGCAAAGGTGCAATGGATGTGGCCCTGTGCTGCAGGGAGCTGTCAGCAGGGAGCTTGGCCAGCCTGCGCTCAGGGCTCAAGCCTGCACTCTCACCGTGTTAACACAAGCTGAAAGCATCCCATGGGACAGATCACAGGCTTTTTGTGGGGTAGGAAAGTGGCAGCGAGCAGTGGACTGGGCTACCTCTACATTTAAGCCTAAAATAAGTGACTCATCTGCATCCCTACACATTCAGTCCTTGGCTTTTTCCCTGACAATACCTTTAAGATGCCAGAAGGCAGTGGTGGCTTTGTGATGCAAATCAGTCCTGCCAGGTCTAAGAAGGCAGCTCATTCATTCCCCATCAATTTTTAAGACAGCTTGTAATATGTCTCTCATTTGGCATGAAGGATTTTGCCAAGTGTTTCAATCAGACAGTTACAGTCTCACTCAAAATTTGTTTTAAAAGAATTTCCATACACATTGTCGCTCGGAGTTGTGCATGAGTGCCAAGAACTGGACTTAGAGACTGAAACAGATACATTTTCTCTCCCTGGATGAGAAAAGATTTTGCCTGCAAGAACGAGTTGAAGAGTTGCTGGGTTTTCCTGAGGAGGTAGGCAAGGTAAGAGAGGACAAAAATGGTCCAAATGACCATCCTGTTGTTACCAGGACATGTGCCAGGTGACTCATTAGTGGCCAGTTCACCAGAAGGGGAAGCAGCACAATAGTCTTTTGCCAAAGTGGAAAGAGTAAAGCAAATAATGCATCTGTTTGAGAGGGATGGAGTAAGAATAAATTTCCTGAAAGATACGTGCTTGTCCTGGAGTTTAGGGATGGAGCCAGCAGCAGGGTGGGCAGGCAGAGAGGAGTTGGTGTAATGCTGCAGCATCCCTGCAGAAGCTTTGTGCATACAGGTTATTCTCAGGTTTTGCTGCAGATCTGATTCTGGGGAGAAGGATGTATTAAATTGAGGCAGAGGAAATGCTGGGCTTAATTTGAGGCAGAGCACTGTGCTCCAACGAATCCTCACACTAACAGGGTTAACAAGGAGAATATGGCACACTTCACAGTCAGGACTTAAAAACTCCTGGATAAAGAGTAGATAGTTTAAATAGCAATATCTCAGTTGTGATAACTAGAGAAGCCTGAAGTGGGCATATGTGACCATTCTTCACACATCCCTAGATGATCTGTCTCAGTCTTTCAGAGAAACTTGTTCTTTTCTAATTCTGTCGCCCCAAATGCTAGAGATTTAAGAAAAACACACAATATTATGAAATATATTTTAAAAAATTTTATAATTGGCAGTATGGTAAGAAGAGTAAACAGATCATCAATCATCAAAGACTACTACAGAAATCATCAAAGACTATGATAATCAGTAATGAATTCTGCTCAGCTGGTGTTGCCTGAGTCAAGAAAAGCCTTATGTAGTTGCTAGAAGGAAGGTCATATACTAAGGTCCAGAAGTGCTGTAATTTCCAAGTTTAAGTTATACAGCAAATGCAAAAGAAATATGAAAAATATTTAAGCCATTACAGAAAGCCCAGATGATTTTTATTGCATCTTAAAATTCACGCTCATGTCATCAATTCTTGATCTGCTTCCTTCACATTTCAAAATTAATTTCAGGATGTTTCAAACGTGTTCTTAATTTACCATCTTAATTTATCACAAATTTACTTCATTTATGTTCTATCACTTCAATGGCATGTACATGGCGTAGAGATTTTAGCCTAGGGAAAAAAGATGTAATGGGGAGCAACTGTGAGAGAAAGGGAAAAAACACAGAAAAAATAGTGAGCAGAGAAGCTTGGTGCAAAGGAAGTGGCCTGTATTGGAAAGAGAATTCAATGGTGCCAGCCTGCCTTTGAAAGCTTGCCAAAGTGCATTAGACATTTGGAACAGAGTTGTAAAGGGGAAATTTAATCTCCTTCCTAGAAGACAGCGAAATTTAACTGATGTTGGGTAAAGGGGAACCTCCTGTGATGCAGTATGGCTGATTTTCACAGAGAATGTTTAATTCCTTCAGATATCGCAATATGGCATTTACCACTTTAGTAAATAGAAATTGCTGCTTGTGAAAATCTGTTTAGTAAATGTTAGGCAGTCCTGAGACTTCTTTATCCACTTTGACCTGACCTGCTAAACAACTGCATATTTTCCTTCATTCAGCGAGCTTTAGCTGAATCAAAAACGCTGCCAATACTCAATAAAACAATCAAAGAAGTATTAAGATGAACAGTTAATATGGGAGATATTTTTCAAGATGAAAGTATTCTGCTTGCAGTTCTGGTAATTTTATCAATGCACGTATAGTGCACAATTATGGTATAAAGGATTCTGTACACCCATGTGCAGCTCACTGCATGGTATCTACCAAATCTTCACACTGTAAATAATTTATATTTATTACCAAGCAAAAATCAGAATTTTCCAGTCTTGAAGGAAAATAAAGTCTTGCTGTCTATCATGTCATTATCACAGATGCCTACTAACCATTTCCACAAATGTGGAAGTCTAGATACCCTACCTCTTCTTGGATAAGCTCTTTGATTCCTGGAGGTAATTTGCCCAAGTTGCATCTGTCTTTCTCAAACTTCATGTAGGATTTGCTCTGGGTGAGAAGAACAAAGAGAATACTGGTACTTGTTTGTGCTTTGGGCTAATCTGGAAAGAGCAGAATATTTTATATTTTGTATCCTCCCTGCTGCTAGTCTTGCTAGTAGGGAGAAAGGAGGCGTTTTTGCTGTGATACTCTCAGTGCTTAATTAATACTCACCAGAGCTAAGCCCTGTAAAAAAGCAAAGTTTTTTTGTTGTTGTTCTTTTGGGGGTTTTTTTATTTGTTTTTTTGGGTTTTTTTTATTCTGGTGAGGTTTTTTTGTGATGGATTTTGTTTTGTTGTTGGTTGTTGCTTTTTTTCATGCAAAGAAGAGAGGCTGGCCAACTGCCATGAGTTGCACAGGAAGGATGCAGTTATTTCTGATGAAGATTGTCTGTTAACGTTTTGTCTGTCTGTGGGCTTGGAGTTGGTCTTTTATTCAGGAGGGGTATACACATTGTAAAATAATGTGAGGAAATGTTGGATAATGGGTCTTCAAATAGAATTAAAAGGCATTCTTCAGAACATACGAGGGAACTGCTTCAACGTATGAATTGCACAGAACCAGGTTGTCTCAGACTACATTAATCAGGGCATACTAAATACGTCTGTAATTCACATTTTGGCTGTAAGAGTTGCCTGCACAGCACTGGCATAGCCTGTACTTCATGGGTGGACACTGTTGAAACAATTCAAGATGGTGATCAATCAAACAGGCTGCCAGCACTAGGATAGCACTGCCCATTGAAAAACAAAGACCTAGCACAGAGTGCAGAGGGAGCCTTTTGTTGATACCAAGTTATGGCATTATGCTCTTAACCTACCAGAAGGAAAGATGAACCTGCTTCTTTGGATTATTTGAGATGCCACTACTTGTCAAACCAGAAATGTGCTCCATTTATGCACACCAAAGTGAGCACTAAGCAGCACATGCCTTTATTAGGACTTTGCTATTCTTAAGTAGCAAAGGCTAGGATTTGTTACAACACAGCATGGAAAGAGATTGGTCATCCATGAGGTGGAGTAGGATAGGTCTTTTCCAACCTAATTCATTCTGTGATTCCCTTTCACATGGTGTCTCAGTTTCTGCCCTGTAAGCCACTAGCCCTTTCCTTCATGTTAGAGGATGCATTTGCAGTATCAGTTTTACATTTCCCTTTCTGGTTTTGCTCTTCATTGGTATATAGGAGGGGAATAGGTATGAGAATTAGGGGTAAAAGTGAGCACTCTCAAAGCCACAACAGAATAGTTTGGGGAGAAATGGAGTCTTTAGATATGGCTATGACATCTGGATACTTGGGAATTACATCCATGTGTGTGAACTAAACATAGAAATGCCAAAGTACTTATAAAGGGCCCAATTTACAAGTCGTGTATCGTTTTTGCACTGAATAACTGATTTGTCTTTGCAGTTAGCACCATTTATGTCTGAAATAGAACAGTAAATGCAGTGTCCCTGTTTGCTAGCACTTCAGGCTTGGGACTGTAATGTAAAGTATAATGTCAGCCAGTGCCTTGCCGAGCCTAATTTATGGCTTTGGAACAGCTTGTTACACACCCAGTGTGGGTCTGGGTGATGGGAGTAAAGAAACCTCCACCTTGCCATGTGCCCTAACAGCAGATTGCCAGGTCTGCAGAGCTCTGCTGCATCAGAAGTAGATTAAATCTTTATTTAAGAAGCACAAGATGGTGATGGTGCTCTTAAACAGTAGCTGCTATTAAAATGTCAGTGTTGCTGTCAGTCACCACCCAGCACCTGAGTTAACACTGCTTCCCCTGGTAGTGAGAATGGAAAATAGGTTGCTACTTACAGGGGACTATTGTAAATGAGGAGCACAGATCTAATCCTTTTTGATATGGCTTATTATTCATCTGTAAGATTAAAAATGTATGTTGTATTACTTCAGGGGTTGCATTGACCTCTAGATTTCATGCTCCTGGATTCTAATACTCCTTATGTACTGCTACGTTTTTATTCTGTATTTTGGCAATATCAAGGCTTAGTCATACATGTGAAAGAAAGTGTGAAGTTACAGATAATGTGGTGATTGTCCATTTTCTGAAAACTTCAGGGCTTTGTCTTGTGAGCATTGTGCAAAATGGCAGATATTGATATCTTAGCTAATTATTCAATCAAAGAGTTGGCAGGTCAGTCGGTGGGAACGATGTACAGTGGACTAGAATTGATCACACTTCATTTCCCATCAATTGGCAGAGCAAATGGTAGCTTGGATATAAGTTAGGATCATTGCCAGTCATTTCTTGGGCTCATGCCTTGTATTATTTGTATTTTTTCCCTCCAGAGGAGACCCCCCCACCCCCAGACTATTCGATGAAAGTGAATGCCCTCTGATGTTAGTGAATAAAGCAATGCAGAGTTTTTGTAGCCTCTAAGGGACATGAGACTATTTCTGGCTCCATAATTGATGCTGCTTCATAGTCCTATAATCACCTAACCTTATTGAATTGTCCCCATGTGAAGATTCGATTTCAAATTTAGTCATCATTATACATCATTTATTTTCACATAGATTACAGGTTCATCAGTAAAGTGACAAAATTTCACCCCAGAGCTCTTTGAATGTTCAGCTTTTCTCTTTAACTCTTTTTGGTTATGCTTGTGACACTTCCAACTTTGGTGATTTACTATCAATTAGTAGGGTTCCATGACAGATTTATTGTGGTCTTCCAAGGAGTGATGAATCAGATACGTGGCTATGAAGAAGTGGTTCCCTAAGACTCTTATTTAATACAGAAACCCAGAGATAGATCCCTTGAAGAGCTTTGGTGTGTAAAGCAGGACTTAACCCAGTTAAAGCTCTACTCCTAAACCTAAATGCAAAGTTTCAGTTTAAAAAAATCTTTGCTAAGCTGCTGACTAACCCTGAAAGCACACAAATGAGCTTTGCTGTTTCCTCATTTGAATTTCAAGTGAACTGGATGCCTACATTTGTTTTTCTGCATCTGCCAAAATCTTTGCCTGATTCCTGTGTAAGGCTGCTCAGGAGGTGAAAATTGGAATTCCTTTCCCCAAATGCTCTGCCAGGTTTGGCAGCCCAGCATTCCCACAGCCACCGATGCCCTTCCACAGCTGGAAGAGACAATTCCATCTTCCCACAGGAGCTGTTCCTTCAGACCCCTCCAGGCTGGAGGGCAGCTCACACTTGGTGTGGGGTTTCTGCATGTGTTCCAGTTTCTGGGGTTGTGTTACTTTGTTCCTGTGAAAAAGGTAATATACCTTAGCTTTCAGGATAGAGTTTGATTCCTTTGGAAAGGGTGAATGTTCAGAAATAATCTTGCTGTGACAGGGCCAAATGTTTTTGCATTAACAAGCTTTCTTTTGAAAGTACATTGTTTTTATTTGCTCTCCTAGGTGTCTGTTGCTCAGTACTAATTGAAAAAAAAATCTATTTCTGATGTGAAACCATCCACATGCTAAATAAATTGACATCACACCAAAATGAACTATTTTAATAACTTATTTTTTTAATTAAATGCAAATGTAGCATCCTTTTCAGTTTGTTAAAGCAAATGTAACCCCCAGCACATTTAGCATGTTAAAAAGAAGAGTTTTGCTGTGTTCACAATATTACACAGTAATTAAAAAGGAAACCAGCTAAGCCTTCGGAACCTGTCCCCTTCTATAAAATGTAATTAATTTCTGTTTAATTATAATAGTAGGGCTGTAGCATGATTATTATTTTTGAGGGGTAGAAATCCTGCACTGTTACTTTTTTTTTTTCCTATGTGTTTCTGGAAGCAGAACACACGACAGAAAGGGAAAGATTTGAACCACACTCCAGCTGTAATTAAGTGCTGACACATCAATGGAGTTTGGCTGCGTTTGTCCAAATGTGGGTTTCCAGGACAGAGGCTCCTCCCAGCTGTGCTGTGCTGGCAGGAGCTGGGCTGCTCCTGGGGGATGGATGCCTGTTTGTCTCCTCGGCTGTGCAAATCTGGGAAACAGGGAGGGCACAGTGCAGACACGGCCCTGCCCAAGGTGAAGTGCCCGCTTTGCCCACGCTGGTTTTTAGGGTGTCAGGTTGCCAGCTGTCCTCAATGGCTGTTCCTTGTGAGTGCTTTGGACACTCGTGATCTGCCTGTGGCTGAACCAGGACTGTGCTCTCGTGCCATCTCCTGCCAGAGTGGCCCTGGTGTGCCCTGTCCTGTGCAGATGGGTTTGTCACTGTGTGCCAGCCTGGTGACATCAGAGCTGGGGGCTGCAGGTGGCCTCTGGGTTCCGTGGGGCTGCAGGTGACAGCGAGGGTGGGGACACTGCAGAGCCCTGCTGAGGGGGCTCCAGACTGGGGGCTGCAGCAAGGGGGGCACAGCTCAGGGCTCTGAGGGTGTGCCAGGAGTGGGGAGCACCAGGGCGTGTGGGCAGCAGATTCTCATACAAAAAACTGTTGCCACTCAAGTGTTTCTCCCTTACAAGAAGACAGTATCCTGCCCTCTCTCCTGACAGTTCTAATTGTGGCTCAAGAGAAGATCTGAGTTTGTAAAAATGTGCTGTTCAGTTGGGTGGGCATTGTTTGGGGCAGTAAAGCTGGAAAGATGAACTTACATGTCCAGTGCAGAAGAACTTTAGAATATGCCTGTTGCTCTGAAAAAACTGACAGAAGTTCATTCACATGAAAGAATAATCCTGGGCTGCAGGCAGGTGTGGTACAAAGCCCTGAAAAGCAAACATTGGTTATAGAATTCAGAACTTCCTGCTGACAGGTTATCTGTTAGATGTCAAGGCATTCAGTAATCGTGATTTTAAACAATGAAAGGCTGAGAGGTACTTCAAAAAAGTGTCTGCAACACAGAACTTCTTGGTCATGCTGCCATGTTGTCCTTTTCATTCTTCCATCACCACTGTCATCCATCTTATCACAGCAATTTGGGCTGAATTTTATGTACATTCAGTGTCACTAAAGACAGCGGTGCTGTGCATCCACCTAGCTTTTCTTTTTGTTCCTGCCTTCTTTTGACTTCTCTTTGCCTCCTGTTCTGATTGTGAAATGGATCCAGGGAGCAATCCAGTGAAATGCACTCTGTTCTGGAATTGTTTAATGCCACTGCCAGGTAAAATGCACTTAAATGACACACACATCACATGCAAGGAGTACAATTTAGGACTAATAATGTAAAATAAAAAGCAGGTAAAGTGTATAAAGCACTCAGAAGTCCCCTGTGACTCTAGGTTCCTCATATCACCTTTTTGCAGGAAGGTTTTGTTTCTTCTGCTGCTCACTAAAGGGTGATACCTTTTTTCTTGATTTCTTTAGTACCTGTCTTAAACCTACCTCTTGCATTCTCTCTGGCACACCTTCCTACACTTCAAATTCCTTGACCAAATGCATTGGGTAGCTGTGATTTTAAGTTACATCATTTCACCAGTGTCAGATCAGCTACATCTTTTAAGCAAGGAATATTGCTGAAGAGTGTTAGCCAAGTTCTTGGGAATCATGCTTCACTCAAATTAACTGATGGTAAATCATAAATAAAAGCATTTGTGTGCCACAGCCACAAGCCACTGTCCTAAACATCTGTGAAATGCACAGATCTGGAAATAGACTTTACTTCTAGCAAGGCCAGCCCCTGCTCTTTCCCTGTAATTTGCTGACTCGACATCAGCTCCTCCTTGGCTCTGTTTTTTAGGGCTCCCTCCTCTCATTTGCCCTGCAGCTCAGGGTACCTTCCTCTGAGAGAAACCTTCCTTTCTCTCCACCAGCCTTTTTCAGTGGCTCCTCCAGAGATTCCAGTTAACCTCATCCTTCTCACCCACACAGAACACAGAGCTGTGACGTTCTGCTGTACAGTGAAGAGCGGCTCTTTGGAGAAGCAATGCCACGGTAGCAGACAGACTGCCAGCCCTTGCACTTGATTGTCTAATTAACCCTCACTGGCAGCTTCATTCCAGTGCTAAGTGTTTCCATCTACAAAGTGTTTAATTTCATATTAACCTGCATGCTGACAAATAGACTCAATACAAACATCCTGATTGGATAAATGTGTTTATTTTTGTCTCCTGATCAGGACTGTGGTAATAGGGAACAATTGGAGAGACAGATTTAGAATGTTGAGACCTATTAAAAAAATCCCCGAAACTGAGAGAGCTGAGCCCTGAATTAAAACGTTTCTTTTTCAAATGTAGTTGTAGTCCAAAATTGTGGTGCTACATAGCTGCAGTTTTATATGTCTGTCCTGAAGATGTTTTCATCTGGGTTTTGTCCAAAACTAAACATACAAATACTTTAGCACAAAACACTCTCTCTTTTTTCTTTTCTGCATATGTGCACGGGAGAAATTTGCAGTGTGTTCCTTCAACCTGTTGCTCCTAAGTCAAATGGGTGTTTTGGCTCTTCAGCTGCCAGTACCTGTTTCCAGCATCTGTCTTTGGTGTCAATGTGCCAGTGGTTATGGAGGCTGCCTTGGGATCCTGCTGTGGAGGTGGTACAGCTTTGTGTATTCTTGAGTTTGATACATCCTCCGAAAAAACATTTTAAATTTAGATGCAGTATCTTCTAAGGGGAAAAATAGGTGTTTAAATCTGCTTTCTTTCATTTTGTTCTCTAGTTTCTGGTGTGCTGTCAAGTCAGGGGGACAGAAGTAAGAGGATATAGAACAGCCTGGTTTACATAAAATAAGCTCATGAAGATTACATGGAGCTACCACATGAAAATAAAAGACCACGAGGCTGAACATTTTTGACAGATTTTTGAAGAAAAGACATTTGAACAAAATTTTTGAACAGAGACCTTTCAAAGGAATAAGGAGTGTTATTTTTTATTTTACTCTACTTCAACCAGGTAGAGAAATACAAGACAAAATACATTTTAGAAAAATTCTCTGTGAGATCAGTGACTTTCTAATTAGAGATTTGGTTATACATTTCATCTGGCCTGTTCTAGGAGCTCTGCATGGTGTTCTAAGTTCTGTTAAAACTGGATACCATTGGAAAGGCTTGCTTTGTCCTTGCCCATCACATTATTGCCTTGTAGAGATAATAGTAGCAGTGAGAGTTTAGATGCATTTGGATGAGCCAGATAGTGCCACAGAAAGAAAAAAGAGCTTGAATAAAGACACAAGCTTTAAAGATCACTGATGCTTGGCTTTAAAGCTGGGTTAGATAAAAAAAAAGGACCCTGTGAAGCTTGAAGCTAAAAAAAAATCCTGCATAGCCATGACAGGTGAGAGAGACCATGTGAGGGCATACTTACATGAAGTATTTAAACTGGAAAGAACTGCCAAAACATAGCAAAGTAAAGCAGAGAAGTTGATGTGAAAACATTCTGAAGCAACAATCCAAACTGTCCAATACCTTTTCTGGAGATTGTTATAATTTCTGTTTTTCTGACACTTCAGTGATAACAATTTGCATAGTTAAGACACCATGCCTATGGCTTTATTTCATTTTAGTGGGAGTACTTTAGCTGCAGAACAAAAGTATAGCAGTTTGATGTAATATGGATGTCTATTTGCACTCCTTTTAAGATAAACATTAGGCAATAACCATTTCTTTAGAGCCTGTATATTGTTCATATGACTCTCTCTCTCGTGTAACAGTTCATGTTCATCAACATGATACATTCTTGTCTGATTTTCCAGTTCTACCTTTCATTGAGGATATTCTTTTCTTTCTCTGATTGCTTTTTCTTCTTAGACCATTACTCTAGTTGATAGCTTTAGGTTATCATTGTATCCTATCTCCCTCTCCAATAAGCCTATGATTGATACTAATCTTCCTCATGGGACACATTTATAGGTTTCAGGATGGAAACTACTCTCTAAATCTTAGCTTTATATGTGCTGACAATTTGCAAGGTTGCACCTTATATTCACTTCAGGTGGCTTAGGGGAAAACATCAGCACCTGGTAATCGTGCTTCTAAAATAAGAAGAGAAATGTGCCCTATATACCAAAAGTTACCCTGTTGTTCATCTGCTGTGCTGCAGCTCCTGTTCGTGTATTTTCTGTAGCTGGGAAGGGCTCGGTTTCTATAGGTGGTCAATGTCCTGTAACCAAGCTCATGCCTTTTCTTTCCGATGAGAGAAGCCATATTTTAATTAATCTAATGGAAGCTTTGACTAGCAGACAGTCCCTGAAAACGAGTTAATGTGCCGGAAAACACTTCACACAAGCAGAAGACTCTTCATTGACTAATGTGCTCCATGGTACTTTCTCTGAGAAAATTGCTCCAGTGAAAGCTTTGTGGAGTGCATTTGTTGGGTTTTTCCCCTCTTCATAATATAGCCTCATGTTCTGAAATTTAATTAGATCTGTCTAAGGACTTTTTGAAATTGGATTATTATATTTTTCCTACAGGTTTTGCAGATGCCCCTCAGTATGGTATTGTGGCAAAAAAAATTACATTCCTTGGAGAAATAAAACATAAGGTGCTGTGATCACTGGTGGGAGGAATGCATGTGCTGGAGTTTGGCTATTTCACTGCCTTATCCAATATCTGAAGGCAGAGTCCAGTTATATAGCTAACTCAAAAGAATCAATGGGAAAGGAAGATGCTAATGTTTCCACAACATTTGCATATTCAAGCGCCACAGCCCAAGAAACAAAGAGAAGTAATAAGAAATTAATTTGTTTTATCTTTTATCTTTTTTAAACAGACATACATTTATCTTTATGAGCAGACTTGCCAGACCTTTTTGAATTGCAAAGTTTCATTGCAAATGCTTGTTATTTGGATTTGCATAAGGATTAGCAATGTTGGGTAAGTGGTATCTCCTAACCCTTTCTGTTTACTTGTGTGGTATCAGTCACTGGGATATAGTTTTGAAGGCAGTGCTTTTAGTTGGGTGGATAATGCAGTTTGTTTTCATGGTAAATTCTCTAATGTTCCAGAAGTGTACTTCAACAGTAATTATAAATGTATTTGATCAGAGGATTTTTTTCCCCTCTTTGACAGCTCTCTGTACCTGCATAAGGTGCTCTTATCTAGCATTAGGGCTAAAGAATCAAAATTTATGAAACTTGAAGGGGAAGTCTGAGCTGGCATGCAGAGTGTAGAAATTAAGCTACAGTCCCTGTATGAATATACACATGAAAATGTCATGGTTAAAGCAAAATAATCTCTTGTCAGAACTTGGCACCACAAACTCAAAACTCACAGAGACTTTAAAATGGCTTTTGCCGCAGCAAGTTGAAGTTGAAAACTCTTCTCATGCTTTAGGTGTTTCAGAGTGGGTTTTTTGCTCCAGCTTTTTACACAGAGAAGTGTTTCCTACAGTAGTCCAATATCCATCTGAATGACTTTTACTCTTCCGAGAAGTCTGGCTTGATAGCATCATTTCATAGATGGGACTTGAAAAACAGCAAACTCTTTTAGCTTGGATGTGATTGGGTGGGTTCGGGTTTTATTCTTTTTTTTATTCTTTTCATAGTATTTTGAAAGCACTGTCCCATCAATATATTACAAACCAAAAATAATCAGGGAACTTGATTATTTTCACAGGATCATGTCTCCCAGCATCCTGGTGTTGTGGAAATCACTTGTGAAGTGCACAGCTCTGCTTCACTAATGAGACAGCTTGAGCCCCCCAGCTTGCTGCCTTGGCTTACAGAGCACAAGTTACTTGGCAAATGTGAAGCCTCGGGGTTTCTATTCTGCTTTAAGGTGGTTGTTGGGAATCTCTCAATGAAAAGCAGATTTGGCCTTACAGTTTTCAGTCTTTTAGGGAAAATACAAAGGAAGGAGGCACACTGAGAGAGTCAATACATGTAGCTTGTCATGAGGGATGGACATAATGGCATGAGAAGTTTTGCACTTGGGGCAGTGCTGAACGACAGGGGCTCGGCAGAGCTGGAACATTCAGCAGTTTGTGATGTGCCAGCAATGGGCTGGGCATGGCTGGAGCTCCTGCAGAGCTTGGGGTATGGCAGTGATGGGGGGATTGGCCTCCAGGCCTCTGGGAGAGGAGCACTGGGAAGGAAAAGAGCAGCCAAGCTGGTGGAGTAGTGGTTCCAAGCCTGCAACTTGTGAGAAACCTCAAGACCGCTCAAAGCTATGAGAAAGTTTAAAAAAAAATGATGCTGCCAGGACAAAATATTGTATCACTGGCAAAGCCTTAATTATTTAGTTGTTGCTGGTGGCTGATGACCCAGCAATCAAGAGCAAGCCATAAGTAATAAATTGCATTGAAAATGGTGTGAACTCAGGGGTCATTAGCATCATGTAGGAAATGTTGATTAAGTTCTGTGCACAAGGCAAGGAACAGAACAAGCAAATACTGAGTGTCACAAGCTGTGGTGCCGAGGCCAGGGACGATGGGCACCAGGTGAGGGAGACATGAAATGCCTTCCAAAGAAATCACCTGCTGTATAACAAAAAGAGAAATCAAGGCTGCTCTGGAATAAGGTTACTTTGTCCTGGAGCAGGAAGGCTCTTACAGGGTTATGTGTGCTTTTTCAACCATTAACATACGAATTCAATGGAATTAATTCAGTTGAAAATGGTAACAGAGTTGCTTTCCTGTACATCAGTCTTCTTATTTGTGCCACTGCTCTTACTTGTGCAGTCAGTTTGGGAGCTGCTGCAGAGGCTGTTGGTTCACTAATACAGTTCAGGTGGTTAGTGCAGAGAGGAGCACTCTCATTCCAGCTCTGACACAAGACAAATGCTGGCCAACAACAGAGGTGTTGCAGTGCAAGAGAAACATTTTGCACTTTGTCTCAAATGCTTAGTTAAAGGTCATCCATCCAAAATGAGGCTGGATATTCTTTAACCTTCCATGGAATCTCTTGATTGTCTGCCAATACACTTTGAAGTCATCTGTGATGTTTCCAGATGTATCCATGAGGAATGCTGGTATTCATGAATTGAGAGGTGATCTTTTTCCTCTGATCTCAGTAGTGAGCTACTCCAGTAGCTCTCACTCCAGGTCTTTTTTCATTGGTTTGGTTTGGGGTTTTTTTTGGGGGGGGGGGGTGAGTATGGATTTGCTTCTTTGGCTTGATTTGGTTTTGTTGTTGTTGTGGCCAGATCATCATTGCCAAGATAAAATACTCTGGCTTTTATTTATAGAACAGAAATTTTTACGCTACTGATAATGGAGTGATCTGAACCCAGGGTCTTGAAAGTAGGTCATTAAGTACTCAATGTAAGGAAAAGTGTGTTTTACAGTGTTCATGATTTTAATGGAGAGAGCTGTCTTCTTTTCTAAATCTTGGCTTTAAAATCAAAAGACTTCTTTAAGCAAAAAAAAAAAATATATAATTTGATTTCATCACAAAGAAAATAATTATATCTAAGAAGAACATATTTTGTACCAGGAACAACATTTTTCAATTTATTCTTCTCGAGCACTTGAGCACTAAAGTGTCTGAATATAATATTTTTCGATCATTGGACAACATAGATTTTAAAGTCAATAACGGAGCAAATTACCTCAAATTGGAAAATACAAAAACAACCGTGGCATTGTTTTTTGTTTCATTAACCAAAGCAGGCATTTGTGATAGAGCAGCAGCACTCCTGGGCTAATCTCTGGCAGTGGAAGTGCCAGGAGTCAGTTTGGCCTGTGGGAATACTTGTAGCTGTGCAAAGCTGCACTTGTGGCCACAAAGGTGCTGTTATGGGCTTTATCCTGACAAAGTTCCCCTGCTGCCTTCATTCCCATCTACCCTTGAAAAGCACCAGTGCTTTGCCATCTTCTGGGGCTCTGCACTGAGAACTTGTACTGTAACCTCTGTTCTCCCTCTCTCCGTGAGTGTCTTGAGATGGCTGGAACTGAGGGGTGATTTGGGCAATTTTTTTGGACAGTACTTGGCTCATGTAGTGCCCAAGTGCCCGACCTGTGTTGTAGCAGTAGCCATGTGCCCTGCCCTGTCACAAAGGTGATGTCCATGGGGTTCAGGGACACATGAACTGTGGCTGCTTGTTAATAATGGGCACGATTCAGTGTCAGCAGCTTTTACATGCATGATATGTTACATTTCAAAGTAATTAACAAAGATGCTATAAAACTCTCCCACCTCTCACCCCATCCCTTTTGAAGCAAAGCTCCTGAAATATAACTCATATTTCATAGGGTTTGCTTTTTTTCTCTTTGCTTTTTTTCCAAAATATCACTGTAATAATTACTGTAACAGCGTTTTCTGTGGAGTTAATGTTCTTCTGGCTTAATGGCCCCTGGTTATTCTCAGGCCATCAAGTTTTTCCAGCTGGTCATCAATCCCAAAGAACTGCCTTGTGCCTCCATTATTATTGCTTAAGTAGATGACATTTCTGGTGCCACCACTGCCTCCCAATGAGATGATATTACAGCCAATGGCTCCCCCCCCCCTTGCTTTCACTGTTGTCAAAGCATTATAAACAGCTGGTGTGAGAATGTTGTGGCTGTTCACTGTGAATTCCTCTGACAATTTTTAGGTGCAAGTTTTGTAGACTTCAGCTGAAAGAATCTGAGTGAGGCAACTGAAAATTACTTGCCTAGAGCAGCTACAAGGGCTCAGCCCCCATGCATCATTCAGGAATTGGCCAGGCAATACCTGACTGTTTCAGTCTAAAGACTTTTTCCCAGAAGGAACATTTTTCAAACAAGATCTGGGACAGATGTTCTGGGGAGTGTTAATGTTCATTATGTAGCCTCAGACCCCTCCCCAAGTTTCCACATCTCTGTTGATGGCTGCCCTCATTTCCTAACAATTGATGGATTCTGTGGCAGACTTTTTGGAAAGAAACAGGGAAGTTGTAGCTCAGTAGGCTGGAAACCAGCAGAGATTGTTTAGGTGAAAATGCCTTGCTGTGTGGATGTTCAAACTTGTGTGAGTTAACACTGGTGCTGACTACATTTCCTTTAACCTCATTAGCACCTCGTCTTGCTTTCCCAAGCACGGTGGTGGAGTAGCTGGTTCACCTTAGAGCCTTTCACTAGGCAATTCATCAAAGTGGCAGATGAAAGCTTAAAGGAAAATGCATGTAAATACTGCAGTAGGAATCTTGGTTCACAGAGGCATGAACATTTTCACTCATATCATTAGCTCTGGATTGTAGTCCATAGACGGGAAAGGGACTCTGTTTATTGGGGGAGATGGAGATACAAGGCTCACTGGTTGTATCACTGTGCAGATTGTATAATTTTTCTTATTTTTCTTCAATTAAATAGCATTAAGCATTCTTTAGCTAGTCTGACAGAAAAAAGAATCTCAGACTGTAATTGTAACCACTTAGTACCTTCAAAATTAAAACCAAGTTAATACAATAAAACACTCCAATCAAGAACTCAGGGCCAAAGCATTTTCAAACAGGGGCCTGAGGTTGCGTCAAACCTACTTCAAGTGTCCTTTTCAGCTTTAGAGTTTTAAGCTGTGCCTCACTGCAGACTGATTTAGGCATTGGATTTCTGTATATGTGTGGATCCGAATGATCAAGCAACTGCAGTTCAGTCTCTGTGCCAGGGATTTTTCTGGCAGTGGGCTATTTTTTGGGCTGGTTTGGGGGGTTTTTTTGGTGGGGAATAGGTGGGCTTTGTTGTTTGTTTGCTTTGTTGTTGTTGTTTGTTGTTTTTCAAAGACTCTAAGATACACACCAAGTGCAAGATACTTTTTCCTGGAGGGCGACCAAGGCACACCCTCAAACAGTCTTTATTTACCTCACGGTTCATTGTATTCTTGTTAGAAAGTAGCACTTTGGGAATTCTGTTAACCCTTGCTCCTTTGGTTCTCATGCTGAGCAGTAGATAGCGACATACTCCTCTATAATTGGTACCTGTGGTGGTGGCATACTTCAGTAACATGATTTATCATGCATTTTCATTTTCATGAAAGCTTGTTTTGCTCTTCTGCTTCCATTAGGTCAGCACTCACTGAACAGGCACCTCCCATTCCATTTTTCTGTGCAACTTTCAAACATGACCTGACAAGGCAGCAAAGGTTCAGTGCACTAACTCACTGTCATGTGAAATACACACAGACTTTACTGACCAGCTCTGACTGCTGAATCATAAAGGAGGTACGAGAGCACTGCCGTGCTTGTGGCACAACTTGCAAATAGCATGGAACCATTGGGCCAGGGTATCAATGTCTTCCCTTAGCAAAATGTTCTGACCCCAGGCTTGAAAAGCTATTCACACATGAAGTTATGAGGACTTGGGATTTATTATTTTCTGAAAAAAAAAGAAAAAGAGGAAGAATAAAAACTAATTATAGCTGTTCTAGCAAGTGGAAGAACTAGAGTCCTAAGCAGCTGGGAAGAGTAGAGAAGCTGTTGTGATTTCTGTTTATGAAGCAGCAGTGGAAAGGAGGATTTACACAATGGGCTTAGCTCCACAGAGGAACTCTAAGACCTGTACACCTACACCATATTCCCCCCAAAAAATACAGGTAATGGGTCCCCAGCTATTTGGGAAGACTGCCAGGAGAGATTGATGTACGTTGCTCTGAGGTTTTTGCTGTAAAATATGCCGTGAACATGTGAACCCCAGCTGTGCAGGGAAAGGGAAGATGCCTAGAGCTAACTGAGGTGTGCATGTCTTTGCAGCCGCTGAAGATGCACTGCAAGAGCTGTGCCCTGGTCACCAGCTCTGGCCACCTCCTGGGGAGCAGGCAGGGGGACAGGATCGACGAGAGCGAGTGCGTGATCCGGATGAACGACGCCCCCACCCGGGGCTACGGAAGGGACGTGGGGAACAAGACGAGCCTGCGAGTCATCGCTCACTCCAGCATCCAGAGGATCTTGCGAAATCGCAACGAACTCTTAAATATGAGCCACGGTGCCGTGTTCATCTTCTGGGGCCCGAGCAGCTACATGAGGAGAGATGGCAAGGGCTTGGTGTACAATAACCTGCAGCTGATGAACCAGATACTGCCTCAGTTAAAAGTGTATATGATTTCTCGCCACAAGATGCTTCAGTTTGACGACCTTTTTAAACGGGAGACTGGCAAAGACAGGTGAGAAGTTCCTTGGATACACCTAGGGGATGTCACAGAGTAGTAAAATAATGCAGTTTATATGTACCAATTTCAGATCTGCTCAGAGGGACAATCCTGCCCATTAAATCCTCTGCCTCATGAGTTGTAATGTGGCGTGACATGCCAAATAACATCACTGGTAACATAAGTAAAAAATATGCATTAAAATGATTTGTGTGGAGTATTGCATCATCAGCCTGGAATACCAGAGTTTATAGAGTAGAGGAGGCAGGAGCTGTTTAAATCTCACTTTGGGGTAATATACCTTAAAGTTTTTTCACTGATTCTGAAAAATTAGAATGGATAGGTTATGTTTTCTTATAGAGGAAATGCCACCGTTCAGTGAATTATAATAGCTGTTTATTGAATTTAAGCATTCTTGGAACATTGCAGCTGTAAAGCTTCTTGTAAAATAAATAAACATTAGTCATACGTTAGGTGCTTTAGAACAGTTCATCTTACATTTGCAGCTGGAAAATGGAAAGTTATTATGATAGTTACATCTTTATGAGACTGTTTATGAGACTTGTAGGCTGATCTTCAAATCAAATTTGTAGTAAGTGACCCACTACACTACTTGAGTATTTTCACATATAATGTTTGAAAATGGACATTCAAGCCAAAGACTTCTCATAAAGACATTTATTTTTAATGAAGTTCTATTTTTTACTTATTAAATATGCTGCTGTAAAAATGGCACAGGGTCCCCACTTAGATACAAATGAAGAGGCAGGTTTATTGTGCAGTAACTCACAGTCAGATTTGCTGCTTTACAAATACAAAACATACACACCAAAGCTTGAACAAGTATCAGTCCTCTTGTGGACTCAAGCACAGATTTCATTTTCTGGGCTAGGTGAGAAAGGCAGAACCAATGTTAGAGGAAACTGTTGTATCCTCGTAGCTGAAGGCAACACTTTCTTGGCATTTGCTGCCTTTGTCACACCCCACACGGTTTGGCTTGCAGAGCTCTGTCAGTCACCGTGGATCTGAGTTTGTGGCTGACTCAGGCTCACACCAGAGCACAGAGCAACTTGGTCAGTTTTGTAACATCAAAGGTTCTTCTCTTCATCTTCCAGTTGGCGTTTGGGTCTCTGCCAGAACAAGAAGGGAGGATAACAAGGGGAGATACCCTGTCAGTTGTGATGTGTTTGTCTTTTCCAGAGTAAAGCAATTGAGAAGGCAAAATAAGCATTTGAGCCCTTCAAGAAAAGTGCAGAGGGTTATCTGTGTGCTCAGTATTTACAAAGGCATGAAAGTCAACAAAGCTGTAATTGCACTGTGACCTGGCTACCCTGAGCCCCGGGGGGAGGCCCTGCACACCAGGAATGCTCACGGGCACCTCCTTTCCTGGATTAGGCTTTTGGTGATCCAGGGTAGGATCACATCTGTCCCCAGTTCCCCCCCCCCGCTTCACTCCCAGAACTTCAGTTCTGCCATGGGGAGCCAGGGCCCTGTTCATTCCCTGGAATTGCCTTTTTCTGTTCTGTTTACTGTTCTTTTTCTGACACATGCTGTGCAATTTCAGGCAAGCTGCTCTTTCTGGTTCTGCATCACCCATCCAGAGCCAGAGGCCTGTAGTGAGTGTGTGATGAAAGCATTTCTTTTTCTGCACAGGCACTGCTCCTGCACAGCTCCTGAAATATTCTCAAGGCATTTGAGCCATTAATGACATTGTCACAAGTTTATAGTGAACTCAGTCATGGGCACCCTGAACTCCCCGTGTGAATCAAGGGCACTCAGATGCCAGCAAAATTCAGCCTGAGGAACAAGCCCTGTTGATTTTAATAAACTGCAGGCTCTGCTGTGTATGAACCACTCCTTTAGAGGGCACAGGCTGCATACTTGAAGGGCTAAGAAGATTAAAACGGGAGATGAAAATAAATGAATAAGCTCCACAGAAGATTAAAAGAAACACGGGTAAGAAAGAATTCGTAAGGGAGAAAATTCAGGTACCTGTGGGGGCAGGAGCAGAATATGGTATAGCCCAGAATGCTGCTGTTCCCTGGGAGGTTTCTGCTGAGCTCTTGACATTAGTGCCTACAAAAAACAAAGGAGGGAGAGAGAAGCATGATTGCAAGGTTGCAATAATCAGACTACTCATTTCTGTCTTGAAAATTATGAGAAAAAAGGTAATTGGATGTATTATGCTTTTGGAAAAAAAATGATTTGGAAATTAAGAAAAACGTTCAAAAAACATTGCCAGTTAAATAGCATGGTGAAAGACAAAGGCTGCAGAGCAATATACTTGGCATTATAAAGTAACTGTACTTGAAAATAACTTTATAATTGAATAAGGGTACATTAAGAAAATACGATTCAGAACCAATATTATAGTAATTAGATAAAAGCAGCATAAATGAAATAACTGCAGGAAGAGTATTTCCATAGAGATTATAAATGAGATTTTGGTGGAGCAGAAAGGCCTTTAATTGTAATTTAGTGTGCACTACAGAATTATCAGCACAGTGTGTTAGTTCATCATATAAAAGAATATCTGATAATTTCCCCTAATAAGCACATGACAGTTCTTTATATTCTCTCATTACTGCTGATTAGGTATAAAACAGTATTCTTCTGCTGGACTCTTGCTCAGGTCTTTTATTAAATGCAGGACACTGTAACCCTGGTTCTGAGTTGCTGTCCTACAGACATGGTATTTAAAGAGGGCAGAGTGGTACTTGAATGAATTTTTAAATCTTTATTTGATTATCCAGCTTCTAAGCCAGTTATTTATATTCAGTTGTTCTCCTGTTTATTGAAAACACTAAATGACAGCCTAAGTGTGTGTGAGCAGAAAAAAAATGAGCCCAGCAGAGAGCCAGGCTGGGTGTCCTGACCTGTGCAAAGCTTTGGTGCTGGGCTGGCTGCCATCGCTCCCTTGGTTTTGGAATGGAAGTGTTGGGCACCTGCAACAGTGGACTTGTGCAAGCTGCAAAGCACTCTCAGCTGAACATGTCCTGAATTATCTAGTGGTTCAGAGCTCAGAAACTCTCAGATGGCAGAGAGGTAAATTTTTTAGGCTTTTCCCTACCATTCTCTTTCCTAATAATTTCAAGCCAAAAATTCTTACTTACTGTTTTATATTGTTGCTGTGCCCGAAGGCCTCTGCTGAGCTTATGACCCAGCTATGACATTGTGACAAACTGCACCACCACCCCCAAGCTTCAGTGCAGTCAGAAAATAAATAAGGCCCATTAATTGGAAATAATGAGATGCTTATAACATGTCATTCTCCAAATGCTAGCTTAGCTTGAAAGTCTGTGTGTCAGGAGCAGTAAAAATGTGAGTTTCAGGAATTTATACGTTACCAGGTGATCCACTAAGGACAGGACAAATTACCAAGGCTCCCCAGCATCTTCCAGGCATATTTAGTCAAAGAATTCCCTTATGTTTTAGAAGTGTCTTTTAAGCAGCTGGCACAGACCCCACCACATTTTTTTCCTCCTTGCAGTAGTCTGATTCCCTGAGGAAATGGGAAACCTTGGTGCAAGGCATTCCTCAACCTGACAGTGCTCAAAACCTCTCCTCCTACTGCCCTGTGGGTGACCTACTTGGAACCAGCCTGTTTAACATTGGCTTGGGAAGCTGCGTGGTGGCTCCTGTTGGCTGAATTAGATGTTAGTGATTGCTGGCACTTCTTGCAGTGCCTTTTGTGGCCTCAGGTCTCTGCTTCCAAGACTGTTCCACATCTTGCTATCACTGGGTGAACTGTAAAAGATGGCCTTGGAACTTAGGCCAGGACCTGGGATTCCCTGGTGACTTCTCTAAAGAGAACCTCGTGCTTTCTGCTGTGTGCTTTTTCAGGGGGCTGTGATAAAGTTTCACAGGTAGACAGAGATGTGGGGGAATGGGATTAATGCAGGTCCCATGTTAATACATTCTGGCAGAGTGCCCAGGCCTTCCCAGAGCCTGCACTTGCTCCCTCAGAGCCTCACCTTTAGTAGGAGCTGAACAGAGAGCCTGTCACTGAATCTGAGCACTCTCTGGGCTGCAGGTAACACAAGCTTGAACTTCTTCCTGGGGACTTTCCTAGCTGGGTGAGGGGGCATTGGGGAGATCTGTCTTACTCTTTTACAGCATTTGAAAGGAGACCTTTGAGTGAACTCATTTTCTCTGGAGCAAACTTGTGTGCCGCTGTGTCCAAGAGGGGTGCCAGTCCCTACACGTGCCCTGTGACACCTTTAAGATGTTTTCTGTTGGCATTTCCTTGATCCTCCCATTCCAAGAGTGCCAGCTCTGCCACAACACAGAGCCAGTGCTGGAACCTAACACAGGACTGGGAATTCCAGTGCCAGGCATCCAATAACTATCATAGAACCCAGCTCCTGGAAACTAAACAGCACTGCCAAGCTCATGAGAGGAACAGGAAACATCACTGTTACCACTTTGCAGATAAGAACCTGTGAAAATTTAATCAGCAAAATTTAAACACAGCTTGAAAATTCCTTACATCTGTGAGCAGTTTCATGGGGGTATCTCCTACTTTGCATAATTAATACTGGGATCAGTTGAGCTTCTTTTAAAGCCATGTCCCAGCCTGCAGTGAAGGCAGGAGAGGCACTGCCTTAGAGTGCTCCCTGCCAGCACTGTCATTCCCATTCTAAGGTTCCCCAGGGCAAGGATGGCCCTGGGTGGTTCCTAGGATGAAGATTCCCAGGCTGGCTATGGGACAGTCACAGCTACAACCAACTGAACTTTCCTGCCAGTAAGGGATGGGGAGCTTGGAGAAACCAAGTCAAAAGATCAGCTAAATATTAACGTTGCTGTGCCTAAAATTAATCACAGTGAGGGCAGTTTCTGCCCAGAATTCTCCACTGTCAGGAGGCACCAGAAAAATCATTAAAGATGGATAAGCAAAGTAGTTTTGGTTCCCCAGTTTTCAGAGCCTTTTACAAGAATGAAGAAAATGCCGAGAAATTGCTTCAGAATGAAAAAATAAATAAATCTCAAGAATTATTTTCCAGCTTAGAAACTTAATTATGTTTTTGCTTTCAGGAAGATATCCAACACTTGGCTTAGCACGGGCTGGTTCACAATGACCATCGCATTAGAGCTCTGTGACAGGATAAATGTTTATGGCATGGTGCCACCGGATTTCTGCAGGTAGGATTTATTTTGGAACCATTATTAGCCAACAAAGTTAATGTTACAGATGAATATCTGAATATTTTAATTTTTTTTGCTCCGCAACAAGTCTTCAGTCCTCTTAAAGCAATTAATTAAGATGTCCAATGATCTCATTCTGAAAACAACAAACAGCATTTAATTATGTTATATAAAATATTTTAAAATTTTGTTTGTACTGTGGGAGGATTAATCCATCTTGTTGCTTTCTTTTAGTCTCTGAATATTTATCAGCTAAAAGTAATGCAGTAATTGGCATGAAATTAATCTGAAGAAAGAAATACTGAAAAACATTACTTTTAATTTGTTTGTTTGAGTTCTCCCCTAATTAATAGAGGAACAATGTTCTCACAGTGACTAGTTTCTAAATTGAACTTTCTGTGCAATTCAAATTATGAACATTGTTATACCTCTGTCACACGAATGCCAATCTTGCAGCTTCCTAAATAATCCCCAGGAAACCCCTCCCCTTGAATCTGGGCCCAGGGAATGAGTGCTGTAATCACCATTTGGGCGTGGCAGGGGTTGGGTCACAGAGGCAGAAGCAGCACAGATTCTGTCAGGGGAAGCTGCTGAGTAAAGGGGCAGCTTGTGCACGTTCTCCAGCTGGGCTGTGCCTCCAGCTGTGCTCAGGATGCAGACCCCAGGTCCTGGTTAAGGTTTCCCACCAGGAATCAGTGACATGGATTGGGGACAGTCTGCAGGACTTCTGGTGCTCGACCAAAATTACATCAGCCACAAGATACCAGTATGGATTCAGACAAACTTGCATTACATCAGCAATCTTGATGCTGACAGAAGTCTCAGCCAGGACTAGCCCAGCACTGAATGATCCTGCCCAAAGCCAGTGCTGATCCCATTTGTCCTGCTGGGTGACCCAGAAGAGCTGGAGCCAGTCCAGAACGAGGCCTCAGTGCAACATTTCATCTCCTGCTCAAAACCCCTTTCACCAAGAGGTATTTGCTTAAATTTCCTATTGCAAATATAGTGATTTCTCTCAAGTCTGGCTCATTGGGTAATCCTGGATGCCTTTCAGGAGCAGGGCAAGGCTGCAGTGCTGGGTTAGTCTCACAGAATGGAACTGCTTTGACTTTCCTCTGAGCACTTAAAAGGATTGTTCAGGAATTTGCATTTGTCTTGGGCATGTTATAGAAATCCCTGAAGAAATCACAGCATAAAATGTCAACACTAAACTCCACTTTGTGAGAATTTCTACAAATTATAACAAAACACTGATGATAAATGCTGTGATGTACTGCCAGACTTCATCATGAATTCTCCAAGGAAAATAGGAAACTAGATCAGGTATGCCAGACAACACAAATACCTTCCACAGCACAGCATCTCGTTCCTCTGTCATCTCAGTTGGCCAACACGTACAACTTCAGTTTCTCCAGAAGCAGCTGTATTCAGTGGCACATGGAACTAAATTCTTAAACTGATGATCTAAAAATACAGAAGGCAGCATTTCACTGCAAAATAATGTGTAATCCTGACTTTTCAGATAAAGTTGTAACAGTTTAGATACATACTAAAAAACTCAACTAAACCCAAACAAACTGTTTTAAGAGAGACTAAAAATGTCACTGAGGACATATGAAAGGCTTTCACAGAATTAATACAGTGAAATCAAATGGACTTAAATTACAACACAAGAAAGGATGTAGATCAATCCTACCAGTGAAAGTTGTAATTGTTCTTACAGCCTGCATAAAAAAAATCTTAACATAAAGGTACGCACACCTGGTAGTAAAAAGGGAAAAGGTCATTTCTTTATCAAAGTAATATGAAATGTCTTTACTTTAGCTTGATTCCCCAGGCGATGAAGGGGAGAACTGTAGTTGCCATGCCTGGAAGAAGCTGTCCATGAAGATCTGTGAAAGGAGTTTCTTGCCATAAATAGAGTTAACCTTCTTAGCTGGCTCTTCAGCCACCCATTAAGAATTTAAAACAGTGCTTCCTTTCAAAGAAATAAGACAGTAGAATAGCAGAAAGAAAGAAAGAAAGAAAGAAAAATATTCTGTAATTGTAAGCCACCTTTCCTGGTTTTCAGTCAGGCAGAATAAGAATCTACCGATAAAATAAAAAAAATCAAAACAACAAAAATGTGTACGTGCTAAACAGTGTGGGTATCCTACTTAATCTGCAACTGAAGAATCACTAAGACTGGGGAAAAAAATAACCAAAAATCTTATTTCTATTCAGAATTAATATCACCAAATTTATAACTGAAGCAGATAGATACCCATTCATTTTTAAGTATTAATTTATGGAATAAGTAATGAGTGTGGTGATCACTGTCATGGAACTAAATTAGTGTCACATCTGTAACGTGAAGGACACCTCAAAGGTACCATGAATCTCGAGCTGTTGATTCTGCTACAAATTATTAGCTTAAGATCATTAACCAAATTGCTTTGCACCCGTGCAGGAAAAATAGTCTAGTGAAGGAGTCTGGAGCACAGACTAAAAGATTTGTCACTATTACTTGCAACAAGGTGCTTTAGATTCTTTTCTATTTACTTTCACTGGACACTGAGTTTCACAGCTGAACTGGACTCGGTGTCCTGGTTATTAAAAATTTCTAGTACTTTACAGCAAAGTGGAATTTCAAACCTCTTTGCTTGCTACAGATTTATGCTGTAGTAAGTGTTAATGGCTTGATATTGCTCTCATACTGCTAAATACTTCTGTCTTGTACATTCTGTGATATGATGAAAGCTTGGGCTTCCATGATCATGCAAACATTTTTAGAAAGTGTGCACACCTCTCTCTCTTTTGTCCTAAGACAGACAAGCCATCTTGCTGTATTTTTTGCAGTGCCCAGGGATCCAGTCCAAGCCTTTCCTGGATGGGGAGCATTTCCCTCTCAGAGCTCCCTTTGGCATCCCAGTGCATGCACAGGACTCACTCCTGAGCTGGCCATGCAGGGTTCTCCCCTTGCCTCCCTTCAGCAGCCTGACAGTGGTGCCCAGGAACCACGAGAGCTCCTGCAGGCTCTGCAGTGCTGCTGCCTCCCTTTGTGGCTGCTCAGCAGCAGGGCTGGGAAGGACAGGACAAGCCTGAATGAGTTGGTAGGAATTCCAGCTCCTGTCTGTGGCATTATGGGCAGCAGGGACAGAAAGGCTGGTTCCCTGCAGGTCTCAGGGTACTCCTGTACACAAGGAAAACTCAGGGGGTAAGTGAGATGAACCCTCTTTAACTCTTCTCCTTTTCATAGGCCTTCTGGAGCTCCCAGAAACTTAAAACTTAATTCTGAGCCTTATTTTAACTAATATGAATAATTCCTGTTCCAGTTACTGAACCAGATAATTTTCCTATAAGAATCCTCACTTTACTGCCAGGCCATTTTCTATGTTAATTCACCTGAAAATTGGTATTTGAAATTCTTTTAGTGTTTTCTTACCACTCTCTCTCCACTTTCAGTTCCTTTAAATCAAATGCAAAGCAGCAGTTGTTGCTGGTTACATTTTCTGGAGCTTATGAGAGACTGTAAGCTGTATGTGAGCTAGTCCTGCTCCTTGGTCCACATGCCTCACCTCATTAAGTTATAGCAAAATGCATACATGGTTTAGAAAACATGGACTGATTATGGAGGTCAGGGAAGGGAGATCTTGGGAATAGAAGGCAAAAAAAATTACCTAGAAATCTTCATAGTCCTGACATAGCACCTTGCCCATCACTCAATATATAAATGACTCACCCATCAAAATATGAATTATTTTACAAAGTGTGTGAGTACCTGTAGTTTTAGAGAGTTAATTTACTATGGGTCTTCATTTTTAAGGAAAGAGGCTGACCAGAATGTGGAATGGGGTGGCCTGGTTTTCCTGCCTTGTTCCTTTTGTGCTGTACTTCCAGCTTTTGCTGTAGGTGGATACCATCTGTGGGGAAAAGTGCATCAAGTGGCAAAGAGGAGCTGACTGACAGGGGTACAAGCACTTCCACGGTGCTGTGCTGGCAGGTGATCAGGCAGGAAGCACAGGGTATTTTACAGAGGAACTCCCCGAGATTCCTCCCAGCTGGCATATTAATATGCATGCAGAGTCTGACAAAATACTGATTAATGTCCAGTATCAGTCAGTGATAAAACAGCATCTGTTTTAATGTTAATAAATGAGGTGGCAAGCAATTTCCGTATAGAAATTACTCATGCATTTCATTTGCTGGTGACATGAGCTAATTGCAGAGTTAGAAGATAATGCAGCACAGTTAATTTGGGTTATGGTGTACTCAAGCCAGAGTTCAAATCCAGTGCTTACTAGTATGCAATCTAGGAGAATCCAGAACTCCTATAAAATGGGAAGGTCCTCCATATATAAATGCCTTTCAGAATTCCTACATCCAAAGGACAGCTTTTGGAATTTAGCCTTAAAACCTCAGTCAGCTGCAGAGCAGTCCTAGAGCCAGCCCCCATTCCTGCACTGATCTCACCCCCAGTTCAGCCCTGAGCCCCCCAGGCTGCCTGGGCTGAGCTCCTGCCTCTCTCACTGCCAGGCCTGGCACCTGGTGCTTCTGGGCTCTTTCTGGTGGGATGGTGCACAGGATGCAGTGACCTGTTCCAGCCTGGCAGGAGCTAAGGACATCCACTTAGGGTGCACTGGTGTCAGTTCAGAGCCTTTGATGGAATATGGAATCCCTGGCTTCAAAAATGCCTCGCCTGGAGGTTGGGACCAGCAGCCTCTCAGGCTCACTTTGCCCCATTAACTGGGGCTGCATTTTTCCCAAGCTGGAGAAAAGTTGGATTTCAACTTTACTAATGCTAACTTTAAAGCAGTAAATTTACACCAAGCAATACAGGTGTATGCTCGAGGACCCAAGAGTAAAATTTGGCTTCAGAGCAAGAAGGAAGAGCAGTCTAAATGAGAGGCAGAGGCCTATTTCTTTAGTATTCTTAACAAAAATGCATCACATGAAAATGCATCCTATTAGATTTATAGTAGCCATACAAATTATTCATTTAAGCAACAATAAGAGGTCAAATTTATCAAAAATGAAAAGTTAATTAAAGATTGAATTCTAATAGTTGTAGTTTAGAAATAATAAATTTCTACATGAAGGGCA
Source organism: Petroica traversi (assembly GCA_025920805.1). Lineage (NCBI taxonomy): Eukaryota > Metazoa > Chordata > Aves > Passeriformes > Petroicidae > Petroica > Petroica traversi. Next base: position 11,315,012 of record JAHLSL010000008.1, read on the forward strand.
GCTTTAGATTACAAATATATTTTCTGTAAGTGAGGTGATGAAGGATTTTGTTTCACTCTTATGTATTCCAGAGAGAATATATTCAATAAGTTTAGAATCCATCTTATTCTAGAAATGTATATTTATTGTTATTCTGGTCTTTGTAAGATTGATCACCATGTTGTGTTACGAGGAAGCCAGATTGATCGAATTAAAACGTTAATCTAAGGCACAAATGGGAAGCAGCAGCAATATCATACATTACCTCTGCATATACAGTGTGGATAATGGCAAAATAAGACAAATTAGAAAATTGCATAGGTGACAGAATTACACAGTAAAAATAATGACCAGCACAGACTACTGACAGGTTGTGGATGCATTCAATTGAAAGTGAGCTTAAATATTAGCTCTTCAAAACGAAAATAATCAACTGTATGTTAGAGCTGACAGCCCTGAATCTGTATGGGATTCCTTGCTCTGTGCTAAGGCCCTGTTCAGCTCAGGCTTTAACACAGAGCAGCTCCAAGGCTTCACTAAATGCTGATACTGAGAAATTTTCTGCCACAGCAGTTGGTAGCAACCAGGGAGAGAGGGATACAGTTGGGTAATTCTGTCTGGGACAGCTTGCTCTCTTTGAATTTATGACAGAGAGAGTTGTGTGGGTTTCTGTCAGCCCAAAACACCCGTGCTCAAAGTAAAAAACCATAATGGGTACAGGTCAATGTAGAGATTAAAGCAAAAGGAGAATTAATCGCTCTGGCTTATTATAATCCAAATGTGCCATTACATAGAAACACTGAGGTCAGAACTACTAAAATTAACTTTATCCTAAGAATCTAATTGGTGTTTGGCATATCCTGTGTGTCACTCATCTCCCGCTGGGAAACGTGAACAGGTTCACAAGGTCAGATGGGTACTGTGGGTGAACTGTTTTAATTTTTAGCTTAGATACATGAAAGCTGCTGCTGTAAAATAAAGAACTCATTTGTGCATCAGACGTTTGATTAAAATGCCAGCAACAGCAGCCTGTCCCACTGACCTGGCGTGCAGACACTCACTGAAGTTGTGCTCTCGGAACCTCGCGCAGCGTGCTGGGAACGTTCGGCTGGGCCAGTGTGACACAGATAACCACCTCCATCTATCATCTTCTCTTTCCTCCCCAGTTCAGTAAATACCTCTGCAAGACCTTTTACAAATCACAATCTAGATTTAAATCTCTTTTAAGCAGTTTACTTCAAATTTCATAGTAGTAACACAGCCCTGCAGCACTCTCCCTTGCTTCTGAGCTACTGCTGTCCTTCATTTAACTGGAAGAGGATTAAAGGAGAGCAAAAGAAAAAGCAAAGAAAACACCTTCACTTCATTCTGATGTATTAGATGTGTAAGGAAAAAAACAGCTACCTAGTTTAACTGGGGGAAAAAGCAGATTTGAGCCCATCAGTTCATTAAAGATAGCATCTTTTCAATCAACGAAAAAGAACATCTCGGGCTTCCATCTGTTTTCTTCTTTCCACAGGGATCCTAATCATCTTTCAGTACCTTATCACTACTACGAGCCTCTGGGGCCAGACGAGTGCACCATGTACCTGTCCCACGAGCGGGGCCGCAAGGGCAGCCACCACCGCTTCATCACCGAGAAGCGCGTCTTCCAGAACTGGGCGCGGACATTCGACATCCGCTTCTTCCAGCCCGACTGGGCGCCGCAGCCGCTGGCGGGGGCACTCCCCGAGCCCAGAGCCTGAGCCACTCCAGCACCAGCCAGGCACAGCTCCCAAAGCAGCCTCTGGACCACACGGCAGCTGGGGGAGAAGGGGAACAGGGTCTGCAGCTGGCACCCAGCGCGGTCAGGGAGAGCATGGAGAGCAGCACACACCAAGAGTTCTTTCTGTCAAACTCTGTGAACCCAGTCCATCGCCTCTTGGGGCCACCTGACTTCCTGTGTGTGTTCGTGATTCGTGAAACACAGCCCGAGTGTCATTAAGGGATGGTTAATTCATTATGGCTTTTTTAAGTCCGATGCCACTGAATTTTCATAGTGAAAACTTTCCGTATTTATTTAATGGAGGTTTTTATGCAACCTAGGCCAGTATTTTTCTAATTCACAGTTACGTGGTTATTTATCTTTCATAATCTTTTAAATCCAAAATTAATATTGCTGATGGTTTGAAAGGCCTAGCTTTTTATTTATAAAACTTGTTTGAAATATATAATTCTATATAGCATGTAATTAATATTTGATCGGGAAATGTTGGATTTCTTCTAAGATTTTTGGGCTCTGTTCCAGCCTAAAGCCTTTAACAGCAAGAGTGGTCCCATGTGCAGATCCAGCTCACTTTACATTCTGGCATCTTATGTTAATAGCAAAATGGAAGTGAAAATTCTGTTTGATATTAATGTGCATTTGCTGCCGTGCTATCAAGCTGCTGTTTTTTAAATAGGGGTGGGAGGAAGGAGGGCAAACAAAATTTATCCAAAAATAGTCAAACCCCCCCACTGGCGATGGCAGCAGCTTCTCAGTGAGGACAGGCTAAGGCTGGAGGGGTTGTGTTCTGTTTTGCCTCTTGTATTCCTGCAAGGGGCTGCCACCAATCTCCCAAGGCAACAGACTACGAACCAGGCCACAGCTGCTCAACACAATGTGACAAAATTTCTGGAATGAAGAAGGTAAACTACCAGTACTACAACACCAGCCATGGCAGCCAGAGAGATCACAGCACTGCACCTGCAAAAATCTCTTCCACTGTCCCAAGATCATCATCACTGATCTCAGAGATCCTGGATCACATTGAAGCTGGGATGTGAAAAGAGTTCCATGAGTATAAAATTGTCCTCCTGAAAGGAGCAAAGTTAAACTCTGCTTTTTTTTCCCATGAAGTACCTGTGTGTGCATGGTGAGTCCCTGCAAGACAAGGGGAAGGACAATGCTCATGCTGTGTATGGAACTTCACAGTGGGAATTATTGGGTACATGTGGCTTGTGAATAAAGAAGATTTCAGTTAAGTATTACTTTTCCTTTTGCTTCACAAATATCAAATCTCAAATTTCTTTGAAGTAATCAGTAATTATTGCATGAAATATACCTCAGGTGATGAAAGGTGTCTCTCATTAGACAAGTGCAAAAACTAGAACAAAGATACTACCTTTAAACACCTATATCCAAGAAGCTGAAGCTCAGAGGTGAGACACAGAACTGGGACCAAACATTCTCATTTGACCCCCCCTTATAACCCACGGTCTTCCTCTTTCCAAAACTGGATAGCAATAGCTGCAGCTGCCCCACAGCTACCCTGATTCTCTGGGGACAAAGTGAACTGTCCTGGCAGGGGCAAACTGATGTCACCTCTGTAACACTGCCTGGACCTGAACTGCAAGTCTCTGAGAGCCACTGTCCTGCTGCAGCCCTGCCCACTATCAAAAAGTAAGAAACTATAATGTATTTTGCCTTAAAAGCTTTGTTTTGATGTTCTTCCTGGTACACACCACTCAGCTTACAAACTGAATGCCAAGTGCTTGTTACCTTTCTCTTGTCAGCTGGTGTTTAACCTTCTTCTTTCACTGATGGTGTTTTATTCCTTCCACTTGATTTCACTGCATTCTATAAAAACCAGAATGGGTTTTGAACTAATGGCAGTTTGAACATCCCTTTCAAATGTGTACTGGGGTGTGTATCCAGCAGATATTGTCCAACTGATGAAATCTGTCAAACTGATTTACAGATCATTTCTAATGTGACTGCAAAACGTGGTACAGATCACAGTAGCTCCTCTGATGCTGCTGTCCTTGTTTTATTACTGATAAAATAATAAAGAGATCTTGTCATTTTAAACTAGAGCTCTTAGTTTTTCCATCAGCCAAGGGCTGCAGGATGTGTATGCCATACATTTAGCTATGTTATGTTAAAACCACATCATTTAAAGACAGAGTACACTGGTCTACTTCTAGTATTCCATAGAAACACAGGGACTTGCCAGGCCCCAGGTGTGTTCCACAGGCTTGTTCCCTGTCTGCAAGACTGCTCAGTGTCAAGCAGATTTGGGGGAAGCATTAAGAATATGAAGGAATATGGAATAAACTGTAAGGGTACTAAATCTCGTAACAGAGCCAAGCTAAGCATTGTAACTCATTCCTTTTTCAGTTTCTGTTAATAACTGTGTGCTCTTGCTACCCTCATACACATCTTTTAAACAAAACAAACCCAAACTCACTTTAGTCTCATCAACCTCCTGTGAAGTTTCAGCAAGGCCCTCCATCTAATTACAAAAACTATGAAGGAGTATTTTGGAAGTCACACCTATATATATAAAAAGGAATTTGATGAAGCCAGGAGACAGCAAGTTTAAAATAGATCACACAGATTTACATGGAACATAAATTAAGTCAAAAAACCTAAGTTATACAAGTGCAAAAGAAATGTAAATAACTGTTAAAGCACTGCAATTTTAATTAACAAACCACTGATGTATTTCTCCCTAAATGCACAATTTTTGAACTACAGAATCCTGCTGCATTTCAGCTTGATGTAAGGTTTTATGGCCTAGTTATAAACCAAACAGATTTATGACAGAAAATGCTGTCAGCCTAGGGATAAGCAGTACAAACTAAGCATTGCTGCCATTCTCTGCTTTATGCTGTCATCTCACACTGTTCACATAATTTGATCGATTCATGATCTGCAGCACATCATTTCACATATTAGAAGCTATTGCAAAACAGTGTTTACAGACATCAGCAATTTTAAGATCTATGTTAGTTTGGTTCTGAACTCCTTGCTTACCTTTAGGCTTTTACACTTGGCTTTGTCAGAGGAGCAGTTTTTCATCTTGAAGAACTGTAGCTCTTACACCAGGATATGTGCAATTGGAATTGAGAATGATAAAGAAAACACTTCTGCAACTGAGAACTAAAAAGTACCACGGCTGCTTTGTGTTCTGCTGGCTCAGTGGTGACAGCTCTGTGGTACAAAGCAAAACCATGCTGCACAGGGAAACCTTCCACCCAAAGTGCTAAAGACCTCAGAAAGTGAACACTTTATTCTTGGTAAGGAAACCGAGGAAAGGGGAGGTTAAGAAACTAAGACCAAGTTACAGCCTTGGAACAGGGTTTGGGAGAGATTCAGGTCTGCTGACTGATCCAGCACAAGCCACAGCTGCACTGCCACATGGATTCATACAGGGCAGGGAACAAACTAAATCCTTCTGGAGGTGCTTACCTGGGACTTGTCCTGCTGTATTTTCCAGGCAGACTTCAAAGGAAACGAAGTGATTTTTATCCAAAATAACTTAGGTTGCAAGGAAACAGTAACATAAAAATAGCTGGAAAAACATTGGGGAACAGGGTGAGGGGGCTCTAAAAAACAAGGAGTAAAATGTGCCTTGTGCCATCTAGCTTTATTCCCCTGGAACATGAAGATCAAACTCTGGCTGCAGTATTCTGTAAGTTGATCGTAGGTGCCACGAAACTCTTTGAAAAATGCTGATAATAATTTCTGTAATGGAAGTTAAAACTATTTTATCTGATGCAAGGAGACACAATTTCTAATTAAATTTAAAACATAGCTTAGGGATTAAAAAAAAAGAAAAGCAGATAAACAGTTGAAGAGTACTTGTAAGGCAGCAAAAGGTACTGCAAAAGAAAAGGAAAATTCAGAAAGATTACACATACCAATACTTCTGACTTCCCTGACCACTTTGAATTTCCAGCTGCCTGCTGCAACAACACACCTTGCATATCACAAGAAAATGATTCTGTATGGAGAATGGAAAAAAAAGGGCAATCTTCTTTAATAAAAAAAAAACTAGGAAATATTCTTCTTTAAAAAAATCTTAGGAAATATGAAAGGGTAAATGTCTAAGATGATGTGAAATTTCTCTGTGTTGAAGCAGAAAAATACAAAATTCAAAGAGTCTTTATAAATGACTGTCAAATGGCTCTGGTTATGCTAAATACCTTTAAAACCACTAGACTGTCAAATGTTTTCCACACTGAAAATTACACCAAAACATGAAATGTCAACTGATGCCCTTTGACCCCCATGTGGATGGAGATTGAGCAGCACAGCAGAAGCAAAGTTGGTGATTTTACCTGGGCCAGCTGTGGAACAGACCCCATGGCAAAGGCACACGAGTGCAACCAGGCCCTGAAGCAGCAGCCCCTCGGTGCCTGCAGGGAGCACAGGGCTGCACAGCCCTGCCAGGAGAAAGAAACCAGCAGCAGCAAATGCAGAAAGCCTTCTGTAGATATTAAAAAATATAAATACAGGCAGCACTGCAGAGAAGGGTGTGTAAAAGAACATATATTGCAATGATATATGATGACCCCATTGATCCTATTTGCCATCCCATATGCATTACAAAGACCAAGGGGATGCACACATCACAATCTGAGCCATAATATTTTCAGCTACAAACTTTATCTGGACAGGAAAACTAGTATAGGAAAAGTACCTTAATGAAAATCAAATACAATCCAGTGTTTAGTGAGGCTCTTTGTTGGTAAATATCAAAACATTTAATAAAGGAAGAAAGCACCATTATCCTGGAGTTGGATATAAAGGGCAGAGCCTAAGTTTAAAATACTCTCTACATGCAGAGCCAGTGGGCCTAGTCAAACATTTAATGTAAGAGCATTATTCCAGTAAGTCAGGCCAAGAAAGGAAATCTATTTGCTATTTCAGATTAGTCAGTTTTGTCACAGGGACAAGTATGACACGCCATGAATCTCCCAAATAAACCACAGCCTGGTGGCCTGGTCTGCAGAGCTGTCACCAAAGCCATGTCAACAGCAGTGTGAAAAATGCCACTTTCATAGGGAGGACCCCCTAGGCTGAGCTTTGCCAGCCCTGCTGTTACACTGTCCAAACAATCTGCTTCTCATGGGGCTTGTTTTGTTCAAGGGATCGCTGTAAACACCCTCACCAAAATAATTTAGGCCAATACAATTTGCATCTCTATTAAGCCTGTTGGCCAAAGCAGCCAAAGTGGCTCAGCACTGGCCAAGGCTTCGGTGTTACTCTCACACAGACCTGAAAAGAAAGAAAGGAAAAAAAGTTAAATCTATAACCTGCATGTGGAAGAAGACATGGCACAAACACCGATAGATGTACATCCTTGAATGGAAACCTTAAACACTATCAATTAAATCACTAAATCAGGCAGAAATCCTCATTAGGGGAGAAAAACTAACTCAAAGAACTTGCAACTGAAATGAGTTCTAAGAAATGCTGATTTCAGAGTCTGTTATGCAGCCTATGCAAGTTTCCATTAAAAAACACAGACACTTTCAAGATGTATTTCCTGAAAGCTTTTTATTTTTAAAAGTTCATAGAAAAAGGGAAAGCAGAAATAAATTACAGAGGATATAATCTTCCATGAGAAACTTTCCCCATTTTTTTAAATCTGCCTTTCACCCCTTAAGAAATGGAAAGAACTATTATTATTGTACAGAATTACTGAAGTGATGGTTCAAAGAGTTTTTGTGGCACATGTGATTCATTTGTGGAAGACTGAAAAGAGACTTCTGCAGGACAATCATTGCTACTGAGTCCCAACTTTCCGTCAGCTCCAGCCTGAGTTTGATCTTCATGTGGTTGAGAAGACACTTTAATTATATACACTGCTTTTTTCTGCACTTCATAACTTTATGGATAGATTGGTCTCTTGGGTGAAATATTTTATGCTTGTCTCAATCCAAAGGTGAATTAGATAAAATTCTACCAGGTCACACAGAGCTCTGTAACACACACAGAGCTGAAGATCTGTACATGAGAACACTGAGCTTTCTTGTCCCCACACTGTACCATACACAAAGTTTGTCTTCTCTCCAAATACCACAGACTCTCTGAAATGCACCATTCTCACTTTGTGGAATGCATTCCACTTCATCTATTTTTATCAAGTCCAAATAATCCTGACTACATAAAAGCTTTTCACTTCACGATGCCAAGTACTGGATCAAATCTTCACTATTTACCAGAAACTACCAGCATCTCATTTCCTCAGCAACACTGAGTGGATAATTAGGGAAGCCTTCAGATCAGAAACTTCCTTTTTATTCCTTCTCTCTAAGCATCTGACAAGAAGACAAAGCAGCATTCTCTAACAAAACCCCCTTGCTGACATGCTGTCAGTACCAGGACTGCCAGGGCTGCAGACCTCCCTTGCCCTGCCTCAGCTGGTCCTTGCAGTCCCTCTCACAGGACTCAAGTGCAACACCTCCCTGTCCTTATCACTGCACAAATCCTCTCCACCCAGGACAAACCCACAGCTGAACCTGGCCTTAGCCCCTTTACAAATCCATGATTCAGTGCAACTCAGCCCTGCTGCAGCATGCAGTGATGCCCATCTGAAGGCAGATTGGACCACAGGTTCCATTTATTTCCAGTACATTCTGTGGATGTGGTAGCTGAGAATGAAAATCTCTGATTCCTGAAACAAGAGACTGAAATGGGCTCATGTGCTGGCACTCTGCAGGAGAATTAGACCCAGATTACATTTGCTTTTCTGTAATCAATAACAGACAGCAGCTTTCAGGAGGAAAAGCCAATCAAAAGAAAAAACCCTCCACTCTCTAGAAGAGACACACCACCACTAATGATGTTTGTAAAGATACATGTGAACAATCTCTGGTATTTGCTTATGCCAAGAGAACAGCATTTCATGGGAGAAATCATTAAACATGAAAATACTCAGCTGGCATAGACTAAGAAAAACTGACTGTGTCCCTCCTGCTCAGGTTTCTTTCTCCACTCACTTTTTGTAGGAACCTCACTTTTCAGTCTGTAACAGAAGCTCAGATAAGTCACACCTTGTGTCAGGTCACAGGCACTCCTGGGGACAGGAGAGCACCTGGATGTGAGCACAACCTTACTGGGGACCTACCATTTCTTCATTCAATAATAAAAATGCATTTTAACTTGTGATCCTGAAAGAGAGCTGAAAACCTGAAATGACCAACTTGTATCTTTATCATTCCTGAGTGTTCTAAACAATGTCTTAAAACCCCTTGCAGAACCTGTCAATGCAGTTCCAGGACAGGGTGCAGACATGAATACACTGAGTTTTGCAAGCATGGGCACACTTGGTTCACAGACCTATTCCTGAAGAGTTGCAAAATGCTGAAATTCAATTCTGCCCTAAAAGTTCCCATGCAAAGAACCATCAAGAAACTGCCATCTGGCTTTTCTTCTGGTTCCATTAAAAAGATCATCTGTGCACCTTGGAGGAAGCATCTGTACTGCAGAGCACACTTGGCCTGCAAAACACAACTGGTTTGTGACTGAGAGTGACATGGCTGGTTCCCAGAGCCCACATTCCAAACTGAGCTTCAAAGCCTCCCAGGGAAAATGAAAAGGTTACTAACTTTAAATAAAAAGTAAATATACAAAACACGTTTACAGACAATTCTGTGACATTTCTGTACTTGCTTTCATACTGTAACTGTTCAAGGAATAAAAGCTATTCCAGCAAAGAAAATACTGTCTCATAGGTGGAGCACCCCATAACTATATGGTGTCTCAGAATGATCCACTTCAACTCCTCACTTCTGTGCATACAAAAACGTTAAAAATGCCTGAAGCATAGTTTGCTGCATTCCAGTCAAACTGTTGTTCTCACTTCAATTTAATCACCTTCACATGCATACTTTCTGAGTGCCTCTATTCATAAATTGCATTTTAATAACTCACCTAATTGCCTCCTTTTCCCTAAGCAGATAAGCTTTTAAAAAGACAGAATCTTTGGTATCTTCTGCTACTGGCAAAATTCAGCTAAGTTCTGGAGATATTTCTATCACTTCCTGCAAAAGGTGGCTGAAAGAGGGAAAGAGAAAAATTGAATAAGGCCTGAGGAGTCCAAGTAAGTGTAACTGCAACTGAAGCAAGGCACAAAGCTCTATCAACTTCACTTTATACACTTTTTAAAGTGTGGCAAAACTTGCCTATAAAATAAATATTTGATTAAAGTATTTACTACAATTGAAAAGAAGTTTGATTAAGAAAAGAAAGCTAAGCAAATCCTCTAAGGAATTCTGTAGGATTAATTTCTATACTGGGTCTACACATTTCTACATGGTCTATGCACAGCAGATTTTACTTGATCAATGTATTAGAAATTGCTCAGGGGAAGAAAAAGGCTTTCTGATTTCAAGAAAAGTCACCATTATATCAGATTTTGGATTTGAAGGACACTATCCAAAAAAGCAACCCCCAAACCGAAGGCATTGTGAATAGATCCAGACATCCAGCTCCAGGAATGCTGCTCAGACCCACCCCACTGAGCGTTTCCCATCAAGCTGCATTGTTGGCAGGGGGGATCTGTGCACCAGTTACATAAAAGCTTCTGATCAGTGCACTGGGAAGGCATGTCCAGCACTATCAGTTTGCAGAACTGTAGAATACTTTTGATTTAATCCCTACTCCTGGTGCTTAGCACCTGCTACTGAAAACAATTCCAGCTCTTCACCAAGAAGTGCCACAAAGAGGTGGAGTAGGCAAATGTTTACCTTCCATAATGGATCACTTTGTACCTTACAAGTCTCCAAGCCTAGAAAATCTTTGGAGATAAAAAACCAAGGCTTTAGTTCTGGAGCTGCACCACGCTGCTGTTTTCCCTGTTCCCTGGAAGCCCCGGTGGCTTCTCTGCAGCCCTCCCAAGCTCACACAGCTCTGACAGTTCACCTCCCTCACCTGAGGCTGGGATGCCACAACTGTGCTGGAAGAGAAGGAAAAAGGACAAACATGTTTATGCACTCAGATTTGTATGTGCTGTGCAATAGGAAAATGCTCAGAACCATATTCTAAGAAAAATATACAGACTCTGATATTATGTGTGATTATAAATAATTCCTAATCACTTCTAGAGATACTTACACCTCAGATGCATCAGGTAAGCTTTATTTTGATTAAAGTAGAGAACAAGTTCCAAAAGCACAGGCAAGAGCTTCTCCTCCCTGACAGACATATTTCTACATGTGCACAGATTTGCTCTTCTCTTCACAAATAGCAATGTATTATACAGACAAAACCCTTTTGGCATACATTCATCAGTAAATGTCCAGGAAGAACAAATCATTATGCCAAACCAGAATTTACAAAACACAGGCAACAAAGAACATTTTCTAAGGGCTCAGAAACTGCAGAATACAATGGTACAATTTATAATGTTTTTCATCCTGATGTCGCAGTCGATTTTCTTTGGTGCAAAAATCCAGTGCACTGAAAATCCTGAAAGCATCCAAGTCCATATTTTATGCAGTGAAAATCCAACACATATGAAGGGTTTCTAATGGACATGGCGAAGTCTTTTCACCTTTTTTTTTACCTTTTTAAGTAGATTCAGCAAGGTCATAATTTTCTTTTCACTTTCACCAACTCATAGAATTCTAGACTCAATACTGCCTAAGGTGAAAGGACTGATCTAAGGGTTGCATTTAACAGGGAAGAAAAAAAAACCAAGAAAAAAAAATCAATATATTCCAGAGTATTTTTATTTTTGTGAAGAAAGCTTTCAATATGTCATGCCAAAGTCTGCAAAGTGGGTTAAGTTTTTATTGACAAAATGACATCTTAAATAACGTTCTCCACCATGTCCAGTTCTTTAGTAATAGGTGACTTCTTCTAAGATTTACTTCAAAGTATGGTGGAAAGAATTTGCCCATTTACAATCCAGAAGCAACCACAGAAATCCTGTTACTGGGTTTGGGTCCTGTCCTTTTTTGAGTATAACCAGAAAGAAAAAATGCTCAGAAAAGCAATAAAATATGTTTAAATCAAGACAAAGTGATGTAACATTAACATTAAAACCATTGGTTAGAGTGTTTCCAGAAAAGGGGGCAGAAGAGATGGCTTCAAAAGAACCTTTAGAAACGAGATGTCAACGCAGTGTTTCAACACAACCTTAATCCACATGCAGAGAACACAGGAGATACCCAGGAACCCATAGCAGCAGCCAATGCAAGTGTCTTGTTTGCTCCAGTTCAGAAGACATGTTTCATGTGCTTGATTCCATAGGTTTTGAAGAAAACCATGATAATCAATGCCCACAGTCCTAAAATAAATCCTCCAGGAGGATGCCAATCCTTTTGTTTTGGTTTCTGGAAAAAAAGAAAAAACAAAAAGAGAAAAAAAAAGTTGTAGTTAGCTCTCGCAATAAGCAGTGCACTGTGTTTATCAAGTGCAAAAGAATAATCCTTGCAATAGAACAAATACCAATAAACTGTGTTTCTTCAAGAAGTAGAAGCATCTTTGTGATGTGATGGGGAGCTAATGGGAGGCAAGCTGCCACTGGCCACAAGGGAGGGTGAGTACCACAGAAAGGCCACTGGAAGTGGCCCTGAGACACCACTTTGCCTGTGTGTATTGGTATCGTGGGACGTGTTCCAACTCATCTGTTTGGACAGATTTTCTTATATTTGGTCTCATGTTAAACAAGAGAAAAATTCTTTGAGTATGAAAAACAGCTCCTACAAAGTGAAAATGTGAAAGAGAAAAGAGAGGGTTGTTTTTTCACTACCTGTTTTCTACAGCTTTTGTACTCAGAGGTTATGTGAATAAACAGATACCTGACCACATAACAAGCAAAGACTCATCATTACAGGAATATCATAAAATAAAACAAGATTGTTTTCTATGTCAGTCACATTTCCCAGGGGCCTCATTGAGTCTAACTACCTTTCCCTAATGCAGAAATATATTCTGCAATTCAAACTTCTGTCCCTCTTCAACAAATTTTTCATCTTCAGTAAGAAGTCATACACTGCAATTGAAGGCCTTTTCTGTCTCACACATAGCAGCAAGACAAGATAAAACTTGCCTGTCTTCTTCCTCCCCTTATGAAACCAAAAGTTCAGATACTCCACAGTCAGCGAATAGAAAAATGGATTGCAGAAGAGAAGAGCTGCCAGGTACCCCAAGATCTGTCTCTGGGGCTAAGAATAAGGTTGACTACATGAATTCAAAACTTTAGTTAAGACTATCATGACAAAAATATCAGAATTATAGTATTTAGAAGTAAAACTCAGACCCTCAGGCCTGTGCCTACTCCTGCCCTCAGCAGGTGTGTTTTACAGATCTTCTAGGCAGACAGGGATGATTTACTATTACGATAATAAATACTGAAGCACTTGCTGAGATTTTTATTCCTGCCTTTCTGAAAGATTTGCATTTTGTCCTTGTGCAGAATGCGACACAAGGGGCACAGAGCAGTTTGGTTTTGTTGCATTTAAGTGAAATTCAAAATCCTCTTTCTGCCAAGTGTATAATTGTTACGAAAAATGTTGCTGTTTTAATTTCAGCATCAATCCACACAGAGAAGCTTCTTGTTCTCTGCTAAATCTATCAGGAGACTGGCAAAATTTAATGCAAGAAGGAACAATTTGCAGTGTCTGTTCTTTCAAAACAGCTTTCCTATCACCACAAAAACAATGTTTGTTGATTGCTCAGCCCCCGCTTTTTAAAGCACACATTCTTAGCTTTAGGATTTTTCTGTAAGTACCGTGCCTGCAATTAAAAAGTAGAACAAACAGTCACATCACCTGAGACATCCAAAGAACTTGGCAGACTGAAATATTAATGATTTTACTCTGATTCAGGAATGACAAAACCAGCATTATAATTTACATCAACCAAAGATGTGAGCAGAGCAGGTGTCTGTATGCAAAGCACTGAATTCCCTGAGCAGCACTCGTCAGCTGCAGCGTGTGCTGGTGGTGATCTGCCACCTCGCTGATATTCACAACTGCACAGCTCCTCATAAACATCTCTGAAAATCAACTCTGCCTGTTCAAAAGGCTGCCAGCACACCTCGCTTCTGAGAGTAACAGCACATGACACTTCTCCACACAAAGGGACTTTCTTGTTTAAATCTTCCTAATTAACCCGTAACTTCGTATGCATATTGCAGTGCCTGTTCCATCAATCTCTTTGTACTATCAATCGTTCCCTTCTTGGATCTCAGACAAGTATCTTACCACAAAGTGGCACCTGACCCTTCTAGACAAATGACTTCAATTTGCAGCCAGTGACACTAAAAGCCTCTCTTTCCTATTTTGTATAGAACACGTAATTTAATTTCTTTAAAGAATTTATATGAATAAATATTTATAAGGTGATCTATGAGTATGGTTTTACATTTTGTCATGTCTTGTACTGAAGTCTCCGTGGAATTGTGCAAGGAAAGAGAGGCCAGTGCAGCAGTGGCTCCGCACTGGGAAATCAAGGACATACATAGAGTCAGTTTGAAGTCACAGGATGCAATGCTAAAATGTAAAGGATTAAGGCATGTAAAGGCATGACAAAAATTATATGAGGCTGTACAAGAGCTACATACTCGTTAATCTTAAAAATAAATTATCCTAACAAGAAAGATTTACAGACCCAGAAACTGAAATCTACACACAAATATTAAACCACAATCAAAGGGCAAAAATAAGCAACTCTGTTGAGCATCTCTAAGTGGTTAATTGAGCTCAGAATCATACTGAAATAGGCCAGTATTTTCTATGAGCACATCAAAACCTTATGACTGTCTAAAATGGGATTAAACAGAATCACATTTAAACGTACAAAATATACCTGCAAGAGCTGAAATACCTAATTTCCTTTAAATTAACTTACTCACAGATTCCCAAGAGAGTTCACCGCTGAATTAAAAATATAATTAATTGCCAAACTAACAAGTTCATCTTTCTAAAATCCTAACAGATACAACACAGAAAGCATCAATAACAAAACTCTGCCCAGGTGGGCATGGCAGCTCAGCAGCAGAGTGCTGGAGTTCCATTACAAAAAGCTGCTCTGGCTCCTGTGCATGACCCCACCTGCATGGGACAGGGAGCCAGCGCTGCCATGGCTGTGCCAGCTCTGCTTGTCACCCAGGCTGGCAGGGCCCTTCCAGCTGTGCCCCTGCAGTGCAGAGCCAACAGCTCCTTCCCCTGCCAGCACCCCGAGCTGCCACAACCCCAAACTGTCACTGCCACAAAGTGCCACCGCCCCAAACTGTCACTGTCCCAAACTGTCACTGCCCCGAGCTGCCACCGAGCTGCAAGCCAAGGAGGGATGGGATGCCCTCCTTGAACACTCACCAGTGTCTCACCCATGCTGCTGCAGATGCTGCTGGGGCTGTTTTGTGAAGGCAAAAGGAGAAGTCACAGAGATTTCTTCTAATGGGAAAGGCTATTATAGTGAGAAAGAATCACTTTAATAGCAAATGAAAATCCTTTTTAGATCCACACACTGGAAAAAGGTTTAGAAAAGCTGAAATTTCTTTCAGTGCCTATACCAGTTCTGTGGCCACGAGCAATGCCTAGATAAACTGTCTCTTTATATCAACTTTAGGATTGATCAGAAAGCATTAATGAAAGAAAGTTTTTCACAGATTCCTAAGGAAAAAAAAATAAAAAAATCAGTAGTTCTCCTGTAAACATTGCCTAGTTCAGAGCCTTATTTTAGCAAATTTCTGTGAGATTCAGGCAATTCTGACAAGGCATTTTCTCACGTGCAAGAAAATGCTAAATGGACCAAAACCATGTTAAATGTCACAGAATTTCTATCTGCAATTATTATGTATCACTATTATGCTCCAAATTGATGTCAAATGTGTACTGTTAAAAGACCACAGACTGGTTGCACAAATCACACAAAACTTGTTCATATTTGGGACTGCTCTGGAGGAGCAGAGGTTACACTCTTTTTGCTCAAGTTATTCTGAATTTCTTTGCTGTAGTACCCACCTAAGAACTGCTTCTGTAACTAACACATTTAGGTAGTGATTTACACCACAATACAATGCCATTACAAACACCCTCTCTGTCCCTGCAATAATAGCAGAAACACACAGGTGAAATGCACATGCTGAATGGTACAATCTGTCATGAGCAAATACATTTAGCAGCTTAAGGATCAGTCATTATGGAATTGCTGGAGATTCCAAATTAAAAAGACAGGTAGCTAAGCAACAGCAAGCTTCCTCCTGTGAACAGTTTTCTGTTGTATGCTCTCTAGTTCCGGTAGACTCATTATCCTGAGGAACTTAAAAACAGTTAACAGAGAGTTGCTCCAAGTACTGTAATTAAGGAGAGGATAAAACAGTGTATTTTCAAACTGGATGGGTCTATAGGGACCTGAATGGAAAGTATCCAAGACTTGCAAGGAAGGTGTTTCATAAAACATGCAATACATGTTACTCCAATTAAAATGAGCTTTATGAAAAAAATAATTTTAGAAAGATGAAGTGGTAATTAAAGAAAGAATGGTTTAATTTTAAAATGCTACATCACATAAGAAATAAGATTTAAAACATCACATATTAACATTTCACATGGACAACACTGTCTAAAACTAATCTATAAGGATAAATTTAACATTTTCTGTATACCACACCAGAAGATGGTTGGATTATAATATCCAACAGTCTTCCAAGAAAATTCTGCTTGTCTTAATGTTATCAATAAGGACAAAAATATTGGTACAGTAAGCTTTGGGTTAAACTCACAATCCACATCTGGGTACTGGCAGCACAGAAAGTCATGCAGTCAGGAATTAAGTAATTCCCAAATGAAACAGGGATACACAAATTCCTCAATCTCCTCCAGTACCTTTTTCCAAAGAGGGCTTAAAGAAAGGGTGCAAAAGCTCAGAAATGAATGTGCACATCATCCTTGTTGCAGGGGATGTTCTCCCCAACCTGAGGCAGATGGTGTGTGTTGTACCAGGAGTGTAAAACATCCCTGTGCAACTGCACAAAAATAACACATCAGAAGTGCTGTGTGCCAGCGAGCCCATTAAAGTGGCAGCTATTGGATTTCAAATTAATCCCTGCTTAATTCTCGCTGCAGTTTCAGCACTGAGTGTCCTAGACCCAGTTCTGGCCTATTTATTGCAGCACACGTGGTATAAAACATCCAAGGTTCTGGGGCTGCCTGGCAGCCAGAGCAGCTGCAGCCGGGAGAGAGGCTGCCCATCCTCTGAGGGCTCCTCCACCTCCCGAGTCCTGGGGTCAGCAAACACTCATAGGGAAGTGAAACACACTTGTCTGCAGTGCTTGCACTCACTGGGGTGAATGTTAAGTATTTTGGGGGTGAATTTCCAAATTTTCTTCTCGGTCCTTCTCAATTTAAATGAATGTTTCTTTTACTTTCACTGCATACCAAAGGTTTCCTTTCTTGCTTATCAAGGAGCCAAATTTTATGTGAGGCTCTGTGGGAAAGACCAATATTGAAATCTGAAGAAAAGATCCACATCTCAAAACATGTCTTTGAAATTCGATGCAAACCTCAGATCCAAAACTGATACAATACACCTGCTTCTCATCTCAGAAAACTGATTCAAATGAAGGAAATTCCTTGGAAAAGCTAAATTCTGCTACACAGTGTACTATGCCAAGAGCACACTATGCATTTTTCAGAGGCCCTTCAACAACTCAGGTTTACCTGCAATTTAGAATTTTAACTGGGTAATCCTTTCTTATGACAAAGCACACAAATGAAGTTTATTTTCAGAATGAATTTATATGTATCACAAGCAAATCACAGCATAAAGTATGTCCTCAAAGCTTTCAGTGGAAGTCTGCACTTCTAATTTGTTGGGTGCAGTTTGGATATTGGGGACCTCACAGGGGAGTGGAGGAAATCAAATAACTCCAGCCATCAAGTAATAATTTAATCCTTTCTGTGCCACAGCAAGATTAATGTCATAAGAGAACTCCAGCATAAATGGTGCCTGTTAATGTGCAAAACAATTTTAAGTACTTTTGTCACTTAATCTCCTGGTTTGTATTTATTAACCACAGAACCATGATTACTGATATCTCCAATATTAATAAAATAATGAAGCAAGTTCATTCATCAACCACAAAAACTCACAAAGGGTACAGGAAAAAACGGCAGCTAAACTAAATTAACATCAATACCAACAACTGCATTTTAATATTTATTTTGTATAATCATTGTAATAGGAACAATACTGTTACGATAGCTTTACTTTTTCATTTCCTTCTAAAATTCATAATCTATAAGGGCTTTCTTAAAATGAGCTTCTACTTATTACTGCCTACTTTCAGTTATCTCTTAGCATTTCACAGCACTGTGAAGTGCTTTTAGTGGTTTCACAATTATTCCCTAATCTTCCAACCTGTGATAAAATACATAATATACAACTTCTACCCAAAGGGAGCCCCGCCAGCACGTGGGACCCAGGGCAGTTGGATTCCCAGACAATCCTGTGCTCAGGTAAGTGATGCCCACCTGGCAAACACAGCAGGGATTGCACCAGGGAGATCCAAACTCTGGGTGTGATTTGCTCCATCCAGAGAGAACTCAGAGACCATTCCCACCTGTCCTCAGCAGCCTGGCACAGGGCTGAACTCTCACCTGCTCTGCTGACACTGAGCTGCATATTGGAACTCACAAATGCTTTAGAGAGGAGATGGGAAAAGTCAGAGTATTAAGCTGTATTTAGAAAAAAAAATGCAGCTGCCTCTATTTAAGGTATGCTAAGTAAATTGTTCTTTATATTTTAATCAAATTCATAACTGAATATGAAGCCGTGATCATGATTTTCCACAAAAGGACACCTAAGTCGACAGCAAATATATGAATTACATTTGCAAACACAAAGGTTCATGCCAACTGAAGCATGCAAAAATACCAGATGAGCAGCTTAATTAAGTAGACTTGGTATTCAAAACTCAGTCACCGCTACTTAGAGAAGCATGCTACTTTTTTCCTACATTTATATTTAATTAATTTAAACAAGAGAAGGATTATTAGCAAAAACAAGACTAAAGGCAAGACTTCAGTGCTCAGTGTCACTCCACAAATGGAAAGCTAAACTCCATGAGGTCCTTACAATGGAGGGAGTCAGAAAATGACAAAAACACACCAGTGAGGCAGAGCTCAGCAGAAAGAAACCTCTAAAAATGATCAGATATAACAGTAACTCACTGCTATTCAAACTTTGGGTTAAGCAGAGACAGCAGAGTACAAAGGAGGTGAAAAGGGTGCGTGAAGGCTGCTAGAGAGACAAGAATATTTTGTATTCACAAAAATACAGTGGTGTAAATAGGGCCAAGCTATGCTCAGAGCATTCTTTCCAGGAACATGCACTGCTCACCTTCCCCTGGGAAAAGATTATCTCAGTCTTTTACTGTGCAGGTCTTGTTCACAAAAATGCAACATTGCATTGCCAGTGGGATCAGACCAGAGCCAACCTCTCAGCTCTGCAGAGCCAAGGCCCCACACAGGGGCTGGTGCACTCAGGGGCTCCCACCTGATCCTTCTGGGACCATTACTGCAAGAACCAGCCTTATCCAGCCCAGCCTTTCTGAGGAGCACAGCACTCCTGCTTCCTTCCAGGAACTCTGACTTGGATTTCCCACAGCATCTCTCTGAACTACAAGGTGAGTCCACTCAAATGCTTTAAAATCAGTTTTTCTAAGGAATTTTTCTAATCTTATAAAATTAATTGTATGCTTAGAACTTTAAGTATGAAGTGCAATTTTGATCATTCTAATTCAAGTGAAGTTTTTTCTGCTTTATAGAGAAACCATGATGTTACTAAATTATTATGCTGTTTCTTTCAAAGTAGTAGTGATGGTTCCAATCACACCTTTTTCTTGCACATCCCATAAGTATCTATTCATTTACTGCCAGGTGACAGGCTGTATTAACAACAGATGTGAGACTGCATTAGTTCTCATACCGAGTATGCCACATTGAGTACAAGATCTAATCAAATACTTCAACAGCTACATTTGAAATCCAAATAACTATTCCTTATTCACGTAGTTTTTAATGTCCATTTCTCAAATCTCTACAGCTATAATTTGAAATGTTCTCCCTTACCCTAAGCTCTGTGCTGCATTATATGTGTGCACAGTAAAGCTCCACATTTTCTAGCTCCAGCTTGCACAACTTGAAACAGCCTTACACTGAAAATGCAGGCATGACAAAATGCATGGAGGGAGAAGCAGGGCTGAGGCAAAAAATGCCTTCCTTCACACTTATAAGAGCAAGATCAAGTATGACTGTGCTTTTACTGCAATACATTTTCATTTTCAGTGAGAAACCAGTGAGTTACAGGAGGTGACAGGTGGTTTGTTCCCACCAACACCCAACTTTTAAAGGTGATTCTGTATTCAGTAGTTTTGTACTCATAAGCCAAACAAGTGTTCTTGCCCAAGTTTATGTTGTATGTACTCTCTTATGGGATCAGGAAAAAAGAAAAAGAGAAAGGCCTGTTCTGAAATATCAACCCAATACTTTTGGGTACTGTACATCAACCATGGTCGTGGCAATCATACAGGCACTTATTTAGTGGCTGCACATAATTACACCTCACAAAAAACCATTTCTGTTACACTCTGTACATCAAAGGACAAGGAGTCCCGGACAGCAGATCCATTCCTGCAAAGAGGTTTTGCAGGCATTAAGAAAAACCAGCAGATTCATGGTATCATAAATAATCACTGTTCACACATGACATTTGCATGACACAGGCCACGCAAATGTGGGGCTCACAAAGAGCATCTTTCTGGAAGAATGAATGAGCTGAGGACACACCCTCCTAATTCCCTCCCAGACTACCAGATGTAACATGTACAGAATGAACAGCTTCCAAGAGGGTCTTCAAAAAGGATGAAAGCACACAGGTTTTATCCAGGGGCAAAGCAGTTGCACCTCTCCTGCCTCCATCTACACTAATCACGGGTTACTGCTCTGTGACATCCTGCTGTCACTCAGTCCCCTGGAAGCACCACTCAGCACCCATTTCTCAGCCATGTATTTGCAGATGGGCTTGCACTGGCTCATGCTCAGGAACACAGAACAACAACCTCAGTGAGCCTCTCACCCTGGGGGAGCTGCCTGGAGCAGGGGCCACACACTGAGCAGGAGCACCTCATTACAGAAGGAATCCCTTGCACAAGGCTGAATCACAACCCCACCCAAAGCATTTGCACAGCAAGGAGGATGCAGATGCCGTCTCATCTGTCCAACAGGGTGAAGACAACTGCTCCATTACCAGAGTCTTCATTAATTTACCCCTTCCATTCACTCTTCAAATGGAAATGATTTCATCAAATTTCAACCCTCTGAATTATTTAGGAAAACAATTCTAGACAGAGCACTAGAGAGCAGTCTGCCAATATCTCTGTCTGTGGCCATTCATCAGTCCTGTCAAGAGCTCGTGAGTTACATTTCTGTGCTCCTCACAGCATGCGACTGAAGAGTAAACAAAACATAATTAACTTAACACAAAAAAATCACCAATAACACCTAGGATTACATGGTTAAGTGGGATAAATGTGTGAATAGATTTGGAGCTAACAGTGCCTTCCCCTGAGGAAAAGTGTTCAGAACGGTATTTTCTGTCAAAGCACTGCAAAATACTCTAAGATTGATAACATTTATATATTTTCCTTATCAATGTGAGCTTATTGCTAACAGCTTCTTTCTATGCTGCATAAGCTCAGAAGAAATACAGTGGACAGAAGAAAAAATTTAGCAAAATTCCTACTGCTAATTTTACTACTCACTAGAATACCATTTAAATAAACACTGCCTATCAGGGAAGTTTTCATGTGTAAACAATAAAAAAGTAATGATTAATAAGAACTGTACAAGGTTATGTGAGAAATGAAAATGTTACACAACACTGAGCAGACACCAGAAAATGGAATTAAATCTTGCATCTTGGACAACCTACTATAAAATACTTCAGTAACCTCCTTTTATAGGAAGGTCCTGATCTGCATATATTCGGTGACAGGTAACACAAACTGGGTCAAAACTTTAGTCTTACACTCAAATTATTCATGTGCTTATACCCACATTAATGTTGTGCAACATTAAGCAATAAAATAAAGAATAAAGACTAAGAAATGTATTTCCCTTTGCCTAAAGATGTTACAGCATCCTTTCCTTTCCTCTACCCAGCACACATCCATGCTCACACTTGGCTGTCTTATTCCTGCCATTGTCATTCCAGGGACACAAACACAACCCACCAGAACCCAGAGACCTCATCTAACAGCCCCAGTGGCTGCTGACCCTCCTCTCCAGGCCTCATCTCACCAAAACTGCACGAGCAACACTGTACTTTTAGTCAGGTAATTCCCAAACACAGCTTTGGGGAGGGAAGGAACAGCCAGACCCTCTAAGGGCTGTGTAGAGAGACATGGAGTGGGTTTTGACAGGAGCCATTCAGCAGCACCAGCAAAGTGCTGAAGCACAATGTGCTTTCTCCTGAAATACAGCAAATCTCTGTCCTTCCACCAGCTTCTACTGCAGACAAAGCCAGAAAAAAATCTCAACAAGTTGGGCATAATATGGAGGTGCCAAAGGCAGCCTTTTCATAGCCCAAAGAAGCTTCTGCAGAAAAATCAGCTCCAAGCTACAAAAGGGGCCCTTTTTCTGCTTATAAAACCCAGTCTTCCTAATCAATGACCACTAAGGAGCATTGCTTACGTCTCATTTGCCAAATGCAAAGCCTGGTCCACCAAAGATTCCTCCTATGGAAGAGCAAAACTGATGACCAAAATGAAAGTAACTCTGGAACAGTATTCCTGCTGTTAATGCTGTATTTAACAAGAGAAAAAGTGATTTAATTTACCATTAAAAGGATTTGATAAATCAGTTTTCTGTTACCTAGGGAAGTACTAAAATTTATTCTAGGTCAACCATAAATTTTGAATTACTACACCATAGCAGTTTATAGGTTGTTCTCATACAGACAAGATTTATATCTTTTCAATTTAAGAAATATTTAAAAAATAAATGTAGCAGTAGCTCCTCATTCCATGATATCTTCAGCTTTTACTATACATTAAAAGACAATTAATAAAGTAATTTCTTTTAAACACAGACTTATAAAGCTACTGTTCACAACAGTAATAATAATAATAATAATAATAATAATAATAATAATAACAACAACAACAATAACAATAACAATAAATATTATGTCTCTACAACCCCATAATTCTACTGCTAGGAATTATGCTTTCTCACTAAGGTTTTTGTGGCTTAATTGTCTTCATGTAATATTGATATCTGGTACTTGGATGTAATTAAGAATAGGGGAACCATTCTTAGAGTACTATTCCAATCCATTAGGTAAATTTTCTCACTATGATATGAAAATTTTCATCTACTTAATTAGCACACCTACTTCTTCCATGCCTAAGTGCACCTAAGCTGTGTTTTATGATGGCCCAAGGAAAAGAAAAAGAAACCACAACACATCAATTATGTCTCCCCTCAGTTGTACAACTGTTTTAAAATGTGTGAACAGTTAAGACAAAATTGAAAAATTTCCATAATAGGCTTTTGACACTTCCCCACTTAAGCAAAAATTAATTCTAACTCCCCGTTTTTATGCAAAGCCTTTATAATTTCTCTAATCTCGAGTTCCCATGAGAGAGAACACAATTCTTTCAAGTACAAGTATGTGAGGCTTGGCATCTTCTCTTTTTGGTTATGCAGTTTATTTGATGGAAGTCTAAACTGCTAAGCCTCCCTGTGTGTTTAATATAAGCCATCCTCTGTGGAAATACAAGTTAATTCAAGTAAAATGAAGTTTTAGGAAGGATGCATTCTCTTGCACAGAAAACCTCACTAAATCAAAGCTTTTTTAAATGCAGCATCTGTTTCCTGAATTGCTCTAGAACCTGTAATAAAAATAAACTAAAAAGAAGAAAAAAAATTTAAAGGTACTTTTACATATGAAACATCAGAAACATAAAAACAGACAAATGGAGCCGCTTTTCGTTTTACTGTGTTTTGCAGCCTCACCTTGCATTGTGCATGAAGACACTCTTGCAACATGATGAATTAGCACATTTTAAGCATCATCTGTTTTATTAATGGTGACTATCATTAAAACCTACTGCTTGTGCTACCAAGGTGCATCAGCTGCATTGCATTGCTGGGATACACTGAGCTGTGTGGACCATATCCTAAATTCACAGCTATTCCACAGCACTGCTTAGCCCTGAAACTCACCTGAAGCATTTGCACATCACATACTTGGCTTCAGCAGCACAGGGTCTATTCTGATGCCTACAAACCTATTAAGGTCACAGACAGCTTGAGCAGATATTTAGTCTATTCCCATGACAGGCAGAGGTATATTATTTGCATACCATTATGTACTGAAAAACCTATTCAGCTATCCCCTCTGGAGACAACTCACCTCACTGCCCTAAATAGCATTCACTTTTCCAATATTTGAAGGAACAGCAAGTAAATGGGACCCAGTGAGGACAAATAAAAAAAACTCAGAATACCTAAGAATCCCAGCTTATAAATGACAAATGTGAATGAATGCAGATCAATTTATCACATAACAATATCACAGAAGCAAGGAATGATAAAAAATGTGAATTATATGCTTAAGAGAGGACTAAAACATTGGGAGTGAAAATGACTGAAGAGATAATTTTATTAAAAAAAGCTGACATTAGCCAAGCTTATTATGACCACAAAGGAGAGCAAAGAGTCTCAAAGCACAGAACTCACTTAAAAATAGCCTCCTTACATTTGCAGCGGTTCTAATTTCATCTGCCCAAAAGAAAGTGGGAGAGCTACTGATATTTTATCTATAGCAGGATGCAACAGTTCACATATGCCAGTAACTGCCATGGGACCTGTACATGTTGGTTCTTCAGTATCAGCTACAATACTGTGAATATTTTTTGTAATTACCAATGTGTTCTAACATGCCATGATTGCCCTCCTCGGTTTTATTCCCTCCATAATTATGATGTTTTGAATAAACATCTCCCAGCCTCTGCTCACACCCTTTTTCTATTTATCCTTCCTGATGTCAATACAGCCACAAAGAAGGGAGAATATATATAATCTGTGTGCTTTGTTCAGGAAGTCAGAAGAGATTAACAAAATGGTCCTTTGCAGCCTTAGTCTGCAAATAAGAACCTCTTGCTGTTAACCTTGGTTTGCTTTTTGCCAACCTGCTATGTGAAGTTTACTTCAAGCTGTAAGCATTTTTGAACCTGTCTCTTTCTGTAAAGCTCTGAGCACAGATAAGGCACAATAGAAACAGCAACCATCGCCTTGAAATCACAGTTGTGAGCAGGTCGTGAGGAACAACAAAAGCAGATCATGGCACAATCAGTCCCATGCCAAAACAAAGACACAGAAACATCAATAGTGCCTATTGAAAGGTTTATGCACACAGGATCTTCAAACAATGGCTGCTTCAGCTGAAAAGAAGCAAATCAATTTTTTGAATATAAAGTAAGTAATAATTTTTTGAGTTCATGGCCATACTGCTACTACCAACCCTTGAAATGCAGATATTTGAAGTTCAGATGAGTAAACCCCAGAGATCTACAGCACTCTATAAAGCCTGTCACGTTACAGCTATTTCCTGAACATCTTCCTTCATTTTACACCTTAAATAGTGCTTATTAAAAGGAAACGGTTACAGGAATTACCTCTTAAAGAAGCTGCAAATCCAGTGCAGCACCTCTAACAATTATAGCTACTATAGAGCCAGGGTATCTTTTCATGTATTTTTTAATAGTACATCTGACAATTCTATATGCTGGTGGGTATGAAACTGATGTCTCATAATCCAGGAAATGGATGAGGCTACAGTCACATATAAAGCCTCATATTAGCAGTATTCTCAAGGGCAAACTGAGCACTCCCACAATATGCACAAAAGCCTCAAATTTATTTTCATTTCAACTTTCCACAGTAAAAGCTATTTTTACTCTCATCTGCTCATAAGAAATATAAACAAGAATACAAGTAGCTGATACTACCTATCCTAGCTGGCTTTAGAAATTCTGTAGTCACATACTCAGCCAGGATGAAGAATGCCTTGTTTTTTCAAGCAGTAGTTTGCACCATTGCTGTGCTTAATGAGCACAGGACTCTACCAGGACTGGTGAGAGTGGAGTGTGGCCACTTGAGGGACAGCCCCTTAAATTGCTCCAAGCTGTCCATCAAACTGATCTCCCATCCTGTGCCAAAGAAAAAATGGAGAGAAAATGCCAATCTGTACATGTCAGGGTTTCACAGGCTGGGAAAGAGAAAAGAGACATGTCCTCAGAAAACTGACAGGACAGAGTTAAAACTTCTTTGTCCAAACTGCAGGACCTGGACAGCCTAAAGCAGTCATTTTGAAAACACTGCATCAGTTGCATCCACGGCTGCTACTGCAACTCCCTGAGGAGGAGACAGGTTTTGAGGGAGAGCACGGACTGGGGGTTGCTGTCCCTTGCTGGGAGCCATTTCTGTGAAGAAGGGTAAAGTCACATTCCAAGACGTGACAGCAGAGACTGGATTCTACTGATGCCCAGAGCTCACAGTGTGCATGCCTGTCAAACAGAACATTTTGATAACTGCTCAGTGAACTATTCTCAATAGTGTGCAAGAGGAAAAAACGGCTCATTCTTTTATTGGTTCTAAAATGTACCTTGGTTTCATTTTTTTTCATGCAAGGAAGGAGGTAAAGTTGCATGCTTAATGCATAAACAGGGAAGAAAAGGTTGAGCACACATGCAACAGTTCTGGCAAAAAGAAGCTAGCAAATATCATCTCAAATGTCTCTGGGAAGCTGGAATAGGCAAAATTTCCCCTTCTTGGCTTCCAAGAAACGTTCAGTCTGGTAATTCTAGTATGAAACTATTAAAAACAAGAACTCCACAACTGACTGTTCAGGTTCCTCATGCAAGATACCTTTCAATGCGTTTAGTTATTCAATCCATTCTATTCAGCTATAATTGGAAAAATTTAATACTACATTCAGTTCCCCTGTAATGCTTGGTCAGCAACAAAAAGCACTCATGGTTCTTTTCTGGCTCTGCTGAGCAGTGTTGTGTGCAGACAAAGGAAGGCTCCCAATGCATTAATACTCTGGCACTCCAGCCCAACAGAAACAAAGTTCCCCATAATCGCTACTAAATTTTTAAGATTTGGGGGACAGCATTTGAAAGAAAAATAATTCTATATCTCTATATCTATTCTATATCTTTATTCTGTCATGAAGACTAAGAAGAGATTCCGTCTAATATTTCAACTTAACAAAGAGATAAACCAGCAGAACTTCCCCTGTGGTTGAGAAACAGTAAAATAATGGTCCTGCATAGGCAGAGAGTGATCACCCACAAGAGTCCTTTAATGGGAAGATGGAAGAGAAGGGACTGCTTTACTGCATCTCTGCTTCTGAGAGGGAAGATCATGATCAAATGAAAAACGTAACAAAATAGAAGCAGCCGTGTCTTGTCAGTAAAAACAAATGATCAGTAGTTTATGCTAACTCCCCATCCTGGTTTTCTGTGACTGTAGAAAAACAAGAGCAAATTTTAAAAAGTACATTTTCTCTGTTTTGCAAAAATACTTTATGCTGCACTCAGACATACTGTATTCCAGGAATGTTATGAAATTTCATCTGGTTAATGAGCTATGTAATTTCTGAAGAAGAAAAAAAAATAGAGACAAACTTACTGTTTGTGTGGACTACTGGATTACATTTGAAGTTCATGAGTACCATTCCTGACTCTGTAGTAGTTCATTAGATAAAAAAAAAGCCTGAAAAATCTTTGGTTTAAAGGTTTGCCAGTAAAAGATCTGTACCATCTATAATCAAGTCAAGACTGTGTTTGGTGATTTCTTGCAGTGAGTCAGAGAAACAGGACTGTGTCATTCTTAATACATTATATGACTCATACACACAGCAAGATTCTGCTACTCACCTTTTAAAATCAAACTTAGCATTAGAAGAAATCTTAGGGAGTGAGCTTCAAAGCACCTACATGCACCAAGTATACTGCACCAGGTGTTAGGAATAGCTCTGCTGCTCTATGACATATTTGGTTTGGTTGGCTAAAGTGTGCAGTAATAGTTCTTTTTCTTTTGGTCCCTTTGAGCACTGAGTTTTCTACTAGGCAGCATTCAATTTAAAGAAAGCCCTAAAGATTTAAAAAATCTCTAACTTATGCAGCACTAAGAGAAATTAAGTCTATATACAGTTTACATTTTAGGGAAAAAAGCAAGTTCTTACTTGCTGGATGACATCCAGTCATGATTCCACTTGAGACTACCTCCATTACAGTTATAAAATGTAGGCAAACCACCTCTAAGTTAAACAATTCACAAACATATTTTTAATACTGAAAAGAAATGGAAAAAACCCAAACATAGTAAACCACATTAATTTCTAACTCCCATAAATCCCAAGTGCCCCAGATGAAGAACGGCTGGTTCAGCAAAAGCAGTACAGCACACCTGGGTTCAGTTCTGCACAGAATGCCTGAGCCCCAAAAACCACTTCAGGTGAGCTGGTGAGGAAGAAGATGTCAGCATATTTCCATGATGTGCATCAGAAACAGCTTTTCTCACCTGCAGTGTGGACCAGACAGATGTGAGCACTGGCAGGACAGGCTGCTGCTCTCCAGACACTCCAAAGTGGCCACAAGAGTGGCCATGGAAAGGGGGCAACACTTCAGCACATTGCTCAGGACTGCAGTGGTAAGGCCTGGCCAGGCAGGTGTCCTGGGGCAAGCTGACATGTCACAAGGCTTCCTAATGGAAGCCAAGTGATGCACTTTGTTACAATAGAATTGGACTCTGAAGTCAGTGTACTTTTTAATATTTGGTATGAAAAACTCTATTTTCAATCATCCTGACAAAATCCATTTTTAACAAAGAAAAGCATCCCTGCCTGAGCAGAGCTGTGTCTGTGCTAGCAGGTACAGCAGAACCTGGACCTTTTGGTGAAAGGTTGTATTTTATCTCTGACATCATCCAGCTGAATACCATGACCAGAGTTCTAAAAAGCAAGCTATGCTTCAAAGTTATTTTCAAACACAGCTACAAGAATGGATTTTCAAAGAACGTATAAATAGCTGTGTCTAAAACTTTACACATCGAACCTGACACATCTAAGTATTACAAGTTGCTTTTGAACCTCTTAGCCTGTAAAGACACAGTAAAATGCAAGTATCACTTATCAAAGTACTTTAAAACTTTTAATAAATTAATATTCATAAACAAAACCTACTGCCTACATCAAAAATAAATATAAAAATGAAATCTGGTTTACAGTTGTGCTATTAAACATCTTGCATACTTAACCCAAGTTCTGAACACTAATGGCTTTATAAAACATTTAAAGGAACGAAGACTCCACCATCAGGACAAAAGCAGACTGGGAGTGAGGGGAACTCCTGAAATGTACAAACTGCCAAAGGGCAGCTACAAAGCAATGGCAAGGCACCAGTGTGATCCCTGAATTTTAAAGTTATGTGTTCAAGACTGTATCAGCATGTGATGGGTTACTTTTCCTATTGAACATTTCACAAAGATCGTGAGCCACATAAACCCACTTTAATTTAGTGTTTGTGAAAACATTTTAAGGCTGGGAGCTAAAATTGTTGTGTTATAGATAATAAAAAGATACTTCAAAAAAAATCTATACAACAATGTGTGTTCTGTTTTCTTAATACTGTTTCAACAATTTCTGGCAAATGCTACTAAAGAAAACCTCTGTCAATTAAATCAGCATGAAACCAGAATAACATCGACAAATGCAATAAACTAACAGCCCTCTACAACATGAGAATGACACCTTGAGAATGAGCAAAAATTGATCTTCAAAGCAAAAGGATTTTATCTGGGGGGAGGGTGGGGTGAGTCATGGTTGCAAACTTGTTACAGAAGCACAGAAATGATGGAAACAAAAGCCTTCCTGCAAGACTTACTGCAGAACTGCAACCCTGCAGTATCCTTCGGTGGCCATCAGTCTGTGCATTTGTGACTCTGGAGATCCCCCTCCCATCATCTTTCTTTAATTTCCTCTGTAATTTCCCTTTTGGTGACTGCAGTCACACCCTCAGACCAGCTCCCTAACGCTCCTGGTGCTCCCTCGACCTGGAACAGAGACATTTCCCCAGTGGATCAGCACAGCTTCCCAGTGATCTCCTGAAACCACTGAAGGCATTTTCCACTGAGCCTCCTTATGGAGAGGCAACAGAAAAGCACAGGTTAAAACTTCTACACACCAAACAAACTTACATCTCCAAAAGGAAACTCAATCTAATTTAACTGGACATTACATGCAACATTCCCTCCATGAGAAAACACCTAAGGAACTCCTTATTTTTAAGTAGATCTGCAAATGTAAACCATGTAAGATTTCAAGTAAATTGTGCGATTTCCACTACAGGCTGCAAGTCACTTTCCTGAAATACCACCCTGGTTTAACAGCTTGTTCATTCATCTGCTTAATGGTTTGAAATTGACTAAAATAAGTATGCAAGTTGATCGAGGTCTGAATTTGCTGTTTCGTTTTGTTTTCAATTATAACACCATCAGGAGATCTGGTGTTTATCTGCTGAAATGTGCCTTCCATCAATAAAACATTCTTCCATCAGTAAGGTACCTGCTACAATTTAAGTCTCTTCAATATCCTAAATCCTGGTTAGGCCAAATATGTTAACACACAGTGACATTCCAAGCACAAGCACTGGCACTGAAGTTAGGTACTTTTATTAAAATGACTTGCTGAAATGCAAGGCCAGCAATGAATATCATTTATAATAAATGGAAACAATCTTCTCAAATGCAGCTTGCCCTGTTCTTCCACCAGACCTGTTTTGACTAAAAACAAGTGCAGAATTAAAGTAATCCCTCCTTTTTCTCCTCTTCCTGGTTTGAGGGTTTTTTTGCCTTATTCTAAGTAGCATAAACTGACTGTAAGTAGTAGCATTGTATGCATGGCTGTATGGAGAGAATCTCATTAAAAAGGTTGTCTCATGTGGGCATTACTCTGAAAGCTCAACTTTTACAAGTTTATATTAATGACTGCATTCCTTTACCATGCACTAGTGGCTTTTTATTTCAGTTAAAAGCACAAGGAGAATTTTAGTAGTGTTCAGGAGAATAAATATACTGTAGTGAAAGTTGAATAGTACTAGTGGCTATGTTGGCTAACAAGTATAATTCAAATGTGCTTTATACATTATACTGATTTAGGATACCTGTCCACCACTGTGAAATTTTAATGTATATTTATGGTCTAAGTACCCAGCACTGATGCTAGAGTATGTCTGTGTCCATTTGGATACAGCATCATAACACCACAAACACTGTTCACTGTTTGCACTCCTCTCATTTTTTGGTTTCTTATAATTTCCTTCTTTTTTCTTAAAGCAAAAAACCCCACCTTGTTCCTATAAACATGGCCCCTGCACAACTTGTCCCAGGTGAGGCAGGACCCTCAGAGGGGTACAAGGGGATCCCTGCAGAGCTGATTCAGCAGGATGCTGGTGCACTGATGCTCCGCTGGTTGCAGCTCCTACAGGCTCAGGCAGGGCAGCAACCTCACACACAGCCAGGGCCCGGTGCCAAACTCCTGTCACCACAGCCAAATAATGCTCCTTTTATTCAGCTTCTCTGCATCCAAGACGTTTGCAGTCCTGTAGGGTCTGTTCTGCCGCCTTGTGCAGACCCCAGCTCTGTACTATGGCAAGTTTAGCAAACAGATAAAAGCACATAAACCCAGCTTTTTGCCTTTCCACAGTGCAATATTCTATGGCAGTGTAACACACAGCAGCCAAATGAACCCTCCGTGGTTATTACCCACCTAATGCTGTAAAAATATTGCTATGACATTTCGTCTGCTCGACCATTTTAAAGGTTAATTCTGTTTCCTATTTGAGATTTTCCTCTAGGTGAGCCATTCCATGCACTTTCTATTTACTGATTCCAAACAACCCCCAAACTGTTTCATTGCTCACTCTCACTGTTAAGAACATATTGACTGGCTGGCTGCTCTGCTGTTTAATTCATTTATGCTGAGAGTCAGGCATGAAGACAGAATTTTAAATGTGACATTTGCAGGCTGTTGGGTCATCTGAAGCTCTGACAACACCAGGGAGTTCCTGACATACAAACTGGTCCTGATTTCCAATCTTCCATGTTCTGAACACATCAGAAATTCTTCCCAAAGGTGCAGATTTCAGGCAAAAGTTTTTAAATCCCTTGTGTTTACAACTCGCAGGAAAGGCTTGTACACTTTAAGGTTTTAAAATAAAGCTTATGTTTCCTTTAAGGTAAAACCAGCACTGCCTGCAGCATGAGACTCAATGCTTGAAAACACTTATTGACAAAGATATTTGGGAAGATCTACGATAATAATTAATACACATAAAGTTGTTTACAAAATTCTATTAAGGGACTTAGAGGACTTTTATTTGTTCCCGTTGATCTTCAAGCATTTAAAAACAGCTCAGACTAAAACCACAGCTTTATCTAACATTGCCTATCTGGCTTAGTGCTCCTCTGACCAGTGCCAAGTCCCAGTTTTCAGTCTGGAAGTTTTCCTTATCTCCAGGCAGTGAATGGACTACTCCATTTTGCCTCCCAGGATGAACTGACATTATCTCCCCAAATTTCTGCTCAATTTTTCTGAGCATATTTGATTACCTGAAAGATTCCATACAGACAAGATATCATTAGAAAAATGATACATGTGTAATGTGACCTGTTTGGTCCCGACTGAAGAAAACTTGTTACTTGCCCCTGAAGCAGGACTCACATCTACAAAGTTTAAAACTTATTTATTTTGAGAAAATTCCAAATGACTGCAACAAGAATAGGTAATTTTTCTTCCTTTAAGGCATCCCCAAAAAGTGGGATGCTAAGACTCCACAGTCATGTTTGTCACAAGTTTTACGTATGTTATTTGGCCCTAAGTTTTCCACACAACAGACAGAGCCCTCTGTGGCTGACAGCAAAGAATGAGGAGACACCTCATTGGAGACTGGGTACCTGATCTACCAGCATGGATTGAAAACCAGACCTTGAACTCTGAGAGAAGAGCAAGAAGGGAATACAGAACCTTCTGCACAGAAATGATCTCTTCTTCCTCTTTGCCATAAATTGGGGGAGACATGTTACAATGAAAACTTCTATTCAAATCCAGCTCATATGTCCACATCATCTCACATTTGTTTACTTAAATCAACAGCACAGTATTGCAGTTAAATAAAAACAAAGTTAGATGGCACAATCTAGGAAAAATGTAAACCTTTCTTTTTTAATTGTGCAAAACAAAAAGCAAACAAAAAAAAAACCCTGTTCAAAGCAGAAAGTATGATGACACTGCTATAGTTAGAAATAAAACTGGTGCTAATTCAGAATTGTATTAGGAGGAGAGATTGTTTTCCCTGCTCAACTCGTCATGACAATTATTCCACAATAATGACTCCATACTTTGGCTGCTTTTTCAGGAAAAGGAATATGATTTAGGTCAAGATGCAAATGGGAGAAATTAATGGATTTTTTTTCTTTTCTATCAGCAGACACACAACAATTTTAACAAGTAGCTCTGAAGTGTTAACCATGTCATACAGCAAGCATCTTTTCATTGCCATGTTCCCAATGAGACTTTTATAACTTAATAGCTGTCATCTGAACAAGAGTATCTTGTTTATACATACTTCCAGCATGAGGACATTAATTCCCTGTGACCTAGAAAAGCAGTTTAAGTATTACAGATGTTCTTTCTTTTCAAAGGAATTTTTAAAATAGAAAGACTTACCTGGTGTATTATCTGAGCCACAGGAAGTTGTTCAGCATATTTTAGTGGCTCTGTTGCCAACTCCTCCTCTGGAAACCTAGGAAGAAAATAAGTTTGTCAAAGTTAGTACACTGTTTACCAAATAAAATTAATGAAATTAAGTGTTTCTGGGATATTGTTTTGCTTAAGATGAAGAAAAATGTATTGATGTATTTTATGCAATGATGTATTTTAGGACAGAAGTGGAATATATTTCTTATAAAGTTGAGTGAAAGAACAAATTTATAGTAAAAAGAAATGGGCATAACATTGTGCTTTTTTTCCCCCCCAACATAAAGCACAAATTTAGCAGCTGAAACCTAAGAAAACCTTTAAATTTAGTTTTAGGTGAACAAGGTCTGGTGAAAGCTGGATTGAAATCCCCATGGAAAAAAAGTCTTATGCATTTACACAGCAGATTCAGCACTGTTAACAATACAAGCTTCTTCACTCAATCCTGCCAACATAATTCATGTATGACCATCTCAAAGGCAGGAGGGATTATTCACCATTTCCCATTTCTGCTGCAAGTGCACAGCAGTGTTAGGTGTGGTAGACGTTCACCACCACAAATATTCACACATTTGCCAGCACAGCAGTGTGTTAACTCCTGGTTACCAGTAAGCCAAAAAGCTACTGTGGGGGGGAAAAAGAATACACATCATAACCCTTTAAACTTTGAATAAACTGTGGTTGCAGCTGAAAAATCGGAATTCATAAGCAGTCTCTTAAAAGAATATTGAAATGATAGTAAGTTAATATGAAAGCATGTTTTAAACCCTTCAACCATGATGCTTTCATCTACTGGAACTGCACAGCATGTGCTACATTTTCAAAGTATCACTCAAGGTTTTCATCAGCCATTTTTCTGAAGAGTTCTGAATATGGGAATCTGAGCACTATGACAAGAAATTAAGGAGGAGAAAAAGGATCCTGACAAAAACAAAGCCTTTCTCTACACCTGATGCAGAATTACTTTCAGACAAAAACTGTGGCCAAGACATTATTTTCCAGGCTCCAACTTTATACCTATTCTAGTCAAAAAGGATCCACACCTGCTGGTTAATTTACCTGCAGTCCAGCTGCCAGGTAGGAGTCAGAGCTACAGGCTTAGTGTCTGCACTGGAAGTCAACAGGCTGTGCGAAAAGAGAGGACAAAGTGCACATCTCTTCCCTTTTCCACTACTAAATTTCTGCTGTGGTTTGAAGGCTTTAAGCTCAACAAGAGTCTGAATATCCAGAAATTTGTAATGAACAGAGTATGAAAGTATGAAATTCTTACTGTATAAGAAATTTAAAAGCAGAGAACAAAAGAAACACAGCAATATTTCAAAGATCATAATGACAGCCTGCCTAGAACCGTTTAATGTGCTTAAGAAAAATTAAATAAGCAGGCTCTGAACTACTGAAGCTGCTCTACAGATAGAGCTCATTTACTGATACGGTTTTTAGAGTTTTTGGATTCTTATAACAATGATGAATTCATACTTTTAACATGAAATTCACTACTGTTATAGCCCAGCACAACCATCAGAGCTTAGAGGGGGCTCAGCAGCTCCACCACAGTGTGCAGAAGGAACATTTCCACTCAGTTCCTCCCTACTTTCTATCATTGGTCCTGATTGGCAAACACACCACAGTCAGTGTGAATTGGAGATTACTTCTGTTCTGCTGGGAGCCTGTGAGCTGACATAACACCTTGATTTATGGATACCAGCTACATAAACCCATTTTTTAGCCGCAGTTCTAGATATGGAACAACTGTACACACAGCACAATATTCATCAATATCTTGAAGGCTTATCTCTACAGTCTTTACAGGGACACTGCAAATCTGGGGGGGGGGGGAGTATCTCAAATCCCAAAATTAAACACTTGAAGCTGAAAGTAACTGCTAAAATTACTACAAACTGAATGCTATCAGAAATGAAAAAAAAAAGAAGAGCTTGTCTGTCTATTCTGTCAAGGACCTTGTAC
Organism: Petroica traversi; assembly: GCA_025920805.1. Taxonomy (NCBI): domain Eukaryota; kingdom Metazoa; phylum Chordata; class Aves; order Passeriformes; family Petroicidae; genus Petroica; species Petroica traversi. The sequence continues at coordinate 11,350,551 of JAHLSL010000008.1, forward strand.
ATTTGGCAATTTTTCTGTCTAGACAGAATCAGAATTCCCTTGAATTGTCAAACACATTCCTTGTCAACTGCAGGAAAAAAAGACCTTTCTTCAAATGACAAAGGATTAAAAAAGATAAAGAAAAATTATCAAGACAATTTTAAGCCTTAGGAAGCTTAACTGAAAAAAAATATGAAGGGGAAAATAGTATAAACATGCATTTTAAACTAATTAGATTTAAATTGAAATTATGCTGATAGGAGCCTTTCAACATCAAGAAAGACATTTTATTTTTTTCTGATTTACTTTCTGAAAAAAAAGTCACTTGAACTACACTACATTTTATATATAAATAAATGAGAAGATATAGATTAGGCAGGTGCAAATTCTAATGTATTTAAACAAATGTCTACATTTATACACCCACAATATAAAATGTTTACACACACAGACACAGAGGTATTTTGGAAGAGAAGTTCAGAACTGTTTTCTCAAAATTTCTGCTAAAATGCCATGAACTTTTTGTATATACATTCAGTGATTTACTAACTGTCAAGTCTACAAAAGAGTTTTGATTCTTCTCTCCTGCAGGTAAGCCTAAAATCCCCTGCAAGTGGGCACAAAGGATGTTTTTAACCAGTCATTTACGTAAGAACAGAGACAGCTCATGGGCAGTAAGATCAAACCCTGTGATACAGCTCAAAATGGCTGAATTCTCTCCCCCAAAGCAGGGGCTGCATCCCAAACTGGCTGATCCAGGCACGTTTGAAGCCTTGAACCACTCACAGACATTTTCCAGCTGGGATGAGCCACAAGGAACAGGGGCCAGGCTGACAGGGACACATGACAGAACTGCAGGACAGGACATCAGCCTGACTCCAAGCACAGCTGCAGCCTCATCCTGTCTTTGAGGAACTGATCTTGGGTACCTTGGTCACTTATGGATCAAAGAAAGCCCATCAGGGCAGTCTGTGCCCAGGAGAAAGAAACCTGCTGCAAAAAAACTGCTCCTTCATTTTAGCCTGAGGAACAGCAGCCCACCAGCACTCCTAGACTGGCAGAATGATCTGTTAAAGGCAAAAATAGCATAAGGGATAGAAAGGCCTAGGGAGGAGAAACAGCTCAGCACAGGAGAGGACGTTTTAATTCCTCCTCTTTTGCAGGGTGGAGGAAGAGAACACGTCAGGATAAAGATCATCTCCAATACAATTCTTCTGACCTTGTCTCTCTCTTTCACAGAGGGGCACAAGCAAATTGGTTACTCCTTCCAGAGATAATTTCCAGATGCCTGGGGAGGCATTCACTTTTGCTCAAAACTAGTTATGTCAGGAAAAAGATCCAAATGCAAAAACCATCTCAGCTGATGGAATTTGTGCTCAAATCACGTGTGGCAATTTGAGGCTGTAATTTCACTAAATTAGTTGGCCTCACTGTGTTTAGTTCATTCGTATTTGACACTTAAACCTTTATAAAATCAAGGGCTAATTTGCTGTAATACAGTTTCCTTTGTATGTTTAATTTCTTTCAAAACAATTCTATTACAGAAACAAAGGTAATTTTTCATGAATTAATTTTCCAGTAAGAAACAGTCCTTTCTGTCTCAATTGAGCATGACAGCAGAGTGCTGCCAACAGTGGCAAGGCAAGCTAACACAGTGGCATATCAGCATATACGGCATCATGCCTGACAGCTGGCAATGCAAAGCATAAGGAGATCTTGATTTTCAGGGAGAAGACTAGAAAGAAATGTAAAATCAGAAGAGAAGTGGGAAGCAGTAAGAGATAGCAGAAGAGGAGGATCTTGAAAAATTCAATTTAAAAGTTATTTTTATACTGCCACTGTGACTGCTCTTAGATGAGGGAAAGTGAGCATGAAACTGAAACTGTGGAAAGTGAATCTAAATCCAGTAAAATGTGTCAAGATATTTGTGAAATATCTTATTTGTTATTTATATTTGCATGCTCACTCTTAAGGGAGAAATCCTGTGAAAGTCAATGTGTGCTAAAGAAAATTAAATTCCAAGCTTGAGGACGTGGCACATTCTGCCATCAGTGCTAACCAGCCCATGGTCTTCTACACAGAATAGCTGCAGTGACTTTAGGGCAAGATGTATTTTGTCTCATGCAAGTACTACAAAAATACAGGGGGTGGAGGGGGGGAAGAGCAATACAATCACAAACTGGTTTGCTTGTGGTAGAAAAGGGCTGTTAAGACATTCAAGAGACAGAGAAGTCTAGGTAACATAAAATCTGGCTCTCTGGGTTAATAAAAACATTCACTAATTATAACAGGCAGCAAGACTAAGGCCAGGATTTCTTCCTTCTCGTACGTTCTCTAGACTTGATGGCCTGGATGGGTCACAGAATTTCACATCTATGACCCATATATAGGTAATACTGCAGCTCTTTTGAAACTCTTGTTCCTTGATGGTAAGTCCTAATAAGGAACCACCTCTCTTGGAAACTATACAAACAGGAAATCAGAGTGTGAACAGGGTACAAAAGGCTATCAGAGACAAAAATGCATGGGAAGAAGGGGTTTGGAGATCCCCACCTTTCTTTTCTGTAGATGCAAATTATTTCTACTGCTCAAGTGCTGCCTGGCTTGTTTGAGAAATGATTTCTGAATAATGTGAATGAAAATACTGGAATGGGCTGTCCCACTTGCAGAAGTAGCTCTGAGCAGAAACATTGCTACTGCTTGGACAGTCAGCACCAGCCCAAGAGATGCAAATAACACAGCAGGGCCTAAACCTGATACCCAAGACTGAAAGGCTGAAATTATTAATCTAGACCTGTGTATAGCACTGATAGCTTTATTGACTGTAAATACATGAACACACTTGCATCTGGCAATAAAAAGAAAACAAAATACCAGAGCTTTATGCACCACATCAGAAAAAGTTATTAGCTTTCCTATTAAAGAGAGGCTGAAATGGGCTATGTCGGGTTTGAGTGAATAGTTTTTAAAATTGGCCATTGAGAAATTTATCTACCATATCCATAGTACAGAAGATTAAGAATTAGACCTTGGATTGATGCCAGATACTTGATCTATCTGTTAAATCCTAACTTCACACGTAGTTAAGAATTGGATATGTTTAAACAACAGAAGCACTAAGATTCATGGAAAACACAGAGCTTGAAAAGGTGAGATCATGCTTCTCTCTGCTCTTTTCCCAGAATTGTGCTCATCAGTGCTTTTCTTATCTTTACAAGGGAACGCCAGATTTGTCTACATGAATGTTTACCACATGGACAGTCACAAAGAAGAGAAGCAAATACTTGAGAGCATCATCATTCCTGGGAATTCCTCACAGCATCTCCTTCTTGGCTCAGTTTGTTTAGTTAAAGGATCAAAACTCAGTGTACATTTTGCTGCTGCAACTTTTGCTCAAGTGAGTGTGGATGTCTCCCTTTAAAAATCCAATAATGCAAACAACTTCCTTCACTACCCTGGTCCTGAGCTCTGGTACCATGGGCAGCTGGGGGCTGACCTTGGGGGACCTCACTGAGCTGTCTCACAACTCTGACACATCTTTGCCCTTCACTGCTGGGCAGTCGGAACACCTTTGGATGGGAAAACCATCAGTGCACATCTAAAGATGAGGAGAGGAGGGAGCTGTGGTGGAAATGCGCAGGCGTTTCACAGGTACAGCCAAGATTCTCATCCACAAATGCTGTGACTTCCACTCAATAATGCTTGCAGCACCTACTGCAGCAGATGGCAGACTATCAAAGACAGCTTCAAAGGAAGATTGCACAAAAATGAACAATAGAATATGGAGATAAAGGAAAAAAATAAATTGACAGCAAAAATGTCTTTGATGCGATGAAAAACTAAATCAGTGTTAGACACAATCAGTTTTATAATTTTTTTAAGAAGAAAGCTACTGACTTGTATTGTGAAGAAAAATTAACTACTTCAGCATGCTGGCCTTTACAGAGAGATACTCCTGTGGAATAAAGCAGCAAAACATCCTACAGTTCAGAAATGCAAAATACTTTCTGTAATCTGCTAATTTCTTTTCAAATAAATTGATTCAAATAAAGGTTTTGACCCAAACTAGTTATACAGACTTATTCCTGGAGTTTAAAAAATACCTAAAGTCTGTGAATGCACAGCACTTTCTCATGGACCTGATCACAAAAAGGTCTGCTGGTGTTCTCAGAATCTGCCAGACACACTGAGTTCATAAACTGGATAAAAATTGACTGCAACAAATGTTTCCTCTGTCTTTCTGTGAATCACACAATTTCTCATGTGAAGAATTTCAGGGCATTAACCTTTCTCAAGCCACGTATTCTTAGCCATACTAAGATCCTAAAAAGAGGTAATAGAAATCTACAGTGTGTTTTAACACAGGCTGACCAGTATTGTCTCTCTCCTCTTTTCTAGCCAACGACTTTTGTCATAAAATGTTGCTGAAGGGATTCTCTGTTCTGACTGCTCCTATTTTTATTCTGAGGCAAGACATAGGGAAGGAATTAAAAAGAATATTAGCTTAAGTAAGCAGAACTGACTTTCCTGCTGCTGGAAACCACATGACCTATAGGGCTTCATTTTGTTATCTCAACTATTCCATATTTTAGGTAAATTAGAAAATATCTTTTGAATTAATTTAAAACTTCTACATGATGATGCTGCTGAAGCACAAAATGCTAATCAAAAGTTGGAGATAAAAAGACCCACTAAGTCTCTATCATTGAAAATCACCATTTGAGTCACAGCTAAAAGAAGGTGCTCATTGCTTAATGCTAATTCATTCTCACAACAGGCAGGCTTTGTGGGGGAGGGAAAAAAGAGTGTAAGTGTCAACTTTCCCAAACTTGGGGCAAGTCCAGCAGCATCACAGGAGTTTCTAATGATTTTTCAAACCAGTCAAAAGAGAATACTGCCCACCTCACTGAGCAAATGTTTGATCCAGTATGAAGCGTGTGTTGTCCTTAAGAACCAAGGCTGAAAATTTGCCCCTTGAATCCATTCCCTCCTAATTGCATGGGAAATGTTTCCAAGAGTGGTTAAAAACCACACAGGTTATTATCACTCTGTGTCTGGAAACCCAAGACTGAATTTCACAGGAGTCTCAAAGAAGAAAGTCCAAATCCTCCCATGCCACCACATCACACAGGCAGTTTAAATATTGCTACCAGTACAGGGTGGAATTATGCTTTCAGTTGGATAAAGCAAGCTTGTTCATTTTTCACAACTGAAAGTTTATCCACAATGCCTGATCTTTATGTAGCCCAGTTCAACACCACCTGCCAGTGCACTGCACGTCAGAAAATCAGTAGTAAGATGTTTTTAAATCAAAGAATTAACCTGGGAATGTACCAGAACAGCAGCTCCATTATTTAGTAGCCCAAATTAGTCTTTACAGCAAAGCTCATTTTGTGTTTAATACCACTGTTCCTTCCTGCACATATTCTAACTAAAAAATGTATCTGCATTGGTTGTATTGTTACAATTTCCAACAAGTACCTTCTAAAAACCCCATAATATACATATTTTAAGTCCCAATATTTCTACACCTATGGTACATATTTCTATTTTTTCAGTTCATGACTCACATAATGTACCATCCAGCTATAATTTCTCATGAGACTGCTTAGTTTTAGTACACAAATCTGTCAAAGAAGCAGTGTTCTTTCTATTCTCTGCCCAAAACCATCCTCAGACCTTTTACCTTAACCCCTTCATTTCAAGCTTCTTATTTTGCCTTTTTGACCCTTTACTCCAGTGAATCAAGGGAGGTAAGCACACCAAATTACAGCAATCTTGTTTGCAAGGTACTTTTGGAGACCATCTGGTTCAGCCTCCCAACACCAGGTCAGGTCAGCCACAGCTTTGTCCAGCTGAATCTCCACAGCCCCTCTGTGCTCACTCGCCCTTCTTTGCAAACATTTCTCCTCATGCACAACCTGAACCTCCCCAAGCCACAACCTACAGCCAATGCCTCTTGCTACCACAAGAAGAGTTTACCTTAACCACCCCTGTAACTGCACTCCAAACAGCTGCAGCCTGCTCTTACATTTCTGCCTTTTAAGGGCAGACAAGTCCAAATCTCTCAACCATCTCTGACAGGATATGAGCCCTCAGCTCTGACCATCCTGGCAGCCCCTCTCAACATCTTTACTGAAGGGGAAGGCCAAATGCCAGACACAGCATTTCAGGAAGGGCTTCAGCAGCATCAAAGAGAAATGATAACAGTACTGCTCAATCTGCTGACCAGAGTCCTTCTCGTGTAGCTCAGCAGACAGCTTGTCTTATTGATGGTGATGGCACTGGTGCCCATCAGCACCTCCAGGTCCTTTACAGCAGGGCTGCTGATCTGCCTGCCAGATCCCAGCCCCCATGGACAGGATGTTACAAGGGAAGGCACCAACTGCACTTCTGTCTACAAGTGTATGAAAGAGCATACACTGGTACCAGGAACAGACACAGATTTACTTGAAACATGCTATACCCTAGGTGCTTAGAAAATTAATCATAAAAATTACAGTTCTGGGCTTTTGAGAAATGGTTTACTGTGCAATCATGTCTCTCCTGAATACTAGATGTTGCTTTTGATCTTTTTTGCTACATGATCATTTCCATAATGCAGACAACCAAGATTCACTAAGAATTGTAGAACAATATACTACAAAACGTAATCAAGTGTTTTCCCCTTTTTCACCAGTGCTGCTCTTCTCTGTAGCCAACTCTAAGGGACCTAAGAGTGGCACAGCAGACAGAATTCCAGTCAGCCAGCAGTAAATGCTTTATTCTCCTGTCAATGCGTGTACCTATGTACCAATGTATTGCTAACCACATTAGAAGGGCTTTTCTTCATAGAAAGATGCATAGAATGTATGCAGCTCTTAAGCTTTTTATCAGCCTTATCTCTGGGACCATGATTTTCTTTTATTTATAGATGACTTGTGCTCTACTTTTGTCTGGATTCTGATTTGTTTGTTCTTGTTAATGGTAGATGAAACCTCTAGTTCAAATACAAACACTTAGATTATATTCTCTGAGGCCAAGGTACTGCAGGTTACTGACTCTGCTGATGCTGAACAAAGAATCTATTTATGTTTGATCTCCTAAAGCAGTCATCCTTTTTCTTCATGTTAATATTTTATGGTCTGCCTTTCTGTCCTCACTTATTTCATAGTATTAGAACCAAAAAGGACTTGTCTCCTGTCCACCACACACTACTATATAGAGTGTTCTATATTAAGTTCAGTGAGTCTACAAACTTCATAGCCCTTAAGCCCCCACAATTTAAGTGGTGCAGGAAACAAAAGCCAAAGCAGCAAGTCATACTTATGCTGGGCCAAGTACATGGCCTGCCACTTGCCAACCTCTCAACAGGCACACAAACCTGGGAACTCCCCTACCTATCCAGGCAAGCCACAAGGTCTGAGGCCTGTGGGACAGAAAGAAAAGTTTTATGTCCATGTATTCAGTCAGTGCTGTACTAATTCCAGTATCTCTCAGCTATACCTGCACAAGTCATATATCTGGATTTGCAAGTTACTCCTAGCTGCAAAGCCAAACTTCTAATACTCACAGGTGGTTTGTAATTCAAATACTTGACACAAAATCTGGCACCTCAGACTCCTGCCAAGTCCAGATTTCTGATTCCCTCACCCCCTCCTTGCTGGGAAGGGACAGATGCAGTTGCTCAGAGCGTGCCACAGGCTATCAGCACCCTTTCTCTCAGCAGTCTCCAAGGGACAAGGATAGAGCAGGAACAGAAACAGCTCTGAGGGCTACAGGCATGTCCCAACCCTTTCTTTCTTCTCAGTTACCTGTACAGATTTATCTGTCTTACTGCAAGAGTAAAGAGATAAAATCATTTTAGTAGGGAAAAGTTTATTTACGAAGTTTGCTGTTATTTACATGTCAATTCTGCAGCATGGTAAATGCCAAGCAATGTTTAAGCAATCATCAAAGACTTTCTTTATCATGCAATAAAGCAAAAGCTACTTCTATGAAATCTAAGTTCCTAAAAAATTAATTAGCACATTTTTCAACAATAACTATATGGCTTGGACCTAGTTGACAGTAAAAATATATTAGCAAAATTATTACACTAACAAAAACATTTAACAAAGACTAATATTAAATACCTATTCTTGAAAATGGGACTTAAACTTTTAAAATTAAATCTTTAGTATTAAGTCATGCCCAAACTTAAGCTGACCATGACTTTCTAAGACTGTCTTATGACAGCAGAGTACAAACAACAAATGGGTTCACCTGGCTTTACTTTTAAAAACAAAACAGAAGAAAATGCAAAGTTTGCTCTTTTGTCAGAGGATTGTTCCATGTTATTTCTTTTTAAACAAATGCAAGGGTTTACACAAAAATGATTTATGACTTCAACTAAGATTGGAGGCCTAGTATTATTAACCTAATTTCAGTCTTCATCTCATTCTTATGGTAGGTTCTTCCATTATTTAGAAGTAATTTTCTGCAAACTTTTATAATCTACAGAACATTGCATCAGTAAACCTGAATGTTAAGTGTACATTATCAGCAGATACCAGCACCAAGAGACTGTGCAAAGCAGAAAAGATCACAATGTCAATCTGTCACTCAATTTTTAGAACTTCAGCTTCTCAGTACACCTTATGTAAAAGAACAAACTCTCCAGTGCTGGAAAGGTCTTTCACAATCCCATACGTATATATATATATATATGAGTGTGTCTGTGTGTGTATACACATATGGATAAAAGGCAACTTTGAAACTAAGGCAAAAATTAAGTTTCTTAGTTCATTTAGCACAGATAATGAAGCCAGATTTCTCTTCTGACATCTTCAGATGGAATAAGGAACAGTTATAGAAACAATGGAACAACTCCAATTACACAGTAATATGCTTAAGAAAAAAATTCCAAATTAAGAGAAACACAAAGCAGGCAAAAGCTGAAGGATTTCATCCTAAGTAATTTTACATGCTACATTATCATATATATATAAAGTCCAGTAAAGAGTTTACATTCTGTCTTGTACCTTTTAACTCCATATTTTACATTTTTTGTCGAAAACAAACTTCCTTTTTAAATTACCCATTTTCTCTTGTATTTTCATGAATGTTCAATGTACCTGTCACCAAAACTATGGGAATACTTTGAATGGGAACACCATGGTGCAAGGTGTGTAACTTTCTTGTACATGTCCATTGCTCAGATACAGTGGATACTCACTCATGAGTGGGACTCCCACACAGTGCTACAATATAAGTAACCTAAACTATTGGCACTGGATTTTTTTTTCCAGCAGGAATATTTTACTTTAATTTTTAAAGTCTTTTAATTGACATACCACAAGGCCCTTCTACTTGCATCACCATATAGTTCTACTCTGGCTTTGGAGTTACTAATGGCCTAAAGTGCATGATGGCAATTGAGTATGCTGGTCTTCTTCCCAAGGAAACTAGGGAAAAATATTTTCTTGCTGCATTTTAAGACTAATGCCTCTGTTGGAATTTTTCTATGTGTACTCTGTAGAGGCTACATGGTACAACAGAATCTTATTCCAAAAATCAGAGTATGTGTTGACTATTTGTGGTTAGTGTATATATTCTTTATAGCTGCTGGTCAACTGAGATTTCATAGGCATAAGCTGTTTATACTTTAATGTGTTATTTCCTAAGAAAAGAAACTAAGCAAAAAAGCCCCACAAAAACCCCCAATCAAAACACGACCTCAAAACCCCACTTGTGCTGCATTTGTCAACACTGGGATGAATGCGGCAAACGCGCCCATCCCAACTGATGAATACCTAAGTCACTTTGAAATGGAAAATTTCCATTTCAGTAAAAATACTGCACAGTAATATACAGAACTTTCACTAGAGAGCTGCCCAGTGGCTGCAGTGAGTGTCTCATTACAGAGTCCTGGCTGTGATGATCAGTATTTATCTCCTGCTGGGCAGTGCTCCCGCAGCCAGCGAGGGGGGCACTCCGAGGGAAGCGGCAGGAGCAGCGCTGCCCTGGGCTGGCAGCTCAGCACCCACTGCAGCACCCACTGCAGCACCCACTGCAGCACC
>JAHLSL010000008.1:11360579-11372224 GCA_025920805.1 Petroica traversi
CACTGCAGCACCCACTGCAGCACCTGCCCTGCAGCACAGCCAGGGCTCTGCCCAGCACTGCCACCTTCCCAAAGGCAGCCTGCTCAGAAACTCTGAAATGTGACTACTGACAAGAAAATGAGAGTGCTGATGGCTCTCTGCAGGTAGAAATTCCTGGGGTCTTCCACTTACCTCAAGAATGTGCGGTTTCTTGTTATTCAAAAACTTTTGCTGCTGATCTTATGGCTACAAAAATAGGTTGACCATGTATGGGCCATTGTATCTTCAGTAAAACCATCACTGCACAAGAAGTGTTTTCAGTGGAGAGCAGAGGATATATAGCCTGAATTTAAGACAATGGCGTAGCCAAGCACAACACAAACTGCTAAGGTTATATTATAGTCACCTCAGGAGTACAATGAAAGAGTACAATGAAGGTCTGGAGTTTTGTTTTGTGGTTTTCTGGTTTATTTCTATTATTTAGAAATATTTTATTTCTAAATAAAATATAACAGAACTACTGATCTCTTTGGCATACACATTAACCCTTACAGACTAGCCACATGTCAAAATTATTTTCTACCTTATTCATTCCACTGTAAATTGACAGGACCTTACTGTAACTTACTGTTTGAAATCTGTTCTTTGAACAAACCAATAGTTTTAACTGTGTGTACACAGTAGAGCTGTAAAGGTAAGCAAACCCAAAGTGCAACTGGCATAGGATAAACTGCAACAAGAGAGATCCTGAGAGGGAATACTCCAAGCAGATGCCAAGGCTGGAAATGCCTCAGTCAGCTTGTAGCAAGGACGTTGTTTCATAGCAGCCACTTTTGATAGCAGAGCGAAACACAATGGAAGCCCCGTCTGCTGTGGGCTCTGTGAGCCCAGCTATGAATACACCATCGTGGCACCAGCCCACACTGTAACAAAGGCACATATGCAAGTCTCAGCCAAAAGCAGAATGTACTTTTTTATCTTTATGTAAGACCTGGCTAAGACAGTATTAAATATTAAATTTTATTAACTATTCTAAAAAAACACAAATAAAAAACCCAAAACAAACAATGAAAGAATATATTTTAATTTGGTGAAAGACACCCTATCCCCAAGTTTATTCATCTGGAGAGAAGTATTTTGCGAGGTGGTTTATTTGCTTGCACCACCTAGTGGGGTTTAGTTTAATCTACCAAAATAGTCAGAGGTCAGTCAGTTGTGTTCCTACCTCATGACATTAGTGACAGACAGCATTTTCTCACAATATAATGTTTCAAGCCCCCATGACCCACTAATAGCATACACTGCTATGTTTCCACACATCTATAAAAACACAGGACAAAAATTCAAGACAACAATACCTATTTTGCTTGTATTAAATTCTGCAGGAATTTAAAAGAGATTTAAAAGAGTCACAGAAAACTGTTTCATAAAGTGGTGTTTATGAGTTTTTAATTCAAAGCACACGTCAATCGTACCGTGTCAGAGCGTACCAACATAAACTCCAGAGTCTGAACAGACTGTTTAGGTGGTAACAAGGCCACACACTGAGATTTGGGAGATTTCTGCAGGACTTTTCAATCAAACCCCTGGCAGAGGCAGGCATACAGTGCAAAGGGCTCTGCCTGCAGGAATGAGGGCTCATCAGGCAGCAGCAACCACTTGTGACATTGTCCAGCTGCAACAGAATGAGCACCTCCTCTGCCTCTGTCCCAGCTCCAGGGAGTTCCACCACAGTTTGGGCTCATAACCTGGCTGCTTTATAATCCACTGCCCTAGCACTGAACTACTACAGTCCAGCCACTCTGGAGAAGTTTATCACATCAAACCCCAAACTGATAATAGACAAGAATGAATTAAATATGCCACTTAAGGCTTGTACTGAAACACTAAACTGATCTTATCCAGAATGCATCCTTTCCCTAGTTATTCCTAGGGAAGAACTCACATACTGGAGTAAGAAGTCTGTTGCATTTGATCTGGAGCAGAAGTCATGCTATAGAGGCACTACAGAACATTTTTAGATGAGGCAATTAAACAGGAGATCAATGTCAAAGTACTTCTGGATCTTCCATGTGAATTTTGCAGATAAGGGACCTTAAGCATTTACAGAAATTCACACCACCTTTCTTTCTTAAAAAATTAATTATTTCATTATTTCAACTTCATCAGTTTCAGTTCTCACTTCCATACAAACATGTATTTACAGACATGTATTTGTAACTCTGCCAACAGCACAGGAGAAAAAATGCTGTACCCACTTCACAATACAGAACTCATCACAAATGTTTCATTTGGATGCACAGAAAGACTTTGGGGAATGATGCAAGACTTTTTGCCCTTCTATAAAGTTCCTTATGAGACCAGAGGAGAGGAAAATATTTTTTGTTTCACAGTGGTTTATAAACTAAGCAAAATCTGTTTGTTCAGAAACAATGCCTGTTTTTCCAGAAGAAACAGATGCCAGCAACAACTGCTCTGACATGCACGCAACGCCCCAGGCTACAGCTCTGTCTAGGACAGTTAAGTACCATCCACTACTACACTCAGAATCATCTTCTAACAACGTGAGAGGATAACTCTGCCAAGCACACAACAACACAGTGTTTGAAGAGAAGGCAAGAATTGAATCAGACTGTATTATCAAGAAAGGATAAAGTGTTTGTGGTTTTTCTTTTTGTACTCAAAACTTTTAGATTGTTTCAATCCTCATATGAAGCACTTTTTCAGGACAGAATATGAAAGTGATTTTTTTCACAGTTTTCTTATTTAGTTAAAGTTCCAACATGGGCCATTTTGCTCTGTGAGGACTAAGATCAAATTTAAGACAATGGCTACAAAGGAATTAGGGAAGAAAATATGCTTGCAATTTTATCCCATGTACATTTGATGCCCACCCACATAAAATCTAATCCTGCACAGCTATGAAGTAATATATAGGCAAAACTCCAGACTTCTTACCCAACACCAATGTGCTGCAGAACGCTGGCTCCATTCAAAAAGACAAAAAAGACAAAATAAGTATCAAAGCTCAGCCTTTAAGTTAATCACTGACATCAGAACATCAGACTGTACCTGTTATTTTAAGTAAAGGTGCTATGAAAGGACAGCTAACACCCCTAAGCTTATCAATGCAGCTGATTCCTCAAATTTTTATGCCCACGAATTTTAGAGCTGCCTTTGCCACTCCTGTCCTGAAGGGCAGTGCTATGTGGTCAGTTGACCCCTTGAAGAACACACAGTAATGCCACTCTGGGACCACCTTTATTAGTAGGACTTTTGGTCATGTTTATACCATAAAGGAAATTTTCAGAGCCCACTCTACTGCATAGATTAAGACTGCAGTTGCTCAGAAAACCCTTTGCAGAGGAAAAAAAAGGTAAGAAAAAACCTCCAACAAACAGTAACTCATAAAACTTTCAATCATTTTAAACCAAATTCACAAAAGTATCTTCTTAATAGGGTCTAATGGAGACTAAATACTAAAACTTTATCAACAGTGGTACTGTTTTTAAATAAAGACAAGCTGCTGCTTATCAGGGCTTTCCAAGATAAAAGCTGAGCAGTAATCATATTTGCCTTAAATTTGGTTTTTATTTTTAATGCTTTATGAAATGGCCCTCATATTTTCTGTTACATTTCTGCTCTTTTTACTCAGCTATTTTCTAAAGCACTGGTGGTTGCTATGGTAACTTTGGCTTTTTTCCCCCTCAATGTTCATGCAGGTTTTCATCAAACCCAATGACTTTTTTTTAATCTTATCTGCTCTATAACAATAGTTCTTTGACTAAGGTGCTGGATACTGTACCAGATGAGAATCCTGGTATTTCACAATAGCAAATGAAAAAGTGGTAAGTTTTGTTAAATTCTCAAAATTAGCAATTAAAGTGGGAGTTTTTAGGGGGTTGGTTTGCTTGTTTCAAATGTCTGAGTACATTTCTTTTTTTAATTTTTAATCCACATATTATTCAGATAAAGGAAATTTTTAAAAGCAGCAATGCTTGAGGAACAGAAGACCTTGTGTGGAAACTTTCTGAAAGAAAAGTAATCACTGCTGTTTCACACAGACTAAGCAGGACACAACTAAACTAAACAAGAACTGTGCTATTTATTACATTTCCACTGTGGATTAACATCTGTCTAAATCTCCCTGTCACAGAAAAAAATACTTCTGGCCACTTTAATACAGTATTTCTTAGAATCAGCTAGGATTACCAAGCTGATCTATAACCTACAGGAAACAAATGGCATATGCCAACAAAAAGATGACACATATGCAAAGGTTTGAGCCATTTCAGACATTCTTCTTTAAGATTCCAGTTTAAATCTATTTTTCCAAGAATATTTAAGTTTAGGGCTAAATTTTTCAAGGCAGAGGTGGTCTTAAAGTTTTGCCTTTCCTTGTATTAGGAGATGCACTCTTGATATTTTCCACAGGACAGACAGGAAGAACCTCTCAAGAGAACTTCCCACCTTACTCACCAAAAGTAACACACAGCCATTCAATCAGACTGAGCTGATTCAATGACACGAAATTAAATAAACATACAGGACTGAACATTCAAAAAAATAAATCCACACCAAACTTTTGGCAACAAAGAGATTCACTCAAGGTCCAAAAGTAGTGTTACTGGACTAAAGTTTTACTCCAGGGTAATTACCTGAACCTGGCCCCTGACTCTGTAATGTCCAGCAGGGCCTTGCTGGAGACACTTTGATCCAGTTCAGCAGAGTGAGCTGTTGAAATAACCCTTGCTAAAATTAATTACCTTGAATGGTGTCATTTTCTTAAGCAGTATCAAAAACATGAGCAAAAAACAAAAGGCTATACAAGCTAAGAAAATTATTGTTTCATAGAATTAACTCCAAAAACGATTTTGTATGACTTTCTCTGGGGATGGGTTGCATTCAATATCCATTTGCCTCGACAGTAATAACTCACCTTTTTGTCTTGTGTTATGGTTATGGAAATTTGCCTTAATTTCAGGTTTTATAATCAGAAGCACAGTATGTTTTTTGACTTGAGAAGATGACTAACATGTATATTGCTGTTACTTCTGATTATATTGATTTCCTCATTCCCTCCTCTCCTATTAACTTGTTCAATTCAGTATGTAAGAAGCATACCTAAAAAACTACACTTCTATTTTACCAGAACAGGTGAAAAATAAATAATCTATAATTTGCTTCACTTCATTTCAGTAATTGTGTTTCTTTTCAAGTTTCTGGTAAAGTTACCTTTATTATATAATTACTCTTTTTACAATTCTGATTACATTTAACAAAATAATCTGATTACTAGATGAGCACAGTAGGCATAAAATACATTAATACATTAATTATTCCCTGTTTCAATTTACATTACCCTCCATTCAGTTTGTTACCGTGTGCAGTTGTATATTCATTTGGCACATTAAAGATGGTTGGATTTCCTCAGTAGGTGGGATCTCCTTTCCACTGATATCTGTATCAGCCACAATTTCTACAACTTTCTCTTATGCTCACAGCAAGACACAGGCAACAGTCACATAGTAATTAGGTCTCTTCCATAGCTGCATTTTATTATATAATTACCAAGATGCTAAATGAGCTCCACCTCCCCCCACTTTTTCTTTCCAGTCTCAATGTATCCTGTAAAGGACTTCATTTTACATCCAGAGAAAGCAGAAAGAAATAGTTAGAAACCAGTAAGAAACTCAACCAAGTACCTCCTGGGTGATGTACTATCATAAATAAACACCACATCAAACTGCTAATCACTATTATACTAAGACATCTCCTGTATCTATTATTTTCATCCATAAAACTCACATAAATGCACACAAAATTCAATGCAGTGATAATGATAATCCTTTAAGAACTGCACCGTTATTTAAAATGCTTTATATTTACTATTATCTGAATTTAAGAACAGTCATTAAATAGCACAGAATTACAAACTGACTCATGCATACTCTCCCATAGCGTTAAAGAAATAATTATGTTTGCACAAAATCTCAACAGTGCAATAAAATAGGAATTTTGTGACCAGAATGGAATTCCTGTTTGGAGACCATGTACAGCTACATACAAAACCCCCTTTTTTTCTCCCACACTCCACCACCAACTGGAAATGTGTCCTGATCTGTGACCTTTCCACAGCTTCCAGTGTTGCTGGAAGCATCCCCAAGAATGACAACTGGAGGAGCTGCTTTCATGACACAGCTGCTCGTTAGTAACTGAGCAGACACATCACATAACTACAGCAATTATTACTGTAAAATATTTACAGTGACACCCATGTAAAGCATCTTTGAATCTATGGCATGAAAAATCTTCCTGCCACAGCTAGCTAATACTTTCTCTTGTCCTTCCTAAGTTACTTTATAAACCTACAGATGAATAAATAGCCTAATATTTTTCAGAAGTGCCATTAGATTTGCAAACCACATAGGAATATTCTGATTTAAGGAAAATTCTCTATCTAACCACATTTTTTGTGTGCACACACAGTTTCCAGTTTTAAAACATTACAGCAGAGTGCAGATTTATCCTTTTTACAGATATACCATATATTTTTATGGAGACATTTGAAAAGCTCCTAAGCATCTAATAAGATAGAAGTCAGCTCAGAATATTTTGTAATAAAGTACCTGTTAGTAAAAACTATATCAGAGGGAAACCACACACAAAGGAAAAAGCAACTAGGGCACTCTATTTGACAGCTGAGGAAGAAACAGAGGTTACATCCTCTATGGCTGAGACTTAGAGCAGTTTCACTTAGTGGCTGTTCTGCTCCAATTCCCCAGTTAAAATTTAGACCTACAGCAAGAAGTCTTCATTTCTATTTTATTCTAGCAGGAAGTCATGGTTCAGACTCTTAAGTAACCAAGAGAAAAAAAATACTAGCCAGTGGGGAACTGTGAAGCTTAAATATTATGTTACAGTTAAATTGAGATAAACCTAGGAGTAACTATAGGGTTCACCATATTCTCCCAAACTAAAAAGAGTTATAAATTGCTAACTATTTAGAGGTGTAGCTTTTGTCCTACTATTTAAAACACAAAAATACTACTGAAGTTTTAGAGCACGTCTATGGTAACATGTCTCACTTGCAGATACCACAAGACCAGGAATCATCTAGGAAAGCAACTGATCCTTTCTGATTTTTATCCTACTCAAATTATTTAATACAACAACTATAATATATGCACTACCCCACCTGTCAAGTTTAAATAACTGTGGAACTAGAGGAAAACCATACTGTTTATACAACTTATACTTAGGTAATCTTTCTGATTGCATAGAAAATCTAACCACTCCTATCCTTCAGAGCGCTGTGCTGCTCGGGAGGAAATTCAGATGGATAATCTGCAAGCCAGATTTGGCCCCAGTTTTGGGAAGCCTCTGCCAGCAGAACAGTGGCCCCAGACTGCAGTTCCAGGAAAGCAGCCACGGGGAAAACAGATTGGCACTGAGCAGCCCCAGCCTCCTGCCCCTCTGAGAGCCCAGATGGGGTCTGAGCAAACTGCTGGGCGAGCGGTGCCGCTCAGCAGGACAGCCCAGCCAGGGCACAGATTGCTCTGCTCCCTGAGCCCCAGTGCCCCAGGGAGGGGCACACAGAGCAGCTGCCCTCTCTGCACTGAATCCCCTCCCAGCCAGGGCAGATCTGCCATGCCAGCAGAGGGCAGGAGAACAGGCAAGCAGAGCACCTGGGAACAGCTACGGGATCTGGGAATGCATCTCTGACAGCCAGTTTGGCTTTCCTAGGCAGGATAAATGCACCCAGCTCTGGCTTAAGGGCAGCCAGTGTCCCAGGACAGCAAACCCACTTTCAGTAATGGTTAACTTGATGGGGTACTCAGATTCCTGATGTTAAATGTGAATACAAATGTTTTGCAGAACAAGCACAAGAGGTAACCCACTTCTACAAAGTACCCTTCCATAGATTGTGAAGCTGTATGAACCCAAGTTTCTGTCAATTATCACTCATTGCTGAAAAACCCACAATCTAATGAACATTTTTAAAATACTGAGATAAGAAACATAAAAAGAGTGAAAACATAACATCAATTTAAAGATTATCACCTGTTGAAGATTAATCTGAAAGATTAGCAGAGCTTTTCCTTATCCTTCAATCAGTGTCTAAAATTAGACCGATACATTGCCAGTATTATTTAGTCTCTTCCTCTGCATCTGGTCCTTCCAGAATTGACTTTTTTGTATGTTTTTCACTTAGCAATTATACAGAGAATTACACAGAAAATACCACTGTAAAATTTAAAATCCAGCAACAGAAGGCAGGAGGAAGGTACAACATTTTTAATGGTTTCAGTTTCTTATAAACCATTCCCTTAGTAGAGGAATAAACTTGTACATCAGCTATACTTCAGCAACCTTTTTTAACCAGTAGGAAGAGAAATTTTAAATGGCTATCATATAATTCAAGGAATTTATGCTAAAGCAACTGTGAATACCAATGTTCAAAAATTATTCTTCCCTTCCCTACAGGAAAGGAGATTCCTCCACTGTGGCCTTGCCTTCTCTTGGGAACTACTGGACTGAACTATTCTTGTCTCAGCACTTGGCTGGGGTGGGAAGAAGACACGTTCTCCCTCTCCAAAATTGCTTCTAAATTCTCACTCCAGCCTGTCACCAAAATGCTGTTCAAGTAATGCTGTGCTCACACTAATTCCATGTAGTATCTACAAAATGAAAAGGGAATTCCGGTGCTGGTTCATATTACAGAATATGAACACATCTTCACACTTATACACAGAGTAGCAACTTCCAGTTCATTTAGTGGAAAAGAAATCCTATCTGTCTTTATGTTCCAAAGAACATGTTCTTTAGTTTTGATCTCTAGGCAGATGATTAAGGGGGTTTCAAACTTTTTATTTCTTTTTCAATATCACGTAAACTTGTGCCAAATTTAACTGGCAGAGCAGAGGTGGGCTGTCACCATTCTGTAAAAGCTGAACATCCACAGTTGCCATCCCAGGAATCGCCAAATAATAAACAGAAGCCAAGTTAATTAAGTTTCCTAGGATTCAAAAGAAACAACATATCCAACCCCAGAACAGGTATTCCCTTCAGCTCCCTATGTATCCTGCTTTCATCCTTTTTTTTTCTTTTTCCACTTCAGGGGATACAAAAGACTTTATTGTGCTTCATTACTTCTTGTTTGTTTCTCCTGGTATTTACCAATAACAAACCCTTCATGCAATCAGTCTTCTGCCTGCAAAAATGCTGAAAAAATCTCATTTTGCAATAAATTCTTTGTTTGCAGTATTACTATCTTTTCCTGAAAGATCAATCTCACCACAGAGATAATATTTTGCTGTACTACAAATTTTATAAAATTATCTTAGCAGTAACTTGGGCACTTCGGTAAATGTATTCAACATCTGTTTCTATAGATTTCTGATACTCTTAACCAAACACATAAAATAAACTCATTTTATACAGTAAAATTAAACAGTGCTCAGCAGGCCATCTGTAAATCCAGTGCTTTATGTGATCAGAATTGCCTTTTGAATCACCTCTAGTTTTCTTTCCATCCTTTGATGCAATTGTGACTTCCTGCTCCCCTGATACCAGAAATTCGCACTGGTCTATTCAAAGAACTAGCTGGATACAAAAGAGATGCCTGGCAATAATGCAATGCTTTTTTTTGGAGTTCAGCTCCTCTTTCACAACTTACATTTCACTTCTTTGCAAAGAACTAGGTCTCTCAGTATGCCCACTGAGCAGCATAACTTCTCTGAGTATAGCAGAGCTTTCAGAAAGAAGCAGTGCAGGGACACATCTCAATCTTCCAGACCATCATGCAGCTCATAAAAGCAACACCAGGGCTTCAGGGACTTGTGTTCAAGTTATAAATGTAATAAGAGCTTTGGTCCAGCAAACTCCTGCCTTGAGAGAGCTCCCTCCTATTGGGATGTAGACCAAGATCAGTTTATGGTCTTTAACCATTGTTATATTTATATGTTGTGAAGGCACACTGCCCCTTTCCCTCCACAGCTTTGGGCAAAATACAAATTTTCAGAGGCACAAATTTCTCACCATCCAGAAGGTCATCCCTCAGGTGCCCAAAAAAATCAAGGGTAAGCTTTTTCACAATGTGAAAACAGGCTAAGACTAAAAGCATTTGCATATGGCTTAATACCTTATTTTTAAAAAGCAGCAATGATGCTTAAGCCTTGGAAATTCAATAGCTATGTGCCCAGATTCATTTCTAGAGCATAAGGAATGCCAATGTGAGCTCAGCCTCTAAGTTCCAAAGACCTGAGAGTCCCATAATCACTGCTTCCAGACCCCTGCTTCTCCTCACCCCCAGTTTTTTCACTCTGCTAGAAATCCCACAAGAAGGATATCCTAACAGTTCTGATACTTCTGAAAGGAAGCAAATAATAGTTACACAGTTTTATTGAAATTCCCATGTTGTCTCACAGTGCTGAAAACTTGCCAAAATTACATGAAAATATTTCCTGGTCAGACTTATGCCAAATAGTACAGCTGTCTTCATGGTTTTCTTCAGCAGCAACATAGAACACACAGCTACAGAAATGCAGCTAGGAACAGACATTAATTTTTATTTAGCACCTGGGCAGCAAAGCAAGAAGATCAAGCCAGGACCTCCATATAAATAGCACTAGAAAGAATAACAAGCACTTCAGGAGACTGCAATTATAAAGCAGCCTGCTCAACTGCAAAAATAATAGCAGGTAAAGATCACACAGGGAGAAGAGATGAAGAAGAAATAATGAGACAAAGTAAGAATTTTACATAGGAAAGGTATAAAAAGGAATGAATCAAGCAAAGCAAAGTAAAAACCCTAGATCAAATATCCTGTGATATCTAGATATTCTCAAGCTATCTAGATAATGTTAAAATCTACTAGATATACTCAAGATCTCCCATTAAATCTGCCATGCAACAATTTTAGACTCCCTAACACTATATGCCCAAGTCAACTGCCATATCTAAATCATTAATGAAGGTACTGAATTTGATTCAAAAGCTAATTCAATAAAATACTGCCATTAATTTGCATGTGCTTACTGGTACCTCTACAAACCAAGAGGTTTCTTTGCCTATTAAAATTATACATAGAAAAAAATAATTATATATAGGTTCAACAAAGCAGTGTTGTACTGAAAATGTGAAATGATAGAAGCACAACCTGGTA
The DNA here is from genome assembly GCA_025920805.1 of Petroica traversi. Taxonomy (NCBI): domain Eukaryota; kingdom Metazoa; phylum Chordata; class Aves; order Passeriformes; family Petroicidae; genus Petroica; species Petroica traversi. The sequence goes on from JAHLSL010000008.1 coordinate 11,371,726, forward strand.
CCAACAGTTGAAGGTTTCTCATAGAAAAATTGCAGGACGCAACACAAAATAAAAATTTGGAGGAATAAGGGGGAAAAAAATCACCAAATAAAATCTGAGTCTAGAGCTATAGTTTTGAAACAAAACTTTTTTATTACCAAAAAAAACCCCAAAATCCATAGTCAAAAATCATTTCACAGGAACAAAAAATAAATTGTTCAAAGCTGCTTTTTAAAATACCTTGCTAAACAGGGACTGTAATTACCAAGCATAGCACTTCAGTGTATTTAAAGTCTTCCCAACACAATTTATACCTGCAGTTCCTTTTGATATTGTAAGTCACCCTTATTTATTTTATACCAACATTATACTAGTGAGATTGTGCCCTCCAATGTAATTTTTCCATCTATAGTCTTCATACTGATTTCAGGTGTATTACCTTGAAAAGTTCCTTTACTACATACACACTAGGAGTGTATGTTTATATGTCTAGGAATACATTGACCTATCTTTACGCAAG
>JAHLSL010000008.1:11372624-11389756 GCA_025920805.1 Petroica traversi
CGGTGCCGGTCGGGAGCGGCCGCGGCCGCTCCGCCCGAGCCGGGGAAGCGCGGACCCGTCCGGCACAACCAGCCCTGAGAGCGACTGATGAAACCTGAAAGAACTGCAGATTTGCGGCACCTTGCTCATGAATGGGGATCTCGGAACACACCCTGACTCTCCTATTTTAAGGAAAGCCCACGGAGCTGAGCAGCATCTACTTGCCAAACAAATCTGCTGGTTCATAAACTGGCTTCCCCAAGGTTTCAGAGCCACACAGCAGCAGCTTTAATTATCAAGCATATCAAATTGAAAAAAGCTGGAGGAAAAGAAAGGACACGAAAGAGACACCAACACACACACAAAATATAGTGAGAGAACATTAGCTAGTAATATTCTGCAAATGAACCAATTATTCATAATTAGCCTGTTACACAAGCATCTCTCCTAACACAAGTGGCCAATTTATTTTTAGGAAAACAGTCACTGCCAGTAGTATCACAATTCTTCATAATAGAAGTATTAAATACAAAGCCTAATTCTCAAAAGCAATGAAACTAGGATGGTTTTACATGATGCTGACTTTAATTCACTTCTTACTACCCTCAAGGGAAATATTCATCCCAGTTTTCACCAACTCTTTCTGCTGATACAGATCTTTTCCTTCTGATAAGAACTGGAAAGGAAAAAGTGTTCCAACTGGCTGAAGAATTACAATCCATGTTTAGAAGACACACTCCTAATTTATGAGATGCTCTAAACCCTGCAAGGCTCCTCCTCCAAATCCAAGCAGGATTTCTTCTACCCCTTAATGTTGACTTTTTGCACTTGCATGGGGATTTAAACAAAACATAACCATCTGAAGCCTCAGAACCACTAGACTGTCAGATTTTCTGCTAAAATTGGCAGCTACAGATCCAGTCAGGACTGAGGCAGCTGCAGAACAAGCCCTTTGAAGTGAACAGAGCTTAGACTGAAACAGCTATGAAGAAAGGAAATAGCTGAGGAACCTTCTCTTTATTTTTTAAAGTTTTTACTCACAAATATTCACCTACCACTACGTGGATAGAAAGAAAGTCTCTTCTCCTGGTTAATTAGTAGTTGTTCTCTGTATGAGTCTCAGCCCAAGCCAGAGGAAACTTCAAAGGCCTCACTCATCAAATGTCACGGCATGAGCTCCACGTGAAGCTGCCAGTTCTGATCTGGTTGCACAGCCATGGCTCACGCTGGGCTTGGGAGCAGATCTGTACATCCAAGTAATTGCTAAGCAATTGTGCAACAAAAGAACAAACTTCTATTGAAAAGATTTGGCAAAGTCACAGCAGTGGGCAAGATAGAACTTGAACAGTCTGCCAGCAGTGCAAGCCTGATACCTGTTCGTGCCTCACACAACAGCATCTTCTTTACCCATGATCTGTGTAATCAATGGTTTACCTCTGCTGTTCATTTGGCTTTTCATGTCCTTATCTGCACGTGTGGCACTTGCAGCTTTAAAACAACTCAGATCTAACTCAGACTGCTTAAGACTGTGTCAGAGTCGAGGTCTGGATTTCATTTTCTGGTTATGCTACAAACATTCTGTGGCATTCTACTGCCACCAGTATGTAAAAGGAGAAGAAGAAAGGTATCAAGCTAGTGTTAAGGGAAGAATAAAACAGAGGACAAGATTCATAAAGGAATGAAGCCTCGAGACTTCATCAAATATTAAACCAGTAACATCTTCACACTCAGTAACCAATGCAATACAAATTTTGATGTACTAGCAGGATATACTTGTGATCTATCAGACACTTCTTGGTCAATACGTATTACGAACACTTAAGGGCCCAAGTTCAATCCTCTATTATTTTCTTCTGCTTCATCAGGGCTTTTAAAACAATGTTGGGCATGAACAACATTAATCAGAATTAATTTTGAAGGATTAGTTCACTTTTAATAAGCTTGGTTAAGTTCTCTCCCAATTAAACAAAAAAGAATAAACCAGGCTGTGATAACCCCATCCTTCCCCAACTGTTTTACCTGAGAGTGTCAACATCCACTGCACACCCAAAAGGTGCAGAATGGTTTAACTGACACTGAGAGGGTTAAGAACATGCACTCACATTCTTTCATTCAGGAGTCATTCTTACATTAATTCAGGACAATCAGTGGTAGCACCTATTCAAAAATCATGTAATTTGTGTTCTGCCTCCTCAACATCCTCAGAAATAGATGTGTGCAATGTTCATAACATTCTTTTAAAAAACCCAGAGTAATTAGTTCTTGTAGATCAAATGCTCCAAAACTGCATTTAAAAGAAGCATTAATATTTACATTTAATAAAATCACTTCAAGCTGTAATTCTTAAGTTCATTACAGCTAAACAGAGCTGTCAGACTAAGAGGTACTGACCTCAGAATTCTGCTTAAGGAATTTATTAACCACTCCACATCACTGTCTGTTACAGCTATACTACAATTTTGCAGGACTTTTTTAACAAACTCCATACTTTCTCCTCCATTAAAAACATGTTGTACATAAACTCTTTCCAAATGGTAACAAGACACTGAGAACTTAAGAACTTTTTAGAAAATTGTATAAAGGAGAATTATTAAACCAGCCATTAAACCATCCTTTCCAATTTCACAGACTTCAGTAGAATTGCCATGATAATGTAATTCAGCTTTCATTAAATATCACAACATTTCACAATATTCCTCTCTGTGCATGAGTGCCCATTTCTCAATCTGCTTCTGTGTGTACAGTCCAGTAGTTTCAGGCACCAAAAACCCCTCCACTACCAGCTCCAAACTAACACACAAAAAAAGCTGAAAATTCCAGCCAGTCATTTCCTGTTTTAGAATGGTAAAGGCCATCAAAATCTACTTCTCCTTTCAATGGTCCACAAATTAGAAACCCACGTAGGTAAGTTTTCATCACGGTTTTTGATAAGCAAAATGTCTAATACTTGCCAAGAGCTTTTTTATTCTTCAGTGAAAAAACAAACTTAGTGTCACTAAGTATTGTTCTATAGTAAGGAATCACAAAATTAGCTTAAGATTTATATGGTATGTGCTAATGCATATGATACAAATACAGTATAAAAGTAAAATATGAAATACACTAAACCTTGAAGAATATTTATAATTACAAGGGCCAGAGAGTTACTGTTATCTTTAAAATAAATAAAACTACTATCCACTAGCTTGAACGACAGTAAGCAACAAGGCAGACAAGAATTTACATTAATTTATGGGTTGAAAGTATTTAGTCCCTGATATAGCACAATATTGCAATCCTTTGTTTGCCCCTCCTACAGGGCAGTATCATCAACCACAAAAGATGCAACAGAAATGGAAGTACATTGCTAAATAAACCCTACAGAACAAACATCTTCCTTTCCATCTTCCCAATAGGTGGCAACAGAATCCCAAAAATACAAAGAAGTTCATACTTCTTTCTTCATCCACAAAGGAACAGAGGCCTTGTCACAACTTCGATCAATGAACTTGTACCAGAAATTTTTATCAAATTAATCACTGCATCTCAGGAACAGAAATTCTCAGGACAGAATAATGTCAAAGGCCAGAGAATGCAGAGAACTGAAACAAAGCATTTATTAAAAAGCTAATTGTTATTGAACACCTAACATGATGGCTGATACTCAGAGCTTATCTGGGGGGCCAAACTACCACAAGCAGGAACTGCAGTAACAAAATATTTGAGCACTAAAGAAGAAATGTTAAGGAATAAAGAAAATTCTACACTACTACTTCTTTTGTTGTTGACATTCACACCTTGGTCTTAAGCATAATTTATTTACAAGGGTGAGGTAAGGAGTGGGCACTTTTAAATAAAGTTTTTAGCTGACAGCTTTATGACAGTAGGAAGTCCATACTAACTCCCTGACTCCTTGTAAGAAAGGACAGGAATTTAGAGATCTTTTTCCTTGGCAGATACACAACTACTTTGTTTCTGTGGCACAAAGCTACACAAATCAGGTTTAGGTAATGACTACTTACTTGCTTTCAAACCCAGTCACGTCCCTGTCCAAGGAAAGGGTCTCAGTGGTGATCTCCACCTTCCTGACACTGCCGAAGAAGTCTGTGATCAGAACCTTCTGAGGGTCTCTCTGGAACAGGTCGGTTCGGTGCCCAGGCGTGGAGACACACAAGCTTTTTGGGCAGACCTGAAACTGGAACCAAGATGGACCATCACATCCTGACCCTCATTCATCAACAGTCTGTACATACACCTTCCAAAATGAAACTACTACTAAGAAGAAAGATAAATGACACAGATAACTTGCATTAGTCTCAGTACAAGCTCCATAGCTGAAAAAAGGGTTGAAAAAATGCATTAAAATGCATAAACATCTTGATTAAGCATTTCTGAAAGCCTTTTTCCCTACAATAATGCCACTGGAGTTTAGAAATGCTCTTGTGAAAGCCAACCATCAATTACATCTAACTGATAAATGCACAAATATATTGCTGAATATAGATGCAGCAATGCTGCTACAACCATCCAGAAGTCACAAGTGGGCATAAATTCTTCATATTTACCAAAGGGAGGCATGCAAAATTAAACAAGCTTTGATAAGTAGCTATGTTGAAGTCTTCATAAAGAAGCAAAAATTTACATTTCGATCAGGAAAAAAAAATATCCATCAGTCTTGTTTCTAATTTATAGCCTATGAATTAATGCAGAATTAGGATCTTCAGATATTAAAGGTGCTTTTTTTACATTAAGTTCACAGACATCCTGTGACACCTACAAACTAGCTAAATACCTTATTATTTTACCCACGTATTTTGTCTACATATCAGTTCCCCTGTATCCTGCACATATTGCAACACCTGAAAAACAAAACCAGCACTAACAAAGGCAGATGGAACAGTGACAGATCGGTTGCAGCATTTAGAACACCTGACAAGACAGGATGCCTATTTAGTAACACACTTGTTACGTACCCAGCAGACACTCAAGGCAATACAAATGCATGCAGGTCACAAAGCCATTTTGCACAAGTCCTACCACACCTGCCACAGCACAGTAACCTGGTAACAGTGCAGGGTATGTGAGTCCTTCACATTCCAGCAACACAAAACATTTAACATAAGGGATTTAACATACAGGACTAACAATGCCACTCTCCATGTTAGTGCTCTTCTTCCTTAATCTTAAATTATCCAAGTGATTTTCACAAACATGTCCATCAACCACAGGATCTAGAGCTCATACACCTAAATTACATCACAGGTCAGCTCTTACAAGTTTCCATTCTTATGACCAAACCACAGGTCCTAATCAGCTCAGTGCAGATGCAACTTGAATAATCCCAGATTATGAATGACAAAAACCTGTGAGTTTCAGGCCATACTTCCCAGCAGAAATTCTGTGCTCAGCCTGACACAAAACACCCAGGCTTTTATTGCTCATTCTCTGTGGACAACAGAGCCCTACATTACAAAAAGCTTCCCAGACAGGACACAATCTATCTCCTTCATAGAGGACAGATTCTATCTCCCCATTCTATCTCTTCTGCTCTGTTCCATTTCTCTTTCATCCCTTTTTAGCCTAAGCCTGTGAGCATATGGCATTAGGCTGCTTGTCCAGGGACACCTCAGCTCACTTTCACCTTTACCTGAAGGACACAGAGCTCTTTTTCTAACAATTCTCAACTCTCTTGTTGGCTGCTATCACACAGCTGCTAGAGAAAAGATGGGGCAAATCAAACCACTGTTATCCTCCCTGTGGTGAAAATGAACTCAACTCAGCAGCATCATGCTTCCCATACAAAAGCCATTTGTTAATGCACACACAAACTCCCTAAAGTTTCCATTCTCACCAAAATGCTATCAATTTTCTCCAGCTCTGCTCCAGTTAAGGGCACAAACATAAAAACTAAGTCTCTGAAGTAACCTATAAAAAGCAAGCATTTGTTTTATTCCCACTACTTGAAGCATAAATTTATGCTGCAGTTATACAATTAAGTCTCTCTGCCACAGTTTGGAGAGTATAAATGTCAAAAAAAACCCTGCATCAGCACTGAAAGTGGGAAACTGATACTGCACCCAACTAACTCTAACTTGTCCCACAACAGTTTACTACCACATGTTGATACAAATTTGAACAAAGATAAGCAATGGCAGTGAGAAGACTTCAGTATTAAAAACTACCCATCCACTACCAGTGTGAGAAATTACTGCAAACCAATTATACCAGAGCAGATTAACACTAATAACCGAGGTCTTCTGACAAAAAAGGAAAAGGCAAACACTGGCTAAATTATGCACATTTTTTCCTATATAAATGTTCCAAATTTTTAAATTTTTTTCAAACAGAACTAAACAACTACCCCAACTTTGTTATCTTGACTTTTCTTAACAACAATTTAGCTATTTTATGACAAATGACACCTCATTTAGAAATTTCTTTGATTCTTATTTTAAAAGTTCAAACATGTAACATTTCAATGTAGTCCTTATTTTCAAGGAATTGTGATCAAACCTAAAGTCAGTCATTTGCACAGCTTTATGCTATCCCTAAGCAACACAGATGGAGCAGGTGGGGAGTAGGTGGAGTGGATTATGAAAAATGATGTCTCATTCTTTGCATGAATGCAATATCAAAATCTTAGGTGGATGTGAAGAGAAGCTGTTTCAAGAGTGGTTAAAGAAAAGTAAAAAGGTAATGAGATAGAAGCAGTGTAAAGAATACACAGAACTTTAAAAATATAAGAAATCTGACGTATCAGAAGAACAAACAACTAAAGATCATTTAATTTTAAAGCTAGCTAGTGAGCACTGTCAATTACCTTGATCTTGGAAAGCACTAATTTAAATTTAAAAAATCAGAGTTGGATAAGCAGTAGATCTTTGTTCTTAAACCAGCTAACACTAACAATACATTCCAGTGCCAGTACCTCCTGTAACTGTTGGCAAGAAAATAGGTTTAAATCCTTACCATGGACTAACCATATGTCATTCTGGATGTCTTAGATGAAGCCCTGAAAAGCACCGACTCCAAGTCAGGCGGTTGCATTTGCTGAAATGCGTGCAGGTTATGACTCAGTACAGAATCACACAATGGACTGGATTGGAAAAGACCTTAAAGATCCCCTAACTCCACTTTTCCTGCCAAGGGCGGGGACACCTCCCTCTGTACCAGGCCTCATAGTACTATCCAACCTGGCCTTGAACAAATGATCACAAATCATGATACATTTTGGTCCCTTCTCTTCCACTCTCTAAACATCAATCAGCAGATCAATGTACAATAAAATTATTTACATGATGTAAGGAATTCACCAGTATGGATAACTTCCCTCAGCTCTTCCTGACTCCTTGGCATATAAGCAAAACACAGTTAGGTGTCTTCTCCAAAGAGTTCAAGAAGTAACTACTTGGCCAGCCAACAAACTTCTATACTTTTCCTAATAATCAGATCAACATTTTGCTGGCCAGACCAGCTACACCCCTTCCAGGCATTGTATTAGACAGTAGACAGCACTGTTCCGCACTGTTCCTTTCTATGAACCTTTACTATTAACACAAATCAATTCTCTGGTTTACAGTGACATTTGAATGAACAGGCTAGACAAAGATACTTAATCAATAAAGAACTTGCATATTTTTCTTTATCAAGATTTATTTTAAAGTTATCTGTATCCCATAATTAGAAGTTATTAAATTATAGGACAGAATTTAATTCCCATAGAAGAAAAAGAGCCTTGAATCTTAGCCATTGAATCAATTCTGTATCAACACAAAATCTGCCAAGTGTGGGATGTTTAGAGAGAATTCTAGCACACATGTAGCAGTCAGGCTAACACCATCCTCTGTAGACAGAGGGTAGCATAAAACTTTTGAGCAGCTGCTCCTTTTACAGAAATGAATCTATGACAATGTGTTCGATGAGTGATGGCTCTTAGATCACTGATGTGGCACAGCAGTATTTACAGCTACAAGGTACCAAAGTATAAGGTATGGCTACAAAGAAAGTAGCACTGAAATGGTATAATGGGTTCACGGAGCAAACAAAATACAGTTACTTTTTATGTCATCTCACCAGTGTACACATCTCCCTGCTAGAGAGGCATTTTCATAAGTTTTGGCATAAGTTATCTGGTTGGCTTCTTCTCTTCCTCTGCTTCATACCTGAAATCTACAAAAATGTTTGCCTCAGCTAAAATCAAGTCCAACACTGATGGATTTGGACGTATCTTGTTCTTGAATCTAAGCGGATATACAGATAAATTAGTCTCTACAAGGGCATTTGTAAGTGCACAGTTAGAATTTTAACTGTTTAATCACCTTGGCAAAAGGACACCAATACTTTTCCACATCTGCCAAGTGTCTGCTATCCATTAAGCTGGTTTTAGAAGTTTTCTACTAAAATTTTTCACATGCAAATGCTTATTCTCTTGAAATGAATATTTAATTAATACCTTATTACTTTTTCAATGAAAAATACAAAATCTAACTAATTTTGGTTAGTTTTTTTCTGTAGCCAGCAAAGCACTTTCAAACACGGACAATCCTTGAAGTGTTACACAACTACATTTAACAATGGCAAAAAAACCCTCCCTCCAAAGCTGCTTCCGAGAGAAACAGCAGGAGCATAGAAAGCAGTTGAAGAGCCCTACAGACAAAATAGATTAGTTTTGGAACTACTAAAGTCATTAGCATATTCATGATGTTGAGCATTCTACTTACTAGGTCATTCATATTTGTCTGGCTGGCTGGATGAATTTCTTCCAAGAACTCTAACACATAGAACGTGTATCTGTCCATGAGATGAACGCCAATCCCCAGGTCAGGCTGATGCTTAAAAACAACACACAGCAGTAATTGGGCATTTGCAAGAGAAAACTCAGTATTCAGGAGAGGGGACAGAATGTAACAGCATGTTGCAAAAGTTAGTAATAATTTTTTTTTGTTCTTAGGTAAATTATGCAAAGAAAATGGCCAGCTGTGAAGAAACCTACTGCTGATAAGCTGAACAATGCAGTTTATCTATAAACTGTAGCCTGGTAATATCTGTGTTTCCCAAAAAGCAGGGAACCCCTTCTTAATAGTCCAGCACGGATCTGTGGACTTTGAAAACAGGGCTGGGAGAGCCAGAGTATCTTCCAGCAGTGTGTGGGTTCAGGTAATCCTGTCCTGCTGCTTTTGGTCTGACTGGGATCTCTCCTATGGCTCCTTCTGTAATTCAGCTGGGATGTAATTACAGCAGGTGAAGGTTACTGTTTTGGTTTGCTTTACATAAAGTGTAATTTCCTCACACACACCTCTCAGCAGTCTTCCATAAGATTCCTTGCTACCCTAAGCAATGCATGAACTGGCCAGCAAGCACAGAAATCCATCATTAGCCTGGTTCTTTGGGACAGCACACAAAAACTAGCAGGAACAGTACACTTGCAAGTTTTGTCAAACCCCCACAAATTACCCTACACATTCAGCAATTAGAATAAAGGAAATCTTTAGTTAAAAGTCAGCAGGAATTGTGCTTTTAACTCAGGCATTCTGAAAATTGTCTTCAGGATGACACAAATCTACTTACTGACAAAGAATCTTCTCCTACTTGGCTGCTAGCCAAGGCCATTATATTGGGTGAATAAAATCGTTCATACATGGATGCTCCTTGGCAAGTATCAATAATAAACAACAATTCATTGTACCTGAAAGAGAGAAAACAGCCTCTTTACCCACTGCTACTTAAACACCATTCACATACTTTACCTTCCAGTTACCAGGGCAGCTGCTCAGAACCTAAGGAACAGAGCTCACCTTGATGGGTTTTAAGATTCAAGTTTGCCCAAAGCAATTCATTTGAGCAGCTTTAATTGCAGGAAGCTGAAAGCAAAAACTAAAACTCTGCTTTCTGAATGCAAACTCTCCCACAATTTTATGGACAACAGACAGTATCACTGCTGCAGGTCCAACCAGTAAGACATGCTGAAGTGTATTTTCAGGATATTCAGTATTCAATGCCTAAATAATGTTTATTTCTTACCTCCTTTTCTGCCACATCTGTTCAAAGGCATCAGCAAGTTCTACATTTGTGATTTCTTCAGAATCTTGAAATTTTAGGAACCCATTTCCACCATGGCCTGGCAGAAAAATCAGAAGTTAGGCAAGGAAGATATACAGCCTGGTTGATCATCTTTCTAAAACAAGGTAAACACAATTCCCTTTCTCCAGAGACAGTCCAGCAAAATAAAGTATTAGCACAGTAAAAACAGTACGCATTCACCATTTCAACTGGAAACTATATTGGCCTATATTAGCCTAAAATGCCTATATTGGCATTTTTTCTTAATTAGTATGACATGCTAAAACCATAAAAAAATCTTTTGATCGATCCTTTTGTTCATTTGGACTACTGATGCTTTCAACAAAGCATCCAACTGAGCAAGCATCAATAAATTGTACACATAAACCTGCAATTACCTGTCATATATATCAGAATATTGCTTCTGTCATCAGAAAGAAGACGTTTAGACCGTGGTGTGCTTGGTGGGATTCTTCCCGTTAAAACACGCAGGAAATTTTCGACAGTAACCTATGAATAGAAGCACAAAGTAATTTTCTAAAGATAAAAATATTGATCAGCTATCAATAACCTAGGCTGGGTTACAGAAATTAAATAATGGAACACTAAAATATGCAGTGTATCTAACCAGACATAGTATGGTATGGTATAAAATGCATAAACAGTTTCTGTGTAAGGTTTTACTTCAGGTTAAGAATCATGTGATACCTTTTTCTTTATCCCACTAAAATCAGCCTGTTGCTTAATGATATCCTATAAGTCTACCACCATTGTAACTTTTAAATACATTTACATTGATCTAAAAACCTGTCAGCATACAGCTTCATTGTGCTAATGCTGCTCCTGTACTCACAAAATGCTCCAACATTTGTGTGTGTTACCATGCGAAAACAAAAGTTTAAATTCGCTCCACAACTCAGGAAAGAAAAAATAAGATCAATTTGATTACATAAGTCTGAGTGATTAAATAAGATCCATCTGAGTGGAGACTGCAAGACATCCTATAAACACCACTTTCTCTGTAAGTATACATACACACAGCTCAAATGCCAGCAACAAATTCATACCCAGGGAAAAAAAGTGATAAAAAGAACCTAGCTCTATTCCAGTTCTGTGTCTTCACTTCTTTGTATACAGCTTCAGAGAAATAAAGCATCTACTATATACTTAAATACAATCCAATAAATCTTTAATAAACTGATGTGTAATTTTGTCAACCGGTGAAGACACTGCCTAGTGTGAAGGAATATTACATGAAAAGAAAGGTGACAGGATGCAGATTTTAATACAGTAATTGCTTTGTAGTAATGATTAAGTTATGGCTTTTGTTTTATTTTAAGAGCATAGGCTTAAGAATAGGAATTGACGTACATCTACCCAATAAACAATTGACTTGCACATCAAAATTTACACAGTAAATTTTGTGTTGGCAAAATGAGACACTGAACAGTCATTTCCAAAGAAATATTAGTAATGTGATTCTATTTTGTTATTTAAAATAGATACACTAAACACATTTCTAGTATAATTAACTTCAAATATAAACTCAAATATCAAGGAGAGGAGGGCTATGTATTTTAGACTCATGAGGTGATAATAAAAGCCAGCCCAAAACCAGTAATATGAACAGAAGGACTTCCTCAGACTTCAGGGATGCTGCATAAATCTTTAAACCAACACTAAAAAATAAAAACTCAGTATTTTAATTAAAGCAGTTACCTCATAGCTTCTGTAATCCACTTCCACATCATCTCCATAGACATTTAGCTCCATGTTTTTATGACTGAACACAGTAGCTGGCTTGGGATTTCTGGGATTGCATGCCATATCATCTGCCAGCATCAAGACAATGTGACTATGGAAAATTATAAAAAAAAATTTTAGCCATTCTACTTTCACATAAAAGTCAAACAGAAATTAGAACAACACTGTTCAACAATTACAACAATAGCTTGGATCATTAAAAAGATTCCTGGAACTGCAAGTGAAACTTTGCACAGTTACACCCTATTTCCTTATGAGCATCCTCAGTATCACAAGATATCACACACAGAAATGCAGCCTGCTGTCATTTATCTACAGGACTAAGTCAGGCCAACGATGTGCATGAGAGTATTTGACATCAGCAACTTCAGTATACAGGCTTGCCTGGACCCAGGCTGGCACAGCTTTTAATAAAAAAAAAAAAAATCAGAGATTTTTAAAGGGCACTAAAAACAACCAGCTCCATGAATCATGATAAATGTTTATTTTTAAGATGTGATTTTGAGGTTTGTTGGGAATTTTTGTCTTGTCAGTGTTTTGAAAGAAGTCTTGCAGCAAAGAAAGAAAAACAGATGAAGTAAGTTTGTCTAAGGAAAAAACATGCTCAAATCCACATAAAATTTGTTGTAAATGCTAAATAAACAGGCTCTCTCTGCTTGGAGAAAGATTCTTGACTATAGTCTAAAGCATTGCTGGCTTTTTGAAATTAATTCCAGATCTTTGGATATGGATAAGAAATGGATCCTGGTACTGAACAGAAATCTGTCACGCTGTAGATCTTGCAGGATTTTTAAAACTGACAACTATTTTGACTGTAATGGTGAAGACGGATGCGAAGAAGATGAAAGCTCTCAGGTAAGGGCAGGACCAGTGACAGAATTTCTGAGGCAGTGCCAAGGGCACCTGTGCTTCAAAGGCTGCACAGAAGAGAGGGCAGCTGCTTCTGAATGACACGTGCAAGAACAAAAGGCATCTTGCTGTGCCTTCCAGCCCACAGCACTCCGCAGTGAGTTCCCTTGGATTTATAACCTCAAAATGCATCTAAAAATTGAGTTTCAAAATCCTCTCTTTCAAAAATCAGAAAGTCACTTTTTCTTTATTTAATATAATAAACACAGGGAACAGGATAATAATGGCAGTGCATTCACAGTTGGGTGGGAGCTCACTGGGGACTCCAATTGTCCAGTTTTGGACTTGGACAAAAAAATGCTATACAAATTTAATCCATCAGAATATGCATTTTGCAGTGATGAAGCAGGCCACACTTCTTTAGGCAGGCATGCTGGAGAAACTTCCAGTCCTCTAAACTACCACTAAAAACCAGGACCACCAAGAATTCCATAGGAGCATAATTGTATAATAATTATACAATTATGCTTATTATACAATGGATGCCGGTGCCTCAAATTCACTTCCACAGTTCTGACAGAAGTAAATTACATTCTAAAAAAGCTGGATGGAACTGTGCCAACATTCCCAGAACTTCCAGAAGAATACAATGAAAAGACATTTTCGGGCCTTCCTACTCCTGCTGTCAAAGAAGAGACACTGTTTTAACCCTTGTGCTATCACTAGAGAAACACAACTTGTACGGACAAAAAAGTGGTTTCTCTAAAAAAATCATGCAAAATGGATTTTTTCAAGGCAACTGTCAATATGTAGGAGTTGCTCCTATAGTTCAGAGCCTTTAAAGACTCAGTGTAGTTACACATGTGGAAGTCTAACATCTTAGTACAGTCACAGTTACCAACTTCTCCACACTGAAAGGAAATTAAAGTATAGCAAGACATCTCTCACAGTAGTACTGACATTGTTGAGTGCATTTAGCAATTTTCCCATTATACTTTCACCAGTTTGCTAAGTGGTGCATTTGAGTGGCCACATCTAATTTAGTGGCCACATCTAATTAACCTGTTCCAAATGGAAATTTTATTATATAACTTGTTGCTTTTCCTTTAGAAAAACATTGCTGCACTTTTCACGACACTGATGTGTTTGCATTCTTCATTTTTACTTTTATCCAGGTAAATTGGGATGACAAATGTATTTCTATATTGCTCCAGACTGAGAACTTTAGTAGCACATTTGCAAGGAATTGGATTCACCAAAATTCCCTCACCTATCAGGAATGCCCAGTCTCTTGACACTTCTGTACACTGAAAGAGTATTTGCCACATGACGATAATTAAACCAGAATCGAGAGGTACACACCTTGAAAAGAGGAAAAAAAAGCATATTAAATAGTGTAAAGATATGAACTGGCCTGACACACTGCATCAGAAGAATGTGATTACAGGAATATTAAAATAGTAACAACTCAGAAAGACTATAGTATCACAAAGAAACTCATCATATAACCTGTACCAAAGAAAAAGATACTGAAAAGAAAAGTTTTAAAAAAAAAAAGTTCCTAGCATACTGACTCAAGATAAAATTGTCATAAACCCTTACTAAATATAGAAAGTGGCACTTTAGGGAATAATTCAGCAACAGTAAATGGATAAGCTGAACTTTTTCATTTGCTTTCTCCTTATCAAATTGAAGAAAGATCAAAGGAAGGGTTCTCATCTCAACAGCAAACCCATTCTGGGAGCATTCTTCCACAAAGGCACAAGTAAATTAATTCATGCAGAAGCCACACACAGGGGAAAATGCACTGAGGACATTCACTTTTAAGGAGTGAAAGTAAGAGCAAAGTGAGCTCTAACCAATACAAATACAAATGAATTTGAATACAAATTTTCAGAAACCTCAAGAGAGTTCAATTCCTACTGTTCTAACATGCAAGGGGTCAAGGCTCAGCCAATCCCTTTACTTACATACTCCCCAAAGCAGATTCTGATATAGACATTTCAAAAGCTTCTAAAAGAGGTGACTTTAAACCACAAAAACAGAGATGCAGGAAAAAGCATTTAGATAGGTTTTTTTAATTTTCCAGCTCTAAAGGTAGAGATGTAAGTTACTACGTAGCATCTCTTTCTCTACTTTTTTCATGAAAAGAACTGAGTTGTAGCTTAAGTAATAATAAAAATTCAGCCTGAAAGGATCCCCTTGTGTGTCTATCACCCTGTCAGTTAGGAAATCCAAAAAAGCTCACAGGAATCAGTCCATGAGGACATTTGCCTTTCAGCAAGATTTAAAGCTCTGAAAACAGTGACCAATTTAGCTGAGACATTTCAAATTACCATCATCTGCCCCCTGCCTCCATTACCTCCCTTACAACACAGTGGAAAGTGTGTCTAAGGTTTAAATGTAGTTACACACACTGCAGCACATTAATTCAAGCTATTGAAGAGGGGGGATTGCAGAATGACCCCAGGTTTGAAGTGCCTGACAGCAGTAAACCCCTCCCTGTTTTACTGCTTAAAAAAATAGTGCAGTTGTTACAAAACTTAACAATGAACCACTGAGAAAATACAACCAGCAGAAAACCTGTTCAGCACCGAAAGTGCAGGTCCTTGGACCTAATTTTCCACCTTCTTTGTGAGCTTTTATGGGTACTATTATTTGTTAATAGTATTAAAACAGTTATGTTATGTTTTAGGAGCTTCTAGTTTGTACATTGTAGAATATAGAAATTATTCCTTCTACTTCAATTAGTTACCGTTAACTTTCCTTTATATTGCTCAGTTTTAGTAGCTGGAAAACAAACAGCTGCTACTGAGTAATTACAACAGTGTTCTGAAACAAAGTAGTCATTAAGACCTGAATTGTGATTAAGAACCAATTGTGCAGCATGATTCAAAGCTAATAAAAGTCACATGGCAAAGAAAAAAAGAATCAGAGTTAGAACAGTTGATCTAAACGCTATGTTGCCTTAACTGATTTTATTTCTAGCCTGTTATCACAAGTTAACAGATTGAATAAGAACAAAATTGAGATATAAATTCTACCTTTTTGGTCAAAGAGACCAGACTTCCCTGGTATCAGATTTACACCTTTTTTTTCAATATGCAGTATGCTAATTTAACTATTTTAATGCTCTCAGAATTTTTGTTTTATGAATCCTGGCATGTAGCTAGACACACTGGGTGCTTAATTCAGTCACATTGAATAGGTAATTTCATTATAGTTTAATAAATTTGCAGACACAATTTCAAATTCATTAATTTCCAAATGTTTCTCTTTCCATTTCTTTCAAATGAGCAGGACTCTTGAATGACTGCTGCAATTATGGCTCCTGATGAAAAGTTATCAGCTTTACTGGAGGAAAACAACCTGGACCATGCTTACCAAAACTGCCCAGTTATTTGTATGTCCACTTCTAAAAAACTGTTCTGCTTGATCCTGAAAGATGAACAAAATTTTAGATTCTTCAGCAGTAAGAAAGAAATGACCACTCATAGTTTTGTTATTTCCACTATAGCGTTCAGTGTATATGTTTACCACATATTAATACTGAATAAACCTTAGAAAAACTGTGAGAGATATTTTTCTTAACATTAGCACATTTCATGTGAATTACTTCTGCAAATCTTTCCCTGAAACTTGCTACAGAACAAAGAGGAACTATCAGTCACTTGTAGCTTAGTTAAAACCAAAAACCCACACAGCTCCACTCTGAAGGACACTCCAAGAACAAAATAATATGATTTATTGACCTACAGTTTTATCCTTAACGAGAAAAGAGGCTTGGATTCAATTCCATTAAATTTTCAAAAGTGAGTAAGAGAACCTGCAGTTTTAACCCACTTTAAATCCAAGGTGGTTACATTTATCTTCCAAAATCAGGATCTATGACAGCAACCTTCTGTATAATCTGTGCTCTCCACAGCTCCCACTTTCCTTTACAGATGAGAGGGCCCTTTCTCCTTAACAAAGAGCATAGATCAGGACACAAAAAAGAGCTAAGACTTCCCAGAGGTACGGGAATAAGTCTGTCATAGGGCAACCATGCAAATCTGCTGACTCTTAAATCAGACAACTCTGAAGAGTTCTGGGATGATGCTTGTGGTCTTACACAAAATACACAGTATCAGAAACAGTGTTGTACTTCAAGCAGCAAACAACTTGTAGTTTAATTAGTCATCCAGAGACTGTAAGAATATTTCTATTGTTCGGGGTGCGGGGGTTGTTTGGTCCTAGTCGTAATTAATTTCTAGCATAACAATTTGTTAATAACGCAGAATTCGAAAGCAAACAACACTCCAGATGCAGCGTGGGCACAGTGCATTAAGCTAATTGCTGAAACATGAAATTACTCCCACCTGACAAACCCACTGGCACCTGCCGTGTGCAGGCCCTCGCACCTTCGGGATGGGCCCGGGAGCCCGGGCCGCTCCTGCGCCCCCGGCTTGGTCCAGCGAAAGATTCCAAATTGCAATGTGTTAATAACGCAGGAGTCGAAAGCA
>JAHLSL010000008.1:11390156-11404471 GCA_025920805.1 Petroica traversi
GCCCTGCCTGTTCCCGGTGCTGTGCCCTGCCCGTTCCCTGGGCCGTGCCCTGCCTGTTCCCGGGGCCGTGCCCTGCCCGTTCTCGGTGCCCCTGCTCTGAGCACGCCGGGCGCTCGGTCACGTTTAGAGCTCTCCCGGCCTCCCCGGCTCTGGAGAGCCCGCTCCAGTCCGGTTCGGCAGAGCAGAGGCGGTCAGGGCGGCAGGTCTGGCCGCTGCCTTGGGCACACGAGTTCACCGTGGCTCCGTCAGGAGCTGCTGCTGAAAAACATCGGCCCCGCATCTCGCCTTTGGCTTGGTTGGCTCCTGCGGGTGGAACAGCAGCCGCTTCTCAGCCACCTTCTGAAAAGTCCCTGAAATCCTAGTTGGGGTCACTAAGAGGGCAGGGCATGGTGAGCTGTGGGCCAAGGGTGGCCACAGGGCTGCCATCCTGAGGGGATGGCTCAGGAAAGGGACCACCTTTGGCAAGGGAGGGAGCAGGATCTAAGGTAGATTTTTTTTTCTTCATGAAGCCTTGTTATAGCTTTGCCTGTAGTGCATGCATCCCTCAGAGCTGATATATCATCAAATCATCAAATTTTTATTTCAATCTATTGAACAACCTGGTATGATTCTTTTATTTCCACTATCTCATCTTGTCACTGCTTTGTTCAACTGCCTGATGCCTTCCATTAGTGAAGATGCAGAATCTGCCCTGAACCATGGAAGCTGTTTCCTGCTCTGTGTACTTGTCACCAGTAATGACTTTCTCAGACAGGAACATATTTCCATGTATTGGTGCTGGAATTTCAATAGCATCACGTTTGCTGATTTAAAGCATCACTGGTTTCCTTGACAAAAATAATCACCTGTTATTAGATGGTACTTGCTCCCTTCAGAATACCACAGCCACCAGCTCCTGTTGTGCCTGAACCCACCTCCTGTGTGAGCCTATTGTGAACCTGCTGAGAAGTGCTATAGTTGTCAAATTCTCTTGGTGCCTGCTTGTCAGCTGCACTGCTTATCTTCTTCTGCCAGAAAGCTAAATGAATGTAGGGCCAAGATCAAGCTCTTTTCTTGGCCCTTCAAATGCTTCCACTTCGGTCTCTTGAACATTGTCAAATGTTCTCAGTAACTCTAAAGGATAGGCAAGGATAATGCTAGAGGATCTCTCCAAACATGTAGTCATGCAGTTTGGTAAACTGATGAGTTGGTTTAATGTTCCTCTACTTGGATAGCACCTCATTTCTGCTCCCATGTGGCGTTGGGCAAAAAACACGTGACAGAAGGTCTGAGCCTTGACTGAACTTCTTTCAGTTAAGCTGACTTCCTTGCTATTTGCATTTATTACAAATATTCATCCTTTGGTAACATGCACCTTTTCACTCAGAAATAATGCCAGCAGCTGTATCCTGGTGATCCATCTTTGAACCAGACATAAGTCCTGATGTTTGTACCACATGAAAAGTTATGTCAAATATGGCCTAAGGGTGGCTTTTGGCTTACCAAGAAACATTCCTGGCATGAGAAGTAATGAACATATTTTCTGTGAATAAAGTTTAAAATCATCCTGTTTGCCTACAAACTCCTGAACCTCCTGAAATCTGTATCAGTGGTGACCACAGTTTTTTCACTCTCTGGAATGCTAGACTTTATAGTTTTAATAGCATTCTTTAAAGGTCACTGTGTATGATTTGCTACTTAAGAAAATAAATGAGAAAAGTGGAACAAAACCCTCACGTGGCATTGGAATTATATAAACACAGGTGAAGAACTGCAACAAATTTTCCTTTCTTAGTGGATCACTTGTGTTTCTCATGGTTGCATGTGATTGGGTTTGCAATCCACAGGAGCATTCAGCTGGCTCCTGGTGCAAAATTGTAGCTGCAGACTCGTGGTTCTTGTGTCCCCTGGTGCCACCTGCACTGTGAGCAGTGTTTGGATCAGCTCCAGGCACAGTGCAGGGAGTACTGTTTGATTGTAGGTGTTCAGGTCATGTTCTGCCTTTCCATCTCAGGGCAGAGACAGCGCCGAGTTAAGGCAGACTCAGCTGCACAAGCTCATTGGAACATTCCAAAACAATGCCAGTTATTCCCTCTGATTTATATGCTGTGTAATACAGTGCATCACCTTCTTAGGTCTGTCTCTGGTTTGCCTTCTGAATTCCCTTAGCCTGCTTGAGTGTATTTCCTAATGGATCTATTTTTCCTTCTACTTCTGGTTTTTATTTTTTTACAAGCTCAATCTTTAATGGGCTTTAGTATTCATCAGACATATATGAGTGAGCCAGCGCTTCAGGCATTATTCCTGGAGGTGGTATCACTTCTCTTTTTTTTCTCCAGCAAGACAGTACCAACAGCTTTGTCCTCATTTTTTTCATCTTTATTCCCTTAGGCAGCTCTCAGTACATGCTTCCATGCCTGTACAGGATTTCTGTCTAGAAGTAAAGCTCCATGCTGTCTGCTTCTGTTTCTTCATTCTGGTTTGTTTCCACGCTAATAACAGTATTTTTCATGCTCTGAGTGTCTTTAGCTTGACCTTTGCCACAATGTGTCTTGTACTTCCTGGTTAGTAATTAGAAAGGACACCAAATGTGTACCCAAAATGATTTGTAATTATAACGACTGTTTAAAAAGCTGCTGTAACTGCAGCTGGTATTCACATTGGTGCACATCTTGGTGCCCTTCCAGATTCTTTCCTCCTCCAGCAGGTTGCTCAGGCCCTAATCCTCTAATCTACACCCTCTAGAAATTGCCCTTTATGAGCCATCTGTCAGTTTGCTCCTGTCCAGCGTGGAGCAAACAAGCCTTGCCTTCCAGTGAGGAGGAGCAGCAACCCCAAGTGTAACCCCATAAGCTCCTAAACCAGGGATTTATGAGGCTGGAGTTCACCTGACACTTTCTGATCACAAACTTGGGTTTTTTCTATACCAGAATGCCAATTAAATATCTGTATTTTTTGGGTATTTACCTTGATTTTATTACCAATTTGTATCACAGTTTATATCTTTCTATACTCTTGATCACTGTTCTGTGTCTGCTTTCCTATTTGTATTGGACTTGCATGTACTGTCTGATAATTATCTACTGTATAAGAGAAAAAAATATATTTTTGGCTGTATTTATTATGCTTCCAAAAGAAAAATTAAAAGAAGTTCTTGTAATGACACGTCAACAAGAGTGATTCTTAAGGAGTCATTAATAATAGCTTGACTCTACTATCTCACTTAAAAATGCAGATTTATTGCTTTCTTCATTTTGACTGTCAATACAAAAGATTTTAAAAAGGCCAAAAACAAGTCTACTGTATTTAGTCTCTCAGCTGATAAAATGGCAACAGTAATTAAATTATTGATTGATCTCACTCATTTGGAGTTTTTTCCCTTCTGTTAATGGAAGACTGGCTAGACTACAGAATGCTCATACTTTGAAAATATTTACATTAGCAAAGTAATACTGATTAAAAATT
The DNA here is from genome assembly GCA_025920805.1 of Petroica traversi. Taxonomy (NCBI): domain Eukaryota; kingdom Metazoa; phylum Chordata; class Aves; order Passeriformes; family Petroicidae; genus Petroica; species Petroica traversi. Next base: position 11,393,601 of record JAHLSL010000008.1, read on the forward strand.
GGCAAAATTAATATGATTAAAGTAATAGATACAAAACTTCCAAAGGAAAATTATTTAAAGAAGACTTATTTCTAATTTTACAGAGCTGGAACAGTTGTACTCAAGAGTGTTTATCAATATATTCTCTTTGTACTCTGGCAAAACACAATAGACCGTACTCATCTGTTCATCCACGGCATCAAGTGGCTTAACTCTACATTGGAATCCAACTAGACAGAATTTGTTACTGTTATTTACAAAGTGGGATTACAGACATAATGTTTTACAGGCCTTTTAAGGTCAGGGAGAACACATTGAAGCCTACAATGAAATTCAGTTGACATTTGTTCTGAATGAATTAACCATCTACCTTGTTCTGTCATTAATGATGTAAATATTACCAGGCGTGGCATTTCCATACTGTTGAATAGTGTGATAAGCCAGTATTTCATCTTCAGAAGACATGAAGTTACCAACCATCCAATAATTTATTCTGTTGGCAAAAAAAAGGTAAAATATGGTAAGACAAAACAAGGAAAAACAGTGGTAGCTTGTTGAGGTAGTTTATTGGGTGCATCACATTTAGTCTTTGTGCATCAGTATTTTTCTCAATAGAAAAAGCTGAAAATATTTTCTCAAGCATTATTAAAAGAGCAAAATATGTGAAAAAGACAGCAGCAACCCCCCCCCACAATGTATTATCTGTTTAAAACATTATTAAAAATTACCCTCCCATTGTATTTTTTCATTAGTATTTCAAAAGGGTTCATTCTCAAATAGAAAATTCATGGGCTTCTTAATTAGGAACAAGATAAGAATCTTAATTAAATTGCCCTAAATAATACTAAGTTTAGAACCAGTTTTACCTTTGACTTCAAGCAGTGGATATAACACAGTGAGTTTTAGAATTGTTAAGGATTCATCACTTTCATTCCACTGCCAGTTGTGACATCTCTATGATGAATCTCTGTCCTGAACACACCAAGTACTGAGTGTCTCAGGAAAGTCCTCCTTGTAGGGGCTGAGCTGAAGTGGGCTCAGCTCTGCTGGTTAAATTAACTCCAATAAAGGTCAATATTGCTGATAGACCCATTTTAGCTCCCAAACCAATACTTAAAGCTATTGTGTGTTCTCTCACTTCAGCCTGCAATCTAAATATAACCTTTTGTCTTTCAAGTAATTGTCTTCATTTGCAAGCAAGGGGTTTTGTATTCCACTGAGGACTGCTCATCAGCTGTATGAGAAAACAAACAAAACATTTGAAAAAAAAAAAAGGCTGAATGCACATCACTTTACTTGAAAAAAGTTAATATTATGAAAATCTTATTAGAAATAAGATCTACAATGAGCCCTGAGTCAACTCTATAAAAGGTTACTTATACTCCAAGTACAATAACATTGATTAACATTAAATAGTTGTACAGTGACTAAAACTGAATCCAGTATATTGCCAGGAAAGGTTATGCAGATCAATGTGTGATGAGTACTGAAATGTTACTAGACCTGATTAGTGCAAGAGTGTATTTGAGAAGCAAAATTTAAGACAAATCCAAAAATAGGCCACTAAGGAATTTAAGGAAATATTCTCAATGAAATGAATAGCTGAATATTTAAAAATGTAAATATACATTATTTTTATTGTTTTGTTGTTGCTGTTATTATAATTATTGCTATTTATTATTATTGATAATAATAATAATAATTATTATTATTATAGTGTTTATCCAGGAGTTATAAGGAAGAACAGACTGAAACAGCCCAACAAATTTTTAGACAAAACCTTACTTGTACTTTTTAGAACAGCTGCTCAGCACTGGATCAGCAAACCTTAATAATTTCCCAGTCTACTCAAACTGTGTAAGGCAGAGAGAGCATTTTGTTCTCTCTTTAGCTTCATTTACCAGGATTCTGTAAAAGCTTCTGTGGATCAGGAAAGTTCTCATGCTGAACTAAGCATGGAGTATCCTTCAACAAACTACAAGTTCTAACTCCATGCTCTTGGAAATTAAAAGTATCCATTTCTGTGAGCTCATTTACGGAAACTCTTCTCAAGCACAAATGCCAGAATGAGTTCATAAATTGAAATCATAGTGCTTGGCAGCCAGATTTTGCTATGATTTATAAAAATGAAGTATTTTTGAAATTTCTTTCTGTGCAGGTTGGTAAAAGGCCTTTTCACCATGACAGTGCTGGCACTCAGTGCAAGGTGGAATTTTACTTTAAAAATTAAATGAGCTATTACTAAGCAGAAAGTCTGGGGGGAAAACAACATATTCAGCAAGAAAGTAAATCAGGGACTTCTCAACCCACCAAATACTTCCTTTCTTAAAAGCCAAATGGTGTGGCCTAAGTTAATGAGGATAACGAGTAAACTGAGAACTGCCCACACAAGAATGCATTGATGTAAAATCTGTGAAAGTTTCTCTATATTGTTTTGCAACTCATGAATAAAGAATCCAAACCCCTCGTTTTTACCTGTCTTTTATCTTTGTCCTAAGGAGTGTATCCTGATAAGATTTTTCTAACTGAAAGAGACCATCAAGTAAAAGGTCTAGTGATAATTGGAATTACCAATACATGAATATGTACCTGTCATTTCTATGTATCTCTCCTGTGACCTGAACTAGTTGTTTTTGCTGCTAAATAGCTATATCACATGAAAATGTAAAAGCTACATTTACTGCAGTTAATGACCTTTTACATTTTAATGTAGGCATTTGAATTTACATGTTCATTCAAGGTGGTAGATTTTCACATGGAGAAAAGACATCAATCAGTCAATCAATTTCAATTAATCAGTGCCTTAATAGATGCATTTGCAAAAGCATTACCTCAGCAAAAATTATCTTCTTGCACTTGAACTCTCTTAGTTATCAAGGATTTCCCTAAACAAAATTTCTCTCATTATAATATTATGTAAGTGCTAAGAAAAAACCCTTGCATTTTAGCTGCATGAGCATATTAAATATAGATATAAAAAAATAATAATAAATACCATTACCATGTACAGAAATTGAAGGATTCTAGATCTAAGTTTCACAAACAGAACAGGTTAACACTATTCTTTTCACAATAATGACCTCAAAATCATTATATGAGGTCAAGGGCACATAATTTTAGTAGCTACCTAGCTTTAGAATAAAGATAGTAATCATTTGACATTGTTAAATGAAAAAATAATTAATGCTTTTTAGCTCCACAGCACCTCTTACTGAAAGATCTCAAGGCAGTCGATGTTGGTTTCATGTCATCTTGAACCTGGATCCTTCAAACACTATTCAAAAACTTGGGGCATAACTAATACAAATTTTTGTTTCCATCCGATTCTGCTTGCCTGCGTATTTTCACAAGATTAGGAAAGCAGTTTAATTTTTTTAATTGCCATATATGACCATGGCGTAAGAAGCATTTTTAATACAGATTCTTTTCCATGGATCGATTTTTGTCACATAGGAGACTGAACATATTTTGCCTTCTTTATATCCTCATCTAGGAACCAGAACAGTGTGAATCTTTTCATTTCCTTCAGTAATTCCATGTTTAGTTATGATGGTCTAAAATTGGCAAATTGTATCAAATCTTTTTGTGAAATAAATTAATCTTCATTCATTATGCTATTTATTGCCTGTGAATTCTAGAGACAAAATATATTTTCTCTCTCATAGGAGATCCTCATATGTTCATTAATCAAGAATTTGTTTTGGAAAGGAATTATGTCTGTGTGTGTATTGGTAATATTGAGTGGTAAAACCAAGATATTTTTTCAAGAGATTGCTCATAAATCAACAAAAGAAGTCAGCTAGAGAAGCTGTACATTCTACCCCTATAGGTCAAGTTTTCCTTTTCCCTAGCTCAGAGGCTGAGACAGTAAGGTTCCAGTAGAAAGCCAGCAATCAATAATTTTCAATCAATATAAACAGAAAAATGTCAGCTACACTACAGGGTAATTCAAAAAACTTTTTCCAAAACTGATTTATAGGTGATTCAGCTGTTTATTGTAAAGAAAGGAGTAATTTAAGGGTTCTTTGAATATTCAAGTCTTGTCCAAATAATACCAACTCAGCTGTAAGCCAATGACCACTTTGCCAAATACACAAGAGTTAAAATTGGCATTTTTTAAAATTCCTGAACATTTTTTAATAAATCAGAAAACTGCAGCCACTGAGTTTCTCACTTGTACAGCTGTGTCATGGTAACCTCGCTCTGCTGGTAAGGAGTTCACACAGGAGCAGAACTTGGTGAGGAATTCTCCTGAAAACAGTGATCCTTAATTAACTTCTCCTGAACCTGCCTTGCCATGGCTCCAACATCCAGCTCTACTTTCCAGAGCACAATTGCCTAATCTCTTACAAGGTATTGCTAAGGCAGAGCCAAGGGCCCTGGGCAGCCCTGCACTTCAACAACTACTTCATATTATTGGGTAGCACGACAAGAAAAAGAAAGGTCTTGGTGATTCAACAAGGGCTGAAGATTATTAGCAATTTCCAGTATTATAAACTCCATGGTGTTAGGTTGTGTCAAATACTAGATTCAACTCTTTTCTTCCATTTAGCCAAAAGTTTTCAACCCATGAGCTTGAGTTCAAGTTCAACCCTCATGTGATAGTTCCACCAGCACTTATCTTTGCTAATAAGCCATCTGGCAGGGTGTCAGCTTCTATGGAAAACAGGTGTTTGATCCAATTCTCATTCGTTAATACTGTCAAGAAAGCATTCACTGAAGTTGGTGACTAAATTCAGGCAATGTTCTCCTACGTCAGCAGAAAGACAGGATGAATTTTAAATTAACATTAAAGCATTTCTTTGCTTAAAACATTTGCCAGTTTCTCTCACGTCTCTCAACTTACCCCATTGTATCTTCAGGTGCAATTTCTTTATCTTGCCTACATTCTATGTTCTGATTTGTATCTAATTATTACATAATGTGCATATTTTAATCTCTAGATACTGCATTCTATTCATTGCAATGCAAGAACAAGAAGTTAAAGGGATGAGTTCAAGAACATTAGGTCATGAAAAAATTACTTAGGCAAAATTAAAATCCTCCCCATCCCCCACAAAATGTGTTCCTTACAGTAGAATTCAGAGTTGTGAGACAATACCTGCCAAAGTTACAGCCTTTCTGGGTCTAAAAAAGAAGGTTTGGGTGGTCATTCCCCACTTTATTATGGAATATAGAAAACAAAGAAAGCTTTAGCTCTAGAAAAGCTAAGAAGGAGAAGTAAACACCAGTGTCTCACCAACATTTTGACAGCTACTGCTCTGTGGTGCATACTGGATACACACTGAATATAAAAACTGGAAACTCTACTTTTTTACCAGAATACTGTAGTTATCACTATGGCCATTTTTTGAAAACAGAACATACGAACACCATTTCATTGTGAATCCTAATTATAAAAAATTGCCATGTCATGAAACAAGATTTTTATTTTCTTAACATATATTTTATTCTTTGGCATACATGTACCAACCATGTACCTGACCAAAATTAATGGTTCTCATGTTTGAGTAGTGAGAAAAATCTGCATTTATAAATGCCTTTCATATGAGAAAATAGTCCATCCAGGAATCCTTCTCTTGACCCTAGATAAGAACAAATTGTATCAAATAAAATGTCACCCTTTTTTCCCTTTGACTTGACATCACAATGTTTTGAGCCACTCTGAAGATATAAGCATCAAAAAATGTTGAAGGTTTCTCAGTGTGAGCAATCCCTGAAATCATTATGAGATTTTTCTAAGCCCTTCAAACAGGAAGTTGGTATTACTGCAATTCATTTAGCTTTCTATTAAAAAACATAGTCAAGATGCTTATCTGTTCAAGAGCTGTACTTTGTGAAAGATGATTTTCAAGTAGGGAAGATTTTCACCACATGACTGAATAGCAAGTTAGAGAAATAATGTCATAATGCATTGGTCCATTTAACCACTGAAATAAAACCCAAATGCCAAGTAACTGGGACTTGTGCTTTCTAACTGTCTTGAATTCCATAGTGTTCCCAAGATGAATTCTATAGCTGTGCTTGAATTCTTTTCTATTCCCACCACCACCACCCACAAGTCATTATTCAGTTCAAGCCTGTTTTATTGACTGAATTTTGCTGTTTTTTCTGTGTTTTGTTTTGGTGGTTTCTTCTACAGCTACACAAATTCCCTTAACTCATAAAGAGTAAACTAGATGAACAAAAATTATTAACTGGGGACAATACATAGATTAGAATCTTAAAATCTGTGGCTGGACCCTTAGCACTTTATTGGAAAAAAAGTCACACCACATTTATAAGTTTTTGAAAATTTAGTATCCACTGATTTGTAGTATTTATTAATCGGTTACTGAAAAATGGTAATTGAGGAACATAAAATAATCCTCCCAAGGAAGAATTTCTGTAACACTGTGGGGAAAGGGGGAGATTCAGTTTGACTGACATAAAATAAAACCTAAAGGCATCAAGAAAGTCTGTGTAAGCCCTCAATCTGTGTTCTCCCCGAGAGTGATCAGCTGTCTTAGGGACAAGGAAAACCTCTACAGACCTCCTGCTTTTGATCTCTCAGAGATTTAAGGACTTTCTGAGATAGTAACCTTGAATTTATTAAGCTACATAATGCTGTACAATATCCTTATACTATCTAATTATTGTAAGCCAAATCAAGGATAAAAAAATACAAAAATGCTTTATAATGGGTAATAATTTAACAACTGTTAACAAGAAAAAAAGCAGCAATTTGCCTTGAAAATAAAGATACATAAGAATAAGAAAAACAACTTTTGCAAATACTAGAAGCTGAGAAATAAATGTGAGAGATTTAAGAACTGTTAAAAAATGAGAAGAGAAACAAAATAACATAAAACCCAATGGTCAGAGGGATGCAACAGCATTTAAAAGAGCTTTTTTTCTGAAGAAAGAAAGAAAAAGATCCTTACAATATGCGTGCAATATGCTTGCATAGTTTTATCAAAAGCAATTGACAGACTTCACTAAATATTTCTGTTCTGTATATAGAGAAATGATCAGATGATGTAATTATACCATAGCATGATAATGAAACATTCTCCATTAGAACTGTAGTCAAGTAAGTTTTATAAATAGTAGTCACCAAAAATAACTGAGTAAATCTGCATATTTGGATAAGTTGTATCAGAGTTTTGAAACAGCTGGAAAGAATAGGAAAGGGAAAAACTGGGAAGGAACGCCAAGAACTCTTGAAATATTTACATTCTGGGAATATGCTAGACCAGTACTTTCTAAGGGTGGCACAGGGAGTTATAGCCCTGGCCATCTAACATGGAACTTGGTGAAAAAACATAACTGATAAGAATATACTGGAATATAGATTATATGAAATTTAATTAATGCCTGCCAATACCAGTTTCTGAAAAAAGATCCTCCCAGATCTATACACAGATACTTGTTCAAGAAGGTTTCTTTTGGCTGATGAAAAAAAAAAGTGCTGATCTGGTGACATTTACTCACTGCTGCAAAATTTTTTCTTTAAGAAACCTGAGTGAATCAAAATGTGAGTATATATTAAATGACTAATTGACTGGCCTCAAAAGTGAAGTGTAAATGGGAAATACTAAGTGAGTCTCTGTTTTGATCCCATGGAAGCTGTGGTTTTTGGCCATGTGCTGTATCATATTTGATTACCAAAGCCAAAGAAAGTCACTGGTACCAGGGGCAGGCAGTGGGAACTCCCAGAGGGGGCAGCTCACTGGTACTGAGCAGGCAGAATAAAGTGCAGGTGTTGATGCTGCAGTGGAGGAATCTGAGAGAGAAAAGAGTGGAGGGCAGAGCTGCTGGGAGCCTGCCAGGTACCAGCTCAGGGTGAGCCCTGCTCCAACCAGGGCACAGATCAGTCCTTCAGCAGGGAAACAACATAGGGAGGGTGTGGGGTTGTCACAGGCAGGCTGCAACAGCAGAACTCTGTGTCCTGCTCGATGCCTCTACCTGCCACTCAAGATGCATTTGGATAAATTGGAGAGTTCAGGGAAGGGCCACAAGAATGATTATACTGTAATTGGAAAATAAGAAGTACAGCTATTTAGTTTATCATAACAAAGAGGGACTTAATCATAGGATTTCTTTAAAATGTTTTTTTTTCAGTAGACTGAAATATCTCCTCAAACCTTTAAGTGGCACGATCTTTCTTCCCTCCCATGTTCTATTCATCTTGGTGTCCTCAAAATTTACATAAAATGTTAATTCTGGAACTTACTGAAATCTAGATCCAGAAATCAGATTTTTCTTAGCTGATTTTTCACTACTTTTCAATTAGTGATTTAATTCACTTAAGTAACATGTTCAGGTACCAGCAGAAAAGAAAAAAAAAAAGTCTATCAAAGTGGAAAAGAAAGGTGGGGGAAACACCAGGTTCAAAAAAAAAGTTAGCACTGTAGCAAATGAGCCTGGAAAGGGATTTCTCATAAAAATGAAAAGATCACTTTAGCAATCTTGGATTAATTTATACCACACTAAATGCAATATGGGGTTGCAAGTAAGTTCCAAATTTACATAAAAATGCACACCATTTCTGGATCCGAAGCATATAATTCAGCATATTCTATTAAAAAGGCTGCACATAATTGGTTTACTCATAGAATCTACAAATTCAAACTGTCCACATATCAGCCTGTATAAGCACATCAATCCATGGACATTGGTTCTGATTTAATAAAGACGTCTGGTAGAGCAGCAACTTGTGTGACAAATCCAGCCACTTGAACAGGCACTAGACAAAAAAAATAAAAGTTTATAATATACTGGGGTATTCTGAAGTGATTTTTGAAAACACAGAACCTAATTAAGGTTTGACTGAAGGCTATGGGTGTTGTGAAATTGGTTTAACCAAGAAGAAGAGAAGGTCCAGAGCACCAGCTGATCCCTGAAAATACTGATTCATCTTAGAGCATCTTCATGTAGCTCCTGGAGGAAACAAGAAGAATGAGAATGGAATCTGCCCAACGCTATAGGGTCCATAAGCAGTTTTCAAGATTAATTTTCAGAAATGTTACCATTTTGATTGCAAAATTTTGTTCTTTCTATTGTAGCTTCTTCCCCTCCAGAAAAGGTAGGAAATAACAAAAGTGATCTTTCTGTCCCACCCAGTACCCTAAAGAGCTGCCTGCACCTTCAGGAATGGGCTGGAACTCAAATGAATTCCCATTCCTTGGAGCATTTTTACATCCTATATTATTTTCTAAGGCAGTGAGACCACTTCACTCCCACCTGCACTCTTGATCAGACACTTACACAACAAAGAGCTCACCTTTGAACAGCTCCCTTTATGTTACCTGCACAACAAATAACCCAGCTTTTTGTGCCCCTCTAGCTCATCTCTGCTTAATCCTTCACTGTCAATGTTCTTCAGAGCCTTTGAGAAGTTTCCACCTGCGACCCTGCTTCAATAAGGGGATTCATCTGACAGCCAATGCATAACAAATCGCTTCTAGAAGGAGGTATCGTATTATTAGATCCAAAAATATCCTTTCCAGATACATTTCACACATTTGCTCTGATAGATTTCCTAAATGGCTGTATTTGTTCTGAGGTGGTAATTTCTGCAACACAGAATTTGATTTTGTGCAACAAAACAACATTTTGAACAACAATGAAGATGTGCATAATGAGGATAGTTTTACAGCAGGACAGTTATTTCTGTTATTTTATTTTCTGTTAGCATTATCTAACTGAGCAAAATGCCAGGAAGCCTACAGTAAAAAAACAACAAGTAGGACAAGACTTTACATAAACGTATTTCACATTCCTGAGGAAGATGCCATGGAAAGCATGTGAAAGGAAATATTTTTCTCTTGCTAAACCAGGACATTGGATAAGGTACTAATTTACCCATATATGTTGAATATATAAAAATGTATCTTCCAAAAGCCTATAAATGGAATTAATGTAAGACAATGATAATACAGATGAAATAATTTTTTCTATCAAGAAACAAAATTAAAAAATTTAAACCCACAAAATGCCGAAACCACAGCTCTGTGTTCCTAAATAGAATAGGCTTCTTTTAGCCCTCCTTAACAAAGACCTTATTTTAAGAAAATATCTATTTAATTTAATTCCATCTTCCTCTTGTCAACCTTAATTTAAGGTCTTTTAAAAGCAATTATATCTCATATATTTTGATTAGGACATTGGAGCCTACTCATTTTACTCAATCAAAATTAAGGCACCGTGCTTTTCAATGAATTTACATTTGGATGGATTAAAATTTTAGCAGAAGGAAGTAAGGTTCAAGCCACATCCAGATTTTTCAGGAGGATAAGAAAAACTGCAGATGAATGCTGATTAAACTCTCCAGTGAAGACCAAAGTCTTCCTTGAACATGTAGGAAGGTCAATTCAGTGTCTGCAGCTTCTCTAAGTAGACACCACTGCATTCCCAGTAAACCAGAGCTGGAAAGGCTCTTAATCCAAATTGCAGAACCACTCCAGCTGTGGTTCTCCAGTAGCTTTGCCCTGAAACAGGTTTGCCCAGAGAGCTGTGTGTGCTCCAAGCCTGAAAGGGTCCAAAGCCAGGTTGGGTGATATTTGAGTGGCACCCCTGCCCATGGCAGGGGGCAGAAATAAATGATCTCTAAGGCTCCTTCCAAACCATTCTATGATCCTGTGGGCCATCCATCAGTCAATACCTGTGAAGGGACTTTGTTGCTGCCCTTTACCTGGAAGCTGCTGGGAGTATTTGGATGACTTGGAAAACCAGCCAGTCCAATTTGTCATTAGATGATCATGGGGCTGCCTTCTGGGCAGCAATTAACAGTTCATGGAATGAACAAGGACTGGAAGCCTCTCCAGGAGAAAGGAAAGTATCTACATAAAAACCTGGAGGCTGGGCTGAGGAGAACGAGGAACATGGCTGCAGCTGAGAGGGAGAAGCTT
>JAHLSL010000008.1:11409471-11478670 GCA_025920805.1 Petroica traversi
CCGAGCCAACTTGGGTGTCCGCAGGGCAAGGGAGCGCCGAGGAATGCGGGCTCGGGGCGTCCTTCATCGGTCGGGGGGAAGGAAAAAGCCGCAACTGTTTAGTCAGGTTTTGTTTCGCTTCCTACAAGTTACCTGCTGCTAATGGCTGATAATTACTTCTCTGTGCAATGTGGATATTTTTCCGCCCCGGATCAGACATCCTGTCATCTGTATATAACACGCGCATATGTATTTTCCCTTGTCCGTGCTGAAGCTAGACATTTTTCTATATATTTGAAAATTGCAGGACACGGAGCATGCTAATGTTTTAATTACACAGTTAGAATGTCAATGGTTTAACAAGAGACGCAGACAAAACTGGTTTTCTGTTGAGGCACAAAGCTTGAGCTAGTGATTTCTAAAAATTAAAAATCTTCTGCAAAAATACACCGTTAGTTACTGTGATCAGTAAAGTACTATAGTAAGGGCACAGATGCATAGAAATATATCCTATTTTATATGCTCAAATGTGTGTGAATACCAATTAGTGTATAAACTGTAGATAGCAACTGATCAAATTCTGAATTGGAGCTATTTATGTTAACTGTTCCTGCCAACTATGACCCTCAAGTTTATTCACACAAAAATTAGGAAAAGCACAAAGAACAGAAATCATCCTGGAAGACATGTACTGTTAAGGGAAGGTTGGATGCAGCAGTCTTGTGGAGAGGTGAGATGATGACTTATGTATCACTTTGTCAAGGAAATGTGTCAGAAGAGGGCCTGGCAGTCTTTCTTTCACACCCTCCACAATGCTCATGAGTACGAGTGAAGAATTAATACTGTAGAGAGGGGGTTTCTAATGGCTTGGAATCTGTGATCAATTAAATCAGGAAGCACCTATGAATTTTGAGGTTGTGGGAATTATTTTCTCCAGTGCTAATCAAAATGATATTTGAGTATTTCTCGTGATTTTTGAAAATCCTCTTTTCATTGCTTGTGTAAGTGTTGACAAGAATATGGATGAGATACTTGTGGGTGCAGCACTCTTTAAGGAAAAGGTACATTTTAGCAATGTCAAAGACTACAAAGGATAAGTAAATTTTGGGGCTCTCTAGCTTGCACATTGCTCTGTGTATCCTTGTCAGTGATCATTCTAAGAAAAATGTAGAGGGTTTTTTTGGTGTTTTTCAGGTTTTCTTTCAGTGCAAACAGACAACTATAAAGACATAGCCATGAGCTTCCTTTCCAAGTAATTTTTGTGACACTGGAAAATCAAAGTAATTTGATCTTTTGCAGGCCTCACTTTTACACGTTGGCTTGAAACAGAGAGTCTGAATATCAAGGAATTTGGTGTTTTTCTGTGTAAAGTAAAAGGCAAAGTAAAGGTGCTTGTTTTTTCCCAGCATCTGTCATTATAGTCTATATTTCTGATCTTACATTTCAGAGTCTGTTGAATGGATTAATGTGTTACAAACCCGATGACCCAATTGAATATTTGGAAAGCTGTTTGCAGAAAGTAAAAGAGCTTGGAGGGCCAGAAAAAGTGAAATGGGACACTTTTGTCAGCCCAGAAAAGAAGACCCTGCCTCCACTCAATGGAGGACAATCCCGGAGGTCTTTTTTCAGGAATGGTAATGTATTAAATTTTTCAATTATTCTATTTCTTCCACTGTGTGTGGTTTTACATCCAGTACTGAATTATTTTATACATACTTTTATAGCAGATCATGCCTCATTCTGGTTTTCTGTAGGCAAAGGAGTCAAGAATTCTGTTTCCTTGCTTTTTGGCATTTGTTTTTCCCCTGCCGTAATGGATGCTGAGCAGGAGAGGAAATTGTGATCACTTTCCAGCCAAATGATGGATGTTTGCCGTGTAAATGTTTAACGCATCAACAGAGAGATTTCTTGTATCCTACCTAAAACATTTGCAAATAGAGGGGCAGATCTGACACAGTGAACTTGGCTTGTATTTTCAGTTGGTCCTTATGGATGACATACACACCAACAGTCCAGTTCCACTGTGTGGTTTTTCTAGTTTACGTTGGCATTGTGTGATAATTTATTAAATAAAATGTAAATTATAAACTGTTAGAAAAAAGTGCATCTCATAAAATCTAAGCAGATGTAATACCAATACCTGTAATTATTTTATTTGTAATGCTAACAGAGGGTAATTAGCTCATCTTTCAGTTGCCATAGTTATTTTTCCTTGCCATCCAACATTTAATTAAAATAATCATCAGGAATACTGTTTCTATCTCTGTGCACAACATGTATCACTAGAAGAGTCCTGCTTAATAGTCGAGGTTATCTGCACAATATAAAGCTTTTCTTCTCAGAGGCCCCTGCTGAACTCTTGGTGCTACGGGCAGATGTTCACAGAAAACCTGATGTACTTGTAAGAAACACCAGAGAAAACTGACTCTGGGTGGTTGTGATTTAATAAATCCATTAAACAGAGGCCAGAAATATTTAACATAACAGCAGCAAATACAATGTAAAACTATGAGACATTTATCCTTTATATATGATACTTAAATCTGTGTACAGAAGAGACTGTGAGTTTTCTGTCCATTTCCACAATTCCCAGTTTATCTTACTGTTTTCCAGTGATGCCTGATAACTCCAACTTCCCCTACCGACGCTATGACCGACTGCCTCCCATCCAACAGTTTTCCATCGAAAGCGACACCGACCTTTCTGAAACTGCTGAGCTCATTGAGGAGTACGATGTGTTTGACCCTGCAAGACCTCGACCAAAAATTATCCTTGTCATAGGTATGAAGGCAGTCATTTGGATAAGATTTTCTCTCTGACACTTTGCCTTTTGATTTGTACTGCAAATACATTGAATGTTTATATGAATTTAAATACGATTTTCCCATCTCCCATAGCAGTGGTGCAGGGCAATTAGGAGTGTGAAATTGTTAGTGCTGGGGATGGCATCCCAACTGTAACAATTTTAGGGGTAGCAGCAAGCACCTGCACTTGTGTTCAGTAGACTGGATGCCTCTTAGCAGCTGCAGAGCTCATGATTTTCTTATGAGCACATCTGTCAGTTTGATTTCATCTTATCTAAACCTGGTTCATGCATTTCAAGGCAGCAGCACCATGTGAATCAAAATTCTCGTCCAAAGCATTCTTGGGATTGAACTAAAACACTCAGATATACTCAAAGCTGATCACAAAAAGAGGTATTTTAAAATATTGTTTAAGCCAGCTCAAAAAGGTGATAAGAAACTGTTGTCCTCTATATTTAGACCCTTGTCAAATGATTGCTGTGTCCAGTTGGAGGGAGAATACACAGTCACTAGTTCATTGCATTGGTAAATTAATCCCCAGGTCCCTTTGGCGAATGAATCCTGTTCCAGCTTCACAGAGAATGAGCACTCAGTTCACATCAGTTAATTGTGCTCTCTCCCAAAGTTCTCTCTTGTGAGCTGTGTAGTGTTCTTTTTAAGCAGCTCATACTTTCCAGCCTCAGTCAAGCATAGGTTATTAAAAAATAGCTTCAGGTTAAGTGTAAATCAATATTTACAAATATAAGTTCTTTGCATCAGTTTCCTTATCTAGATGGTTGTCTTTAAAAATTTTACTACCAGGCCTAATTATCTGATTCTCTGGATGGCTTAAAGAGTTACAGCACAGGTGCCAGGTGATGGAGAATTACATTTTTAGTCTATAAAGCTTTATTCATATTAAAGAGAGATACTGCTTCCATAACAGAGAATATATGTAGTATAGTAGAAGGGAACAGAAATGTCTTCTCTGTACTAGAGTGGAATCTCTAGGAACAGCATGTCCTCTAGGCTCTGCATCCAGCAGCTCTCAGAAACAAGATACTGGAATAGATTGAAAACAGAAGACCAGGCATTTTTTTAAGTATCTGTGGTATGCCAAAGCAATTGCTCAAGGCATTTGAATTTTTATAATCCTTTGTTTCAAGATTACAGATTTCAACATGCAAGTCTCTCTATGTATTGCTGAAATGTGAAGATTGCAATTAGATGGAGAAATAACACTTACCTTTCTTTCATCTTAATTAATTAGCTACCCTTCCTTTTAATAAAGAAGAATATCTGGCTTCTTTTCAGCAGCTACAGAAGGCTCTTAATGCATCGAAATCTATGTAGCTCAATTGCAGTGGAGTGATGAATGAAGGTCTGATTTAGGTGAGATAGAGAGAGATTGGCTTTCACCTCTGGAGCTGAGTGCAGGTGCATTTGAAGTGAAATCCTTGAACACCAGCATGCAGTGAACAGAGCATGGATTTTACAGAGCTTTTCTTTCCTCCCATTTATATAGGGAACATTGTAAACATTCCACAAAGGATATTTCAGGTTTATATTCCCACTGAGTTTCTCTGAATCTATTACAGTATGATCTGATAGAAACACAATGCTATATGTAGCTTAGCAGCTATTGTCCATTTTTGTAAAGTATCAAGACAATTTCTTCCAAATTCAACTTTCTATTGAAAAAGCACATAAAACCACATATTGGACAGAGTAACTGAATGAAAGAGAAAAAATGAATAAAGGTATACTGTTCGTTTCAAGAGATATTGCACACAAAAAATGTGTTGCGTGTTTTCAGTTTGCATAAAATGCCAACAAAAAAGAAATCAGTTAATAAATGTATTTCTGTCTAATTAGTGATAACTAATCACCCTGCCTTGTTCAGTTGGTGCTGGTCCCAGTCACTGTTAGAGACTGAAATGAAGCCCTGTCTTCTGCTTCACATATTCAATGAACTTTTCTTTATTAATGCATTAGCCTGAGATCTTTTTAACGCTTCCATAAAGGTTTTTACAACTTCTTTGCTTTATGAAATCTATCATCCTTGTAATGAAGCAGGTAGCTCCAGGGCTGCCTCGCTTAGGAAGGTGGGGGCTTTGTTCTTATTCTGGGTTTGCAGAAGAGACCTCTGGTGAAAGATAAAGCTATAAAGCTACATAGTGAGTATATGACTGAATTTTAGAAAAATCAGATGGAACCAGCCAGGAGGGCACACATTTGAATCACTGGAAAGATTAAGTTTCTAAGGCATTATAACACTAGTAAATGAGATTATGTTTAAAAATGTGCTTCCTCCTATACTTTTAAGAAACACATTGGAACCATTGATAGCGCTTTAATTTAGAGATCTTAAAATATTAATTATCTGGTGTCATTATCACTGTAGTTGAGTATGATTTTTAAGCTATTCTTTCTTAAATATATTATTTAATATTAAAAGAATATACTTTTGACATCAAAGTGTAAGAGCTAGATCAAATATAGGGCTGTCGGCAGGCAGCTGCCTGTTGATTTGTTAAATCTATTCCATAGGTAGATTTTGAAGTCAGAAATATTTTCAGAAATTTTATTATTAGATGAATTTATACTGAATTTACAATAACATGCAAAATTGAAATAATGAACAAAATTAGATTAAAACATCTGCTTTAATAACACTTTTTGGGCACACAAATCTTCACTTGAAACTTGTTAGCAAACATAATTTTAGATGCAATAAGTGTTGCCTAGTCTAGACATCATCTAGAAATATATAAAATAATCATACTTTCCTTGAGTAATCTATCTCAGAATAAGTGAAAAGAACAAAAAACAAAAGTGATTTGATTTTCCTTTCTTGTGAACAGTTTGTCAGTGTGATTTATCAAAGAGTCAGGAATGGATACATAGTTCAGTCTTATGTGGGAAGTAATTTTGTCCTATCCCTTTTTCCTTACTTTGTTACCTGAATGTTTCCCCTCAGATTGTAAACAGATAATACCATCTTGATATTATGTGTTTGAATTGATTTGAATTATGTGTTTGAGATGTGTTTGGATCGATGAAAACAAAATGTGTATGAAGTTTATGAGTATTAAATTAAATACTTTATTTGCTGTTTTCTGATGCAATTCAAATTGAAAGAACAGAAGTGCTGAACTACTCTTTTTTTTTTTTTCCTCTTTACTGGCAAAGCAAAGCTCTCCTTAAGAGGAGTGTGAAGTCTATATACTTGTTTCAAATGGGTTTTTGTTTTCATCTGTCTTATGCTTTTAGAGACTGATGTTTTATCAAGTATGAGTTCTGGTTTTCTGGCACTTTTTGTATCTCTGTTGGAACACAAGCAGTATTTTCCTTGTTCACAATTTTTCTCTTTCTAATATTCTGCAAAATATGTTTTGCATTTTTATTGTTGTTGGGGTGCGACGGAGTCTGTTTCAAACTTGTAAGGTTCAGTGAAATGTATTTTTCATAGGCAAGGCTGAGCATGAAAGGAAGCAGGGAGAACTGGAGCAGAAGTGCTTTATAGCCACTTCAGTGGAGAAGATGATTCCTGCTGTACCAGATGCTTGTGTACCTCCAGAAGGGGAGCAGTCTTTATGCTAACAAAGAGGGTAGCTAAGCTGTCTATGAAAGAAAGAGTCCAAGCTGAAAAAGCTAAGCCCATCTAGATCACCTGAAATGGAAGAATAGCTACAGAACCTAGCACAGACTGCTGAAATAGGAGAGAAACTTGTCTTTTTACAACAGAAACAGCAAATGAACTGAATGAGAGAAAAATATTTTTCAGTTGTGATCTTACTGTATAAGATACAGTTTTTGTTTCATTTTTTTTACATGTGTGTTTTATGAACGTCTGGAGCTGTGTTGTCTAGTTGGATATTACAGACAAATGCTGGTAGAAACATTATTTAAACTAATTGGATAACGATAAAACCTTTTTTTTCCCAGGGGCATAACTAAACTGTGAGCAGGGATGGGAGCACAATAACAACAAGCACATTTCTCTGTGCTCTCTCTTGAAATGGCTCCTGGTCTGAGTTCCAAAGGGCAGGTGCAGCCCTGTGCCCATCGGGGCACAGAGAGCTCCAGGTGACAGCTGGTGACACTGGAAGCTCTGTGACAGTGATGTTGGGGTGCAGGTTGGGAACTGGTTACACAGAGAGTGCCCTAAGCATGGGTGTATACAAATATTGTAAAGCTTGTCCTGCAGCCAGAACTGCATTGATTGAAAAATGCTTAAAAGCTATTTATGGGAATAGTACAGATAATCTAAAAAGAGTTACGTGATTACTAACAAGAAGCTCAGTGAATTCAGATTTACTTTCATTGCATTGCTTTTTAATTCATAGAAAATGTATATTTTTAATAAATCTTAATTCTTTTTCTGTTGAAATAAAATTCAGTGTTCTCACAAAGAATTCCCCAAACTATAGCTACTTAGCATTGGGAACCATTATCAAAACATTTGGTTTGTGTTTTCTTTGTTATACTCTTCAGCTCTGTCCATTTTTCTTTACATAAGCATTTATTTTTATCAAAAACAATTTCTTGGTTTTACATATCGGATTTCTGTTCATCACATCATAACATGTCCTTTTAGTTCAGACATGGTCTGATTGTTTTCCATGCATTCTTGGCTGCTGCTGTCCAGCTGACCTTCCCTGCAGCTTTCCCTGCTATGTAATGTAGCTGTTTTCAGTGATTTTGATGCCCATCCAGCCTGTGCTGTACATATTGAAGGGTCTCTTTATTCTTCAAGTCGTCTAGCAAGCTGAACCCAATTTCTTCTCTGTCAGATGCTTCAAGCATCAATACCAAAAGCTGGTATTACATGGTTCAATAAAAGTCCTTATACCAAATCACTATGGAAACATCTCAGATGATTATTTAATATTTTTTTGTATTTTAAAATCAGGAAACCTCAGAAGCTCTTGCAAGCATATTTAGGAGCAGATTTTATTAGTTCCATTTCATGACTAGTTTGTTGATTTAATTGGCTTATTTAACCAAGTATGATTCTTTCTGACATGAATACACTTCAGACTATCTGGCTCTATCTCTGGATTCATAGAGTTTAAGGAGGGAATAGTTCATTTGTCTGCTCCTCTACTGTGGATCAAGAAAAACTCCATTCCAGGAATGGCTTTAGAATGAGGTCAACCTCAAAGAGTACCTATTTCTATTTTGCAAGTGGATTTGTGTTCTTTTTTAAAATTTCATTTCACAAACTGTTATGTTTATGATCCAGTAGATGAGACACATTTCTAATGGTTGGTAACAGGTCATGCAACTGTGAGATTTACTCTATTAATGCTTGGAAAATTGGTGCCAATAGCAAAGATTCCACGTGTGATTGGGTAGTTCTGATGAAAGGTTAATTTAATGTTTTGCTTATGATTCACTCTAGGTGGTCCAGGAAGTGGTAAAGGAACGCAGAGTTTGAAAATAGCAGAGCGTTATGGATTCAACTACATATCAGTTGGTGAATTGCTGAGGAAGAAGATCCACAGCACGAGCAGCAATAGAAAATGGAGCCTAATTGCCAAAATAATTACTACTGGAGAACTGGCCCCTCAGGTACAGAGCTTCCAATGTTAATATTTACTTTCAAGGGTTTTATACATCCTGTAGTAATGTGCACCATCAAGAAAACTTCCTTTACAATATTAAATAACTAACTTCTTTTCTCTGTGAAAGGAAACAACCATAACTGAGATAAAGCAGAGATTAATGCAGATCCCTGATGAAGAGGGGATAGTGATTGATGGATTTCCCAGAGATGTTGCCCAGGCAATCTCCTTTGAGGACCAAGTAAGATATTGTTTTTATTCTTAAAATAACTTACACATCTCTACAATTTTAATCATCAGTCAGATTTCAAGAAAGAGCATTGCTCTTTAAATCTTTGCAAGTACATAATTGCTGGTTGACAAAAGATTCATGTTATTTTATTATTGTCTGAAGACAGGCTATTTTGTAAAAAGACAATGTGATAATACAACCAAGAATCAGAGCCTCTTGTCTCATAATGAAAGTCCTCTCAAGATGAAAAAGAAAAACACAAGAAATCTAACAGTGAATATTTGCTGTATCTTAATGATTTAGAAAGTGGAAAAATATTGTATTTCCATATCTATTCAGTCAACATAATCTCCATTAAGATAAACATACTTAAAGCATTGCATGTCTTCAACAGTGCTTTTAGTATCAAGTTTATTACAATGCATTGAAAAGATGAAGAAAAAAAGGTTAAAACTACCCATGCTTTGCAAGTTTTTCTAAACCAGAAAGTGTGCTCTTTTTTCAGAAAATAAGGTCGTTTTGGTTATTCTAGACTACAATTCCAAGGTTTAGTCAGCTAAAACTGTATTCTTGAGTTCTATTGACATGTTGTTTTCACGTGTGTATTTTAAACTCATCTAAAAATACTTTAATTCAGTGGAAAAACAAACAGCTGATGTCATTTTCTGGTCAAGTGCTGCTAACATAACAGTAATGGTCACAAGAGGTTGCAGTTTCAGAGCTGAATTCTTAGAGTGCCTTCATGCAGAGTGTTTCAAAGTCCTTCACAATTGCTGCTGTACTGCTGTTTCTGTACTTTGAATTCTAAGTGGCATTACCAAGGCAGAAGTAACAAAACAAAGCAGCTAATGAGGCATTTCATTAATGTGCTTTATAAGGTATTATTCTGGACAAAACTTAGAAAACTGAATTGAGGAAATTAAAGGAAATGGACGAAATAGTTATTACAGGAAATAGCAGTGACTGCCAGCTCTATCTCCTTTTAATTAACAAAAGGGAAGATTGACTATTTTAGAAGTCAAACAGCAGAAATGGAGACTTAACAATCATTTCCTTGTGTATTCTTTTTTCTCCAGTGTGATAGTGTGACTTAAGTGCATTTCTTGGTGGCAAAATTTTCTGCTGATGTTTTTGATGAAAGATTGGGGGATATGAAACTGGAGGAAATGACAGGAATTAAGTTTTCCTAGGCTCAGATTCTCTTTCTACTAAGGAAAACCAGTTAAACAACACTAGTCACAGAGCGTTCCTTCATTCTCAGTCGATTGGAATCTGTAAATCATACTCCTGAAGGCCTGATTCTTCCTGAAAGAGAGATCACTAAGTCTAAAAAAATCCAGGAGCACTTAATATAAGGACACCTTTCAATATTATGTATTCTAAAAAAATATGGGAAAGAAGGAATCCCAGGCTTTTTATAAGAGCAGAGGGTGAGTGTTTAGGCTCCCGTTTTCATCTTTCTTTCCAGCTAACCTGTAATATGAACATATCTGAGGACATGGAAATAAATATACAAAAGCTATATGCATTTCAACATTTAACATCCTATATCAACATCTCCACTGAGATATATTCAGTGCTTTATCTTGGATTTATATTTTAAAGAAATAAAATATACTTGTCATTTATTTAAAATTCTCTGTTTAGTAAGCCCGAATGCTACACACTTTGGAGGGAAGGTTTTGTTGTTAAGGGACTATCAGCAGTCATGGTACTGATCATCCTTCACAGGATGAGGCTGACACTCACCCAGGGCATGCCAGGTTATTTACATTGAGCATGTGAACATTTTCCAGGCACTCAGAGATTCCTCAATAGGAAGTGCAATTGAGTTGTGGAGAATTCAGTAATTAACTGTTGTGATAATTTGTCTAGGTCTGCAATTAGAGATAGTAGGGGGTTTTCCACAGCTGAGAAATGCTGCAGCTTTCTTTCTAGCGGTGTGTAGAAGATCAGAACAGAATTGTTCTCATTAGCCAAAAGTGACAAGGTGAGAAATAATTAGTTGAAATTTCAGCAGAGAAAGTTTTGATTAAATAGTAAGACGATTTTAATTAGATCCTCTAAGCAATGGAACATCCTTTGAAGAAAATGGTGAAATCCCACAAAATGCCAAATTGTCAAATTGCACACGTGCCATATTCTTATGAAGACATCCCCTGTGGAACACTGAGATCTGTTGATAAGTTCTGAATAAGAATGAGTTCTTATTGCTATCACTTTGCTTTGTCATGAGCAAATGCTTATTCCTACAGATGGGCCCTTCGAGACCATTGCATGCTTATGTACCTGAAAACAGCGAAAAAATTTATATGACATGTACAAATTCTTACAATTGTTTACACAAACACAAACTCCAGGAATATAGGTAGTAATACCAAAAATAAATGGGTAGTAGCAGAAAAGGAAAAGGACAACTGAGGTGCCTGGTTTCTCTTCAAAGCTCATGTAAAATCTAACTGCTGTGTTTGCAGACAATGTAACCAATTATTTATGCTAAATTAATTCCTTCACTATTATGGCTCACAGAACTGTTACTAAAACTTGACACTGAGCTTTCATAATCTCTTCATCTTGTGGAAAAATCGAATGGATACGTGTATGTCTGAGCTGGAGTTACAGGACCTGTCCCGCATAACATTCTAGAAATACATCATAAGAACAACTGCTTGTAAAACTTCGCTTGTAATTGCTCTTAGTACTACCAGCACATTTTTATCCCTTTGACTAATCCAGAAGCTGAACTTTTCTCTGGGAAAAAATGTTATTTTTAGTAAAGCAAACCAACTTATGCTAACATTCCCATACATAGGTATAGCTAAAAGATGATTTCTTCCTTATTATGTTGCCAGACTCTCGTGTGGACAGTAAGTTCTCAACATGTTGCTAGGCAGAATTGTATTAAAACACGTTGCATCTCAGTGACTAAAGTGCCTAAAATAAAGCAATGTATCATTTGCAGCACGCACAGTATTTCTCTTTCTGCTATGATCTAGAAACCACAAGTAACAAATACTACTTCCATGCAGTAATGTCAGTCTGAAAAAAGGGCATTAGAAAGCACTTTACACATCACAGGAATTTTATATTTGAATTTAAGCTTTTGTCCCCTTCTTTTCTGTTGAGTTTTGTTAATAACGCTGCTCCTGGCATCCATATTTTTTGAGCAAGAAAGAGGTTTTTATGATGGCATCAGTGATGCTTTCAGAGTTTCAGCAGTGCAGCCAGCACCACACTGGCCATTCTGGTCACTTACAGCAGTTTCATTTCTTAATGCTCAGCTGCTCATTGCAGCCTTCTTGAAGCCTGCAAGAACTCAGCCATGGGCACTGCAGAATTCTTTGAGTTTATCTCAGTTTTCTTTGAACTTTTTAACCAAGTTGAAATAAGTCCTGTATTTTTCTCTTTGAAAACTGAATTTAATAAGTAAATTCCTCTTACTGGAAGTCTTGGATTGTTGCCAAGTGCTACCCTCTCATTTCTTATTTCCAGAGAGCAGAGTCCATACTGCCAATGCTTTTGATAGGGGTACTTTTAATAAAGTGATGAAGTTCCAAGCAGTCATAGTTGTGAGGGAAAAATGAAAACATGAATTTTAATGTCTTAAAATCAAGCAGGACTTTCAGTTTATATATTCCTTTTAAATATATGATAATTTCTGCATTTTGCTAAGTTTGAAATCCTTCTGCATAGCAGTGCAGATTTAATATTGATGTATTTAGACTTTCAATTTGAGCCTAGGCATAAAGCTATCCTAAACCACAAATTTCTAAGGTATCCATGATCTCCGCTGAATGCAAAAAGCAGAAAGGTGTTTAGGTTTCAAGGACACATTTGAAAATGCCAAGGAGAATATGGTTTATTTACCATTAACCTATCATCTTAAATTCAGCAAGTCACCTGCAGTCCCAGCATGCTGAAGCATGTTAAATATCTTTCTCTCCTGCAATGCTGTAATGAAATACCTCTGACTGGTGTATTCAACTGCAATGGCTTGTGAAGAAATTGCAGTTTGACTTTCTGTGTAATCTCTCACAAGGTTTTTATCCTTCCCGGGAGAAACAATTAACTGTATTTTACAGTTAATTTCAATTACTGCTTTGGTTTGGATTTTTCCTACCACTTTCAGTTATTCATGTGTAACTTTCCTTCCTTGTTAGTATCAATAGAGTAAGTACAGATGCAGTTTGTTTAAAATACATCAATTGTAATTTTTTAAAATAGTGAAATAAACATAGAACAAGTATTAGAATCAATGGATGTTCATTATTGAACAGAATTTAATTGACTGATACAAGAGGAAAACTATTTTTGTAGAAATTATTTTTAAAAAAATTTTTGTCTTATATGACCTGGATGACAAGACTGTATTTGAGTAAAATTTTAATTTAAGTAAAAAACAGAGGAAATAAATTTTATCTGATTCTTTATTTCAGATGCTCTTAGGAATATTCATAAATGCACTACACCTTCAATGAATAACTACTCATCTTGGCTGTAATTTGAGTTAAAAATTAACTCTCAGGTATATTCCTTAGGAAAATTGTTAAGAGAATAATGGTGACAAAGTAGAACTGTGTAGGTGGCACAATATAGAATAGAACAGAATAGTGAGAAATGCCTTGGTACTTCCACAGGCTGAGGACAGCAGCTATTTCTCCAAGGCTGATCCCTAGACTTCCAAGCAGAAATGTGCCTGCAGTGCCCTCCAGGCTGGACCCAGGTGTTTGTGGGAGCTGCCTGAGGGTCTGACTGCCAAGCTCAAGCTCTGCACAGAGCTTCTCACAGAAATCCTGCTGTCTCCTGCTGGCCAAGAGTGTGGCCTCCAGAGGAACCAGGGAGGTGAATGCAACCTTGTTGTGAAGCTTCCCAAGGGGAAAGGACCTGTTTTTTGCAATAGGTTTTTGTTCTGGTAAAGATATTTTTTCTGTATCATGGCAAATGTGTCTTCTTTATTTCATCTCCCCTTAAACTTCTGTCCCCTTTCTCCCTGATCTCTACTTCAGTGATCCAGGTCCAGTCCCCTACTGAATATGTACCCAGAGATCTGTGAGAGGGGTGGGAGGTCTACCACATGAGCAGTTTTCTGTGGTTCTTTTTGGTCCCCATCTTTTCCCTGACTGGGAGGCTTGGGGAATGGGCTTGTGGAATCCCCTTCTTCCATGGAAGCTGGAGCACTCTCCAGTGAAAGACAAGCAGGGCTTCAATGTTCTGCTGGGCAAGCAACCCAGCACAGCTCCTCTCTGCCAGGCAGAGTAGGCAAAGGAGAGCTCCTCCATCGCTGGTCCTCAGGATGTTCTGAGTTCAGAGTGGAGGGAGGTGCCTGCTGAGCAGCTCTGAAG
Organism: Petroica traversi; assembly: GCA_025920805.1. Taxonomy (NCBI): domain Eukaryota; kingdom Metazoa; phylum Chordata; class Aves; order Passeriformes; family Petroicidae; genus Petroica; species Petroica traversi. The sequence continues at coordinate 11,423,378 of JAHLSL010000008.1, forward strand.
CAGAGGTCTGCTCAGTCCTTTCTTTGTGTTAACAGATAGGGATTTTTATCAGTCAGCTGCTGACACAGGTGAAAAGCTGAATCAATTGTCCCCAAAGGCACCGAGTCTGCCTAATTACACGCTCTAGGCAATTTGCTGGAAACTTATTTTCTGGGCAGTATGAATATGGTTCAAAAGAAGCTACCAGAAAAAGATTCTATCAGCAGGATTCATTCTTTGACAACATGATTCACAGTTTTGCATTTCTAAAACAAGAAAAAACTATGCAAACAGTCTAGTAACCCAGCAAAGATGGAACTATAAAAAGCAAATAAGTAATTACAAGGGAGAGCACGCATTCAAAGGACATAAACCAGCTTGCTAGTAACCTTTACCAACGAGAATAAAATGCACTGTTAAATTAATGTCAATTGTTCATGACCTGTCAGATTTCTCGGGAGTATGTAGTAGAACATACCAGGAATTAGGAAACAGAGCATTTTCATCTTTTGCCTAATGAGGAATAATGAGAGAGTGTGTAATCATCTAATTTCTAGCAAACAACCACACTATTCTCACTAACAAGAGGAGATGTAGAAAATATCCCCAGAGAAAAGAGATCTTTCCACTTACACTGCTTAATGTCAATAACACCATCAACTTGCATAGAATTATTCACAATTTACTCCTGGTTCCAGTTTAGGAAGGAGATTCAGACCCAAAGAGAGTAGGATTTACTTACTAGTAAATATTATTCTAAAAAATGAGAGGAGGTACCCACCAGTTTTATTCTGAGTTGATGCCATATGCTCTTCATCTCATTTAAAATGAATAACCAGAAACCTGTCTGTTCCCATAGGCAAAGATTCTCCCTTCAGCTGAGTTCCAGTTAGTAAGTAGGCAAATTCATTTCCCTGAGCCCCACAGTCCTCACAGGCATTGCTGGACATGAATAAAACCCTCTGCCTTAAGCACAGGATGTGAGTACTGAGGGAAATCAGCAGGAAGGAATCCAGCTCTTCTGTCTGCGTTGTTTCTGTACAACTTTTCTGCGAGCTGAGTCTCACAACAAAATTTATTGCCTTGTCATAAAACTCAACAACACTTAGTTCTGAGTTTGAAAAAAAGGTTTCTTTTCAAGTGAATCATAAAAATCCTTCTCCTTTGTTAAAAAAAAAAAAAAAGCAATTTATACTCATGTTTACATAGGAGAATAGCTATGTTTTTGGAGAAGTAATCCCAGATGTCCATATATTCCCACTACCCTGCTACATTCCAGCTGAAAGTGTTATAAGCATGTCTTGCAAGCAGGTACAATTGGGGTAAGTGGAAGCAGAGTGGTTCATGAAAACAGGAGTGAAATATCAAAAACATTTCAAGGGTGTATCCTGAAGATTGTAAATGCATGTAGGACAAATAATAATAAGTGATGCTAGGTCTGTATGCCTGTGCCTCCAGGAGAGATGTTACCCTTTTGTGCACCTTATGTTTATTACATGGTTTTCAACTACGTTCTGGTGATAAAGATGCATAATTCTGAAGGTAAAAGTTGAATTCATTGAGATATCACATAATCAGATTCTCTTTTGAATTCCTACCTCAAATATGCTTGAATTACTTTTTCTTTTTACACTTCAAAAAATCTTTCAGACAATACTTCATTTGCAACTAGGCTTCTTGAACTGAGAATTTTAAAACACTGTTTTCATTGATTTTTTTTTCTGTGAGTGAATATATTTCAAATTAGAAAACTCTCAGTGTCAGAAAAAAGCAGTCTTAGTACCTGTGATTCTGATAATGCCTTTTGTATTATTGCTGTTGTAAAAAAATTGAGAACAACAGTACTCAGATTCTGTAGAGAACTTTCAGTTTTCAAAAGCAAAAGGAAATTATTAAACCTAATTCATGAATTTTCCAAGTCATACCTTGTTGTTATCCTCATTTTACAATTAGAAAAAAAAGGAAAGAAATTAAGAAATTAATGGGAAATTAATTTTCCCATCTTCTCGAACAGTGACTTCTGCAGCCAGCAGTTTGTGGAAACTAAAAGCAGATGAGAACTTGCACACCTGATGGAGCCGTGGTGGCCTTCAGATCCTTCCCTTCCTGTGGGGCTGCACTTACCCAGCCACAGCTTCTTTAGAGAACTGAGATTGGTTGTTGTAAGCTGCACTCTCATGCTTGTGTGGCACAGAAGGAGACCCTCTTCCTTCAGAGCTGATAATTTCATGAGTGATGAAGTACACGAGTTCATAAGTACTCTCTGTAAAATTTGAAGCTGTGTATGAAGTCTCGAAGTCCAGCCCTGCACTTGAGGAGGTCTGGGATGACTTCACAGCCTGAGTGGGTGCTGTCCTGAAGTGCTGGGCATTGAAAGTGAGGCCAGCTATGGCTTGGAACATCTGAGAATTTCTTCCCATCTTTCTGCCACTGTTATTAGGATGTACAGAAATGAAAGTACTAAATAAAACTGCTCACTTGTACAAACTCCCTTGTCCTCCACTTTACTAGATCCCTGATTGCCAGTTGTAATTTCTGGCTCCCTGTTAGGAAGCTTCAATGAGCTGGATATCCACACAGGAACTTGAGATGTCTGTGTGCTCAGTCTGCTGCAAGGTACATCAGCCATTCCCTTTCATCAGAGAGTGTTCCACGACTAACAGGCTTTGAAATATGTAGAGTTTTCTTTCAGGATATATCTTTGCCATAATTTGGGGGTTTTAGTACTGTATGCTTTTTTAATTCCCAAATTCCTCATTATTATTCTGTTACTAGTGAAGCGATCTTAATTTAACTGAGCTACTTTTAATAATGTCCATGTTGCATGAAAGTCTTACACAGAAACTTACTTTTTTAGTCTTTCATGTGAATAATTATGGGCCTTAAAGCTATTATATGGTAGTAACATTAACTTTTATAATTAATTCATCCCATGAATAGACAGAAAACTGTTTACAATAGTCTGAAAAAGGAAGGGAAAGTTACTCTGGTTTTGTTGATGTTAAGGTACATGTGATAGAGGTAGGAAAAAGCTTCTCTTCCACTGGAATTTATTTTAAAAAAACAGGTTATACAGTTAATTGTTTCAAAATCTAATAGATACTCATAAATAATTACCAGAACTATTATCTTTGTAGTTTGTGTGCTCATGTCTCCAATCATCTACAATGTGTGTAAAAAATAATTTGATTTTCTTTTAAATCCTATTTAATTTTCTGTAATGATAAAGAGGCCACCATCTTTCTTGCTAGTGCTGCTTTTCAGACTCTCCTTTATTGTTTGAAAATGGCTCTGCTTTTTCACCACTTTCTGCTTCCTCATATCCATATACTACTCTGTCAGTGACCTCGTTTGTAAAGGCCAGTGATCATCACCTCAGGCTGGAGAAGTTGTATTAGTTTCTTTTGACTTCCTAAGAACCTTTTTGTACTCAGACTGACAGTAAAAAATGCCAGACCATTCTTCATGTTGTATTCTCTCAAACAACAGAAACCTATCTTAGATGGGATTTTTTATTTTAAACTTAGTTATTAATTTTCCAGATTGTCTGCATGTAAAGTTTTGACTATTCAGTCTAGAAATATGGTTGTCTTTATGCAATTTAACATCCTTGGGTGGAGAGACCCAGACAGAGAGAGTATTCAGAAGCTTAACTGGTTTATTCTGGCCCGCAAAAAAAATATATCATAACAACTATATAATTAACATAAAGATAGAAATCATTTATTCTTTACACTGTAGCAGTTAGAATACATGTAGATGTTTTAGTAGTACTGGTGTATAGCTCAAATTTTACTTTCAAATTTGCATTGCATCAAGATGACCGAAGACAAAATTATTCTGTAGATAAAAAACATCATAAGAAAAATGTCTGTTTAACATTCTTGAGCATCCATCATCATTTGCATTGTAACTAAATTATGTCATTTCCAGAATAGGAAGCCACTGTCTTTACGAACATTAGTTAAGATTAAAGTATGTATGGGTAAGTAAAGATGGCAGAAATGACTTTGTTCTTGTATGTGAGAACAAATAAATCCTTTCTAATCTGTAACCAGATAAAAACTTGAACAGTTTGTTTTCATCTTAAATGCTTCTTTTGGAGAATTCTAATATGTTTAAAAGACAGCACTAAGCTAGTGAAAACTTAAGGGAAAGGTGAATTTCTTTGCAGTAACTAGATGGAGGAAAGAACAAAATCAGATCTTATGAATAAAGTTAATATTTATTTGTAGTCGCATTTTAAAAATCCTGCAAATTTAGGAGTCTGAGTGACTTTAAAGTGAGAGGAAACATTCTCAGGTTGCACCAGTGGAGGCTTAGGTTGAATATTATGAAAATTGCTTTATGGAAAGGATTGTCAAGCATTGGAACATGGTTGAGTCACTACCCCTGGAAGTATTTAACAGATGTGTGGAGATTCTGTGGCCTCTGTTATTTTCACCACAGGTCCTAAGTAGTAGTGACCTCCCAAGATTGCCTGTGAACATTTAGCAGTGAACATGTAGACACTAAGAAAGTGGGTTTATCACTGCTTTCCCCACATCAAGCACCAGAGATATTTCTTCTTTAAATGTTTGATAGCATCTTATAAAGAAGATCTAACTGGGAAAGAGCTCGAGTTCAAAAGTTTTTCTTTATCTCTTTGCCATAAGGCTTTACTTCCTGAACCACAGTGCAGGGATGGGTGTCACACAGGCCAGTGCTCACCACACTGACCAAAAAGGATAGGGGAAATGAAAACCCTTTTAGCTGCCCCACTCAACCTCTTGAAAAGTACAAAGCTTTAGAGATTTAGAGAAATAGAGAAGCATTATAAGAAATTGTGGCTCATGGAACAGGTCTATTGTCACCTGGTCCTAACCATCAGTTAGCTTCGTACTGGCTGCTGGATTTTAAATATCACCTTACGTAAAGAGTTTTCAAATGGAAACCATGCAACCATTTTCCTGCAGGGTATGAGACACCTATCTTTTGCTCTTTAAAAAAAAAAAAAGGTAGGGGAGCCTTCTGGTAATGAAAATTATGAACATAACCTAGAAAAGGTTTTTTCCGTGAAGTAAAATTTTTTCATTCAACTTTTTCCTTCCATATCAGGTGAGATAAATTGAATAACCTTCATAGAAGGGCAAGCCTCCTTAGGCCTTCAAACTTTCCATAAAAAAGCAACAGAAAATTAATTACTGCATCAAGTTCCAAGTTACGCGAATATAACATATGTGAGCCTCACATAATAATGGAATTGCTGAGTCCTGTTATGGTGGATAATCAACTTAATCAGACATCTTGAATTGCTCTTTCCACAGATCTGTACCCCAGATTTGGTGGTGTTTCTGGCATGTTCCAGTCAAAGGCTGAAAGAAAGGTTACTGAAGCGTGCGGAACAGCAGGGGAGACCTGATGATAACCTGAAAGCCACTCAAAGAAGACTAATGAATTTCAAGCAGAATGCAGTCCCACTGGTTAAATATTTCCAAGAAAAAGGGCTGATTATCACAGTAAGTCCTTCAGTGAAAATCTCTGAAACCTTAATTATGGCTGTACTTGGCTTCTTGTACCTTTTACATTAAGACAGGCAAGATTAGTCTAATTCTGTTTTAGGTTAATAGCATGGCTACTTAAGGGTTTAATGAAGATAAGAAATTCATTGAGCAGTTGACAACAGTTGAATTATTGGCATGTTCTAAGTTACAGACTGTGTCTGGTTGTAATAGCACACAGAACTTGTTACCACATACAGTATGAGAGCACAGATGGCCTGTTCCATTTCTTTTCATACCCTAAGCAGTTCATATTGGTATGTGCTCCTCACAGCAAGTGTGACTAATTCTGTGTGCTGGTCAGACTCATGACAGGTTAAAGCATCCTTAATTGCAAAGTCATCAATTGACATTAGTAGCCTTAATGATGTACTTCAGCACCTTTCTATAGTTCAAAATGGAAATTCCAGGAAATTATTACATTAGCTTCTCCAGGGAGTGTATGTTCCAGTTTAGAATTTTGATTAACTCTGCTTTTAAGGATGAGAGGACTAAGATTCTTGCAAGTTTTGCTTTGTTGTTGAGGAAGTGTGTACTGCAGCTGTAGCCTTTACAAGTGCTCCCATGGAATGCATATTTAGCTCTTCAGAAAATATGTGCCTTTGTGCATAAAGCAAGTGGGGCACCTGGATAGAATTGCATTTCTGTGAGGGGACCTGGATGACAAGATTTTTTTCTTATGGAATTTTATTCTACTTTTTAACTCTATTTCTCGAGAGTTCTGAAGACAATTCAAATTGCAATGTTCACCTTAGAAACCCTCTTTTCTTTCTGAAGAAAGCAGAAGAAAGGTGTTTGTGATGGGTATGGAAGTGACAACATGGCATATGAACATTAAATTACTCTACTACAGCACAAAGGAAACAACATATACAGAAAACTCTGCACTTATTCGTGCTATTTCCCTAGAGAAGGAAAATAACATTCATCCCGCTGCTTATAATGCTGAACCTGGAAGACAGTGAGATACCATGCAGATGAGAGCAGTGTAAGAACTAATACAGCATAAAATAGAATTACAGTAGCCTAATTCCTAGTGGAGCGAATCCTTGAGGCAAGGTCAGAAAAGGTCAGCATTGACTGGAAGGAAGTAAAAAGATTTACATTTTTCTTAAATCCCTACCTGCATCTTGCCACTGCTATTCAAAGCTCTAAATCTCAGACAGTTCTCGCCAGCATCACAATTCTACTCAGGGGATAGAAACAGGACCATTTCTCTTATGGAATGTTGTAATTTTAGAACCACAACTCATATTCTATACATCTACGTAATAAATATGTTGTTTTTCATCAGTAACAGACCAAAAAAGAAAAGAAAAATTCACTGATATATAACTAAATATGATTAATAGGCAGATACTATATATATATATATATATGTATATATATATATACACATATAGTCTATTGTTAGACACTTTATGAGCAAGAAATAAAAATCTAAATTCACAGAGAAGATTCATTTTCATGCTCCAACAGTTATTCCATATGGCTTTTAGCATATTTTAGTTAATAGAATTAAAAGCCACTTTCTTCGTTTCAGATCTTACTGGTTAAGTTCCTTAGGTGTAATTCTCTCCCTTCATCATTATTTTTTCACATGATCTGTGATAATTTGGTACAGTACCCAGGTTGTACTTGTTAGGTGCTCTGTATGCCTTATGTTCTCAGTCTGTGCATGGTGTACCTGCTTGCACAGTCTGATCCTGGTTTCTGTTTTTAAGGAAAGAAGTGAGGCCCCCACCTACGGTACTTCTAAGAAACAGGGGAATACAACTCTGTCCTTTCTGAACAACTCCCTCTTTGGGATAATGATATGTAAAGTTCATTATAATTAGCAGAAGTAAATATGTGATATTTTCATGAACACACAGTCTGTGTTTAAAATTCATTTCAGCAATCTGTCAGTAGTCTAAAAAATCAAAACCTGACTTAACTCAAACGTAAATTCAGAAGGTAGCAGGACTATAATAACAATATTGGACAGGAACTATGTAAAGAGATGCATATGCTGCCATTTACTGTTTCAGTAACTTTTAACAAATATTAAAACATTATGTATTGTTTATTTAAACAATAACTAGAACACAACTGACCTGCTGGTGGTGGGGAGATATTAGCTAGATTAAGTTATAAGAGGGAGAACATGTAAATACACAGGTGGCCTCAAGTAATCTAATGCTTAGCAGAGAACTTCAGTTCTGGACACAGATTTCCAAATCTCCAGTTTATGTGGACTGTCATCCTACAAATAATAGTGTAGTTCTTGGAGAGGAGATTACTGGGTTACAAAAATCTTTTGGTCAAAAGTTATTAAAGCCACTCTCAGAGAGCTTAGCTGTTCTTTGTAGAACATATCCCTTGGTCTGGACAGAAAAGCGTTAGCTCTGTAGAGCTCGTCGTCGTAGCAGTAGAAGTTTCACTTACTGGAGGCAGGATTTGTTCCAGTCTGCCTTATTGACAATGATTCTGTGTAATCTTTGAGCTGCAGTGTCAGCCTCGTTTCGCTAATAACTGTGTGTGCATTTAAGGGGGAAAAACAGAAGACTGGCTGTAGTGAGACAAAACATCTAAACGTTAAAAGAAGGCTCTGGTCCTTATTTAAACAGCCCAGAACAGGACAGCATCCTGTGGCATCCATGAAATGCGCATTTCTCTGATATCTTCATTGTTCCACTTGTCCTTTTAGGGAATTTACCATGCTTATGAAAATATTAAAATGACATTCAGATTAGTCAGAGAAGTAAAGAGAACCCAGAAAAAGTAGCTGAAGCTGGAAATGGATTTTGAGCACAAATTTAGAAGTTAAACAGTTGCGGGTGAGGGAAGTAGCTGTCTGCCCTCATAAGCATCAAACAAGCCTAATGGCTGTCAACTGTCACGGAAAAATTCCCCACAGAACTGTGTTATATAAATTTTTTCTCTTGTTTTGGTTAAAAACGGAGTTTTGTTATAGAACTTGCACATTGACATGAACTTTATCTAAAGGCTGTGACTTACCAAAATGCTGCTGGAAATATCAGTTATAGTTTATTTCTAAAGTTTCTCTGTTAGCATACAGCCACCCAACTTGAGGTGTTGGTTTAGGATTTTTATTTGCTTGCTTCTGAATGCTGATTCCAAAAGACTTGCACTTACTGTTTTTCCTTTAATTTGGGCCTGTCACGAGAGAAATGTGGGTCCTGCAGTTCTTAAAGCAGCTCCCAAACTGCAAACTTCTATGAAAGGCTTCCTCGGAACTCTTACCCTCCTTTCCAGGTCCTTATGGCAGCCCCTGCCAGGCATGTTTCCCAAACCAGAATCCAGGTCAGAGAATCTTCTCCTCAGTGGAGGAAAATGTATCTGGTTTGGCAGAACACGGGGCAAGTAGAGGCATTTGTTTTCCTGGTGCCAATATTTGCACGCATCCATGCAGTTTTTGCATTAAACAATCGTTAAAAAGACAATTTTAAAAATCCCACTCCTCCTTCCCTGAAGTGATGCTAGGAATAGGGACTGTTAGCCACTGCCTCCCCCGTGTGCTCTCACCTCCCTGCTGCAGGCTCAGCATCTCATTTACGTGCCATCTGATGCCTGAATCTTGCATCCTCGGCTGCAAAGTGATACAGACTTGGCAGCAATGGTTTCCCTCAAAAGTTGCCTCATTGGTATCTGAGCATGGCCTTTCTCCCCACATCAGAGATGGGGATTTGAACCTGCTTTGTTTTCCAGAGGGTACTGAGCTGAGATTTCCTATTAATTGGCCCAATACCACCAAAGTATTTTCAGATGCCTCTCAGTAGTATTAAAAATACAGCAGCCATAAGCACAGTCTTTCAGGAACGTTTTAGATGTGTTTTTATCCTGATTATTACAGAGGATCTTCAGGGTACTTCTGGCTTCTTGGGCATGACCAAGTGGATGTACAAAGAGGAACCCAGATCGTCTGGAGCATCTGGAGCAAACTTTCAATGTTTTAGGACCTTTTCAAATCAAACAAGGAACGGAGGCAGATGTTTGTGGGAACCTTGAGACCAGAGGTTTTGTTTGAGATTCAGGAGCTTTCCTCTGTTTTACTGTATGGTATAACTTTATCTGGCTCCATGAGTGTATACGGTTATATAATAATAAAAAATTTCTATGCAGGGAAAATTAGAGGTGAGATGGGAAATTATGACAATCGTATTTTCATATTTTGGCGATTCAAAGCAGTGAAAGGTAAGTTGAAGCCTAGAACAAGTAACCAGAGTTCTGCAGTCACAGAAGGCTGTTATAAAAAAATTAAGGGTTTCTCTGTGTGTCCTATATTTGATTGCCCTTTTGCAGAAAAACTGGGCTATGAGCAAGAACCTGCAACTGTTTCCTGTAAAACTGCTGAACTAGAGAAGTTTACATTAGAAAGTTCTAATCACTGCTAGGTTTTATACTGCATCTCAACAGTATTTATATGTTGCTGTTTTGCGAGATTTTGAAGAACATACAAAGAAGGTACATAAATGAATTTTATGTAGAAATAAGTGTAAACAAACTGTTTGTAAATATATGCACATTTTCTATGGGAATGATAGATGAGCAATTTGTGCATATATAGAAGCATGTGCACCATAAACACTTCCAAGCTTCAAAATATTTTCAGCCTCCCATTTTATGCTTTATGTCAACAAGTATATCAGAAATACCAATGTCTGCCAGAGAATGACCAAGCATGGAAACTTGCCATCTGTATACGTAGAAGCATGTGGAGAAACCTTGAGGGTAGAAATTCTTTGCTGAGGTGAATAGTATCAGTGCATCACTATGTTCTTTTCTAACTTTGGAAGTATGAAAATTTAAATAGATACCAGCTTTTTGAAAGATGCCCTGCCTTTTGTACACCCAATGGCTTGAATGAAGCAGAAGACTTTGAAAGAAAGAAATAAACTTTGTCCAGTCTGGCTATAGAATTAGGCAGTGATGAGTGCATGGGCCAAACTGATTTAGGAACTCCAGAAAGAGAGAGGGAATGCTGCTTTTGACAGCCATAATCTATCCCAGATTTTATCCATTTCTGGCACTGTGATACATGTTTAAAATTAACAGACCAGTTTTTTACAGATCTGAAACTAAAACTGAGAGAAGTAATTAAGCCAAGTTATGCAGAGGAATGAACTGTAGGGGATGTTTAAAATAACATGTCCTAAATATTCTTCTAGTTATTTTAAACAGTTCATCTTAAGGTAATTAAGCTATGTCCTTTGGGTGAATAGCAACTTCTAATTTAGTTCTTGTAGTTAAAAAGATGCTTAAAGAAGATTATTTTTTCTTATTTAGATGAGATATATTAAGAAACCAGATTGGAAAAAAATATCTCTTTCCTGGGAAGACCTTTTGTACTGAATCAGGCATATTTATCATCCATAAGCAAATTTTCTATCCCAAACCACAACTGATTTTGTGAACATCCAGCTGAAGAACCAAAGCTACATTTCAGCCCTGCATTGCTGTAAACAATAAAATACCAATTTCTTACCCAGAGTTCCATTATTGATTTCCAGCTGTAATTGCCACCAGTGGATTTTCGCACTGGTGAAAAGTTTATAGTTGGTGATGTCCTGATTTTATGGCAAAATCACTTTGCTGTCATTCGGTGGAGAAAATTTGCATATTAACTCTGAAAGTTGCTACTTCAGTAGAATCAAGATGCTCTTTCAGCTCTCACAGTCACAGTCCTATTAAAATGTTACTACATTTACTGGTAGCTTGTGCTCTACAGTCCCAGTATTTACCATCCTTATTTCCTAAATCTGTCACTGCTTATAGCATCTAAGTTGCTATCGTTGGCTTTGTTAGCTATTTCTGTTTCCTTATGCAAGTGGCTACTTGCATATTTTCTGAACATATTTTCTGCTATACTATTCTCAACTTCCATTCAAAGGGCAAAATGAGACTGAGTGAACTGGCCTCTAGTAATGCAATCCAGTACCATTCTGGATTTATATGAGCATTTGTTCCTTCTTTCCTGTAGATGTACCCTGAAAGAGAGGGGAGACTTAAAAGATCCCACTTTCTTATTTTTTAATGCATCATAATGATACATCTATTCAGATTTATGAATGCTCAGGTATTGTAATGATGGAAGCCATTTAAGTGTCAAAACTGTCAGCAGAAGGTCTGGTGCTCTTAACATTATGGGCATCTGGCATTTTTCTCCAGTATTCCGGAGTCTTATTTAAGGCTTAACAGGGTTAGATGCAGCTACAGTGTTGGTGTAGACTGAGAAAGCTGAAAAGTTACTCATCCATTGTGTGACTCAGGGTACACACTGCACTAGACAGCACTGAAGTGAGAACTACAGCTTTCCCCTAGGGCATTTTCCCCATTGCAGAATATCCTTCTGAGCATTTCTGATAGCTGTTTGGAGGACTTTTTACTTTTTCTAATGCAGCTAAAGAATATCTACCAAGCAGTGCTTTGAAAAACTGTAGGAAATGCTTCATAATTAGGAAAATGCCAGTATTGCGTTAACTCAGCGCTTCACTGAAATATTGTATCCTTGCTCTTTACATTGACTGATACTTGCAGATCAGATAACCCCTGAAAGGGCTATTTTGTATTTCTTATAACTGTGGTTTATCATTTAGTGTTAGCGTGAATATCTTTGCACAGCATCGCTTTTTACCATGTAGACATAAGCTAAAATTCTTGGCAAAGACTCTCTTGTGAATGCTGTGTGGTTTGTCTTTGCTATAACTGTATATGCTTCTGTGTCCTTGGGCTCAATTATCATCTTTCCTGCTTCCAGGGTTAACATTTGTATCTTTCCATCTTATACAGTACTGCAGTTTGTTTCATTAATGGCCAGTCAATACAACAATCTGTTTACTTTGTTGTCACCACGTCCTGCAATTCAATAATCAGTTAAATAATAAAACAGGGAAAGAAGCCTCACAAGACATAATTATAACACTGCAGTCAAAATTATTGTCATTTTCTGTGAAGGAAGAACTGTTGTCTCTGTTCTCAACTGTTCATCTCTTTTTGTGCCAACAGTCAGTCATTCCAGCCATGGTAAAAGAAATAAAGAACTTAATGCACAGAATGTGGCATCTTTTCACTGTAACTTGCTACAATCAATTATTTATATCTAGGATTCTTCATACATATGCTACCCCTTGATCCATTTTGTTAAAAATAAAATTGCAAAAACTGCATTGTTTTTAGCCAGATCTTAACATTTTTCATTGTGTACTCCATTGAATCTCCCCCTGTCATTAATCAGAATGTCAAATTGAAGCTTCACATTCATGTTTTCAACATTAGTACTTCAAAATTCTCTGCTCTGTCTAGCATGCCAGGTCTTGTCTTTTCTCATATTATATCATCCATTGTATTTTGGTAATACTATAGTTTTTCTTCCCTATAGTTCTTCTACCTCTCCTACCATTGCAAGATGCCAATTAGGCAGTTTGAAAACACACTTTCCTAGTTTCCTGCCATGTCCTTCTTTCTGGGCTTTTTTTGGTCTGCCTTACTGAAAAGAACAGACTTCTCTGTAAATGCAGAGTCCTTACTAAAATGGAACCTAGAATGTGGGCACTGCAGCTCTTAGTTAAGTTGCTTATTAAATTTATTGGTACCTAAGACATTGGAAAAAAAAACCCCAGCACCTTCCTGCAAGAATTTTGCTGTATAGATTCTACACAGATTCACATTACCCCAAGGCAGGTAATTTCTGTTTCTTTAACAAGAACATTCTCTCTCTGCTCTTGGTCAGGCTCAGCCTGCCATTAAAGGTTTTGTGGGTACTTTGGCTTTCATCTCTGACCCCGTTCATGGGGTGCAAGACACAAATGAGCTCAGTTCCAGTACTGTGAACAGAGGGTTTTCTCCATTTACGCATTTCATGTTCCCTCATATCTCTTGATCTTTAGAAAGAGGGTCAGGAGCCATGTGAATTCTGAAATGAGTTTGGTTTTAAGGACTACTCATTATACCCCTGAACTACAGCCAGGAGACCATTCCTCAGAAAAATCACCAAATTTAGTATGGTGAGTGAAATAGAGAGTAAGTTAAATTTGGGTGGTCTCTCATAGGTCAGCACTTGGCAACAGAAGCCATGCCAGTGTTTTTGGAAAGATGTCTGCTAAAACCCTGAGCTTAACAATCACTCATGTTAGTGGGAACTTTTGAAAGAATTTATTTCATAGCTTCTTGTTAGGGCTGCACAACAATTTGTTATAACCCCAGTCTGATAACATACCTTGTAAATAGTAATGATTCCCTTTTTCCCCATGAATTGCACAAGTATGGGGAACTTCAAGGATTTTTTTTTAAAAGTGCCTTGGAAAAAGATTTACTAGAAGATAGCTGATATTTAACATATGAAAGAAGGCCTTTTTTGAGTATATGATTTGGCTTGAGGATGAAAAAGGACAAATAAAAAGGTCGTAAGCAGGAATAGAAGCTTGTGAGAATTTCTTCACTGGAGCAGGGATGAGAATAAGCACGTAGAGAGTGTCTCACCCTACTCCAATGACTATTTCTGTATTTACAGAAGTTGTACTGGCCTGAGAGGAGGGTATGTAGGGAACCTACTGTAAATGAAATACAGGCAAGTGCCAAGGGTCTCATTACACCAGGCAGGAGAGTGTTGAGTTAAATTAGCTGCTCTGCAGCAGCAAATGCTTGCAGAGCCAGCAGCTAATGGGCTCTCTGCAGACTCTTGATTCCACTCTGGAATCCTAAAACCCACTCAAGGGCTTCTAAAGGAAATGGGGGCTATTCTGTTCTGTGTAAAAGGGTCTACAAGATCTTTTGTTTTATGAAGTGTTTGTATTTAGTCAGTTCCCCATCTCCCTTGGCATAATTTTAATTGAGAGTAAGCTTTACAAATAATTAAGGTCTGCCCCCAAATTATTTTTCTTCTTTATTTTAGTAGAAATACTCTCAGAACTAATACAATCAAATAAGAGATTAGAGTTCTCTTGAAGTTTGGACACTGACTTCCAGAAGTTTCTGGGAACTAGAACACTATAGTACGAACTAAAGGAAATTTTGTTTCTTTTGTAGCAATAATGGCTGTATGAAATGTGGTCATTGTTTGAACTAAATTTTTGTAAACTTTTGTAATTTTAAGAACTAGCATGTCTGAAAAACTCTGCAAATCTTGTTGTTGGTTCTATAAATCACCACAAGTCTACTTTTTGATACAAGAAGTGGTGATACTTTCTGCTTAACATATATCATGCCTATTGGAGAAAATGGTGACCCCTAGAGTGAAAAAAAATAATTTACCTTTGATAAAATACTCTGTTACAGTTACAAGAGCTAATAAGATTTATGATATGCAAAAGGAGAGAATTGGAATTGTATTAATGATTACTAATTAGGATATTTTTGGTGGGACCCCATTTAAACATTTTTTTATTGAAACCTATTTTTACTATCAGATTAACCAAATAATTTTATTCAAAATTAAAGCAAAAAGGTTATAGAAAGAGAAAGGAACATTCAAAATATTTGGTTTTCAATCTCACTACAGCTTAAACCAGGTGGGAGAGTAGAAACATAAAATCCCCACCCAATCCCTTTCATATGCAAAAAATTAGATGTATTCACACTGTCTTTTCTCCCCTTTAAGTAGTTTCACTGCAAAAGTAAACAAACCTTCAGTTTCTTTAATGTGTTCTTTTTATTTAGAATGGTAAAAATGTGCAGTAGAAGATATCTCTAAGCCTTCATTTATGAAGGCTTAAAGATATTGAATTAGTCATAAAAAGATAACAAATGTAAACATTAAAAAACTTAATAATAAACTTGTTCCACCCCTACAAATTTCTTTTAGCACTTCTTACATTTGCTAAATATATTGAAACTAATGACTAAATTCTTGTTTTCCAAGGTCCATAAGTGCCAAGGTCCAGAGCCTATGCCATTCACTCTGGACCACATGAATGGTTTTAGCAATATTTTTATTAGTAGTAATATTTTAATAATAAAGGCAAACATAAATCACACATTAGTTATCTTAAGGTAAATTAAAACCAACATACGGTTGCTAAGTTCTTTTTAAAGTTATTCTTTCTAGTCACTGTTTGAGTCCTGATCATTACTACAATACTGGGGAAGGTTGGCAGAGAGAGGCAGACCTTCTGTGTACTTTTAGCTGGTTTATATTAGAAAGACAAACACTTTGAAATTCATTGCCCATGTTTTGCTGGGATCCGAGTAGAAATGAGTATCACTATGCAGCTGCAATATTGTGCTTATTCTGCTAAAGTAATGAAGGGCTGAAACAGTCAGATCTACCCATGCCAGCACCAGGCAGCAAATGGAAAGGTGGAAGCTTCACAAATATTTCTTTTACTGGGTGACATTGAAAGCAACCAAACAACCACAGTGTGAGGAACAGCATGATGTGTCTCATCCAACAGAAAAACAGAACAATGGTGAAGGAGCTCTGGTGATGAAGAGTAGTACCCAAAACTATTTTAATACAGAGAAAAACCCCAATTATAAAATAATTACTCTTCAGTAAATGTAAAGGGGTGGATTCTGGTTTGGAATATCAAAAGCTCGAATTTTCTGCATAAATTGAAGGAAAGGTCAGTTTTAGCAGTTTGTATAGATAATGTTATATGAATACTCACTGTAGGTTGCTTAGCTTGCTTTTGGAATAAATTATTTATACTTTAACAATATATTAATACTATTATATTAGACCCCAAATGTTGGGGTTTCAGGTATTCAAGCACTTAGCTCAAGCAAACAGCCAGAGGGAAAGTTATGAAATTCTAATAAAAGAAAGATTTCAGAGGCTTCATTTTGATCTTTCTTTCTTTTTTTTTTTTGTCTTTCTCCTGCAACACACATTATTGTCACATTACATGCATTTCTTTTCCACATCCCTATCCCTTCTCAGATTTCATTTTCGTAGTGTCGGTGAGTTTTCTGACTTGTACTTTTCATTTTTATGATCAATACATTGGGCATTCTCTGTGCCAAGACATCCCTTGGACATTTATCATGCTTTTTAAAATAAATTAATTATATTACTTAGGGGTTCCCTAAAAACATGTTTCATTTAATAGCCTCTGGGAAGAAATATTGTCAAAAGCTTTAAAGATGTTAAATAAATTATGTCAATCAGTTCCACTTCATCCATATTTTTATGATATTTTAAAAAATGCTTTCAGCCTACGTAATCATGTGGGATTTTTGTCCTACATTTGTTTCCAAAAAATACATGCTAGATGCAAGAATGTCATATTCCATGATGACTAAAGCAATAGTTTCTGTCAGCATCTCCTTAGCTTGCCAGCTTTCATTTATAAATCAAGTAGTCTCCTTTTTGCTCTGAAACAGCATGCTCCAATAATTTAGATGTCAAAACAGAACTTTCTGGTGCAGAAATTAAAATAGCAGTGGCTCACTTCTTGCTGCAGGAAACAAACTCATGTCCTTCCTGCAGCAGCACAATTGGAAGTTGGCTTTAGGAGCCCATCCTGAACTCAGTCTGACATCTGCTGAATATTATCCTGTTTTATACGAGTCCAACTTCTAGAGATAAGGAATTTATTTCCTGAAAATTTAGTACTTTTCAGCTCGAGCTGACCAAGGGAGGGCTTATTATTAAGGATTCCAATACCATTTGTGAAGTTTATTAATATAGAGGCCACCAGTGGAAATGCTGCTTATCCTGGGTCAGAATTTAGTTAAATACACAGGAACTGTGTAGCTGGGAATTAAAATTTATTTTTGTCTTCCAAGGAAAATAGAAAAGCCCAAAATTATCAAACATTCCAATTCTTATGCGTGAAATTCCATTTTGAAGAGCTACAACAATTGCAGATGAAATTATTTTTGTTGCTAAGGTCCTAGATGACTAAAATTGTCACATTATTTATTGAATTAAGTGCAGATTTTGCATATGAAACACCCACATCATCTGATGTTTAAGCCTATGGTTTACCCTATGCTTTTCTTGCAGCTGACTCATTAGTCCTCGTGCTTGAATATCTGGCTAAATTTGCAGCTGAAATTAACTCACAAGTTTTTTTGTTAGCTTTCAGATGGTAGCATTCTCCCTTAGAAAATTGTGATGAGACATGGGCAAAAATTATATTTTTGGTAATAATTGTTATAAAGCCATCTAATAGTAAAAGACCAGACAAGAGTGTTTTAGTATTTGTATTCAGAATCTCTTCCACAAAAGCCAACAGGAGAAATGCTACTGATCTTGAAAGGGAAATATTTGGCCATACTTGGCAGCAGCATCAGTGTTTTTCTTTGAAATAGATTGCAAACTGTCAATAGGAGAAAACAGTATTTATAGGAAGAAATGTCTTTTATTTCTGAGTTCTTCTAAATTGTTTTTGTTTTCATATTTGAATTACAGTAGTTGCTTGTTGGACCTTTTGGGGAAGCCAGTGTCACTGTATATTTATTCAGGGTGCCTGTCTGGGATTTGTACATGCCAAGGGAGCTGATGCTAGAAAATTATTTGACTTTGTTTTAAACTAAAGGAAGAGTGACACAGGAGCTCTACAGGCAGGGGAAAATGTGTATTTTTGAAAACTTCAATCAGGAAACATCTCTGCACACAAACATACTGGTTACTGTAATGTAGTTACAGACCTCATTCTGCCAGAGAAGTGCTGCTGCATTCAATATTACCCAAAAAAAGAGTGTTGAGGAAAGCATTTATTTGATTGTGTTGGTGATCAGAGCTGTTTCACTGAATTGGGAGCTCTGGGAATGTGGATATTCCAGTACTCATCTCATGGGATACTGGAAGAAATATGGGAATTGTGCAGTAGAAGCTGATCTTTAACTGGTTTATTCCCAAAGAGTTCAATCTGAAGAACAAGGACACATCTAAGCCTCATAGAAATCTTCACAGATAAAGGTGGAAGAAAAACTACTGGAAGACAAGCATTGTTATTGTGGAAAGAAAAACCAAAGGCATCTGGGGAAGAGCTGGGTAATTCCAGATCTTTCTGTAATGTCAGTGAGCTGTATAAAGCAAAGTGACAATTACAGCTGTTATTGACTGATCTTCACGCCACCTGTTCGTACCTCTCTGCCCTTGGTCTGCATTTCAAAATACTGAATTTTACATTAATGCTTTATTGTTGCAGCATCACTGAGCTCTGGTAAATAAGAAAGGCAAGCTAAGGCACAGAGGGCTGTTAAAGCTGTGGGAGGATTTGCAGAGCTTCGAGTCATACCTGACTCTGTAATCAGTAATGTCTTTCCCTTTCCTTTGGGGTTAGGTGCATTAAAGTAAAAAATAAAACAATTTATTCCAGACCCAGTGGAGGTAAGCGGAGAGTAAGATGATTTCTCCCTCAGGCTAAATGTTTTCCTGGATTCTACAGGAACAGAGTAAAAAATAATTCATGGAGCAAGTCCTAACT
The DNA here is from genome assembly GCA_025920805.1 of Petroica traversi. Taxonomy (NCBI): domain Eukaryota; kingdom Metazoa; phylum Chordata; class Aves; order Passeriformes; family Petroicidae; genus Petroica; species Petroica traversi. Next base: position 11,442,273 of record JAHLSL010000008.1, read on the forward strand.
CAGACCATAATTAAGTTTTCCATTCAGGCTCTTCAGAAGTGATCTGTCTGGATGCTCAACACCACTGTTCTGTTTCTTTGTAATACCATTTGCCTCTTTAAAAGCAATTTCCTTTAAAAAGTAAATGCATAGAGAGAATTACTCCAACACAGGAATGTATATTTTTTAAAATAAGGAAAAGTAAGTGTTTGTGCTTCCAAGGTAGAAAATATCTCTATATGTGCATATCCTAAAGCATTTCTTTTGTTTCAATTAATTGTCAAAAATAATTAATATAGTTGACTTTGCTATAGAAGCTGCTGAACAGATGTAATACATGTCAGGGTGCAAGTTTTCAATGATTTGCAAAGTGAATATGCACACAGAGTTTATAAGCAGAGATACTGGCTGTATTTATAGCTTGAAAGTTACTGCTAGAAGTAACTTATCTGACAAGTCAGATAACCCAGACCAAACACATGCAAATCATGTCCTTTTAAATGCTATGTGAAATAATGCATATGCTGCCTAATTTGGTTCTGATTCCTGACGATGATTTCCAAGATAAATAGAATATTTATGGTAGGGGTCACGGTAGTATAGAGAAATGGCTGAAACATCTTGAATTGTTTATTACTGACTACGTTAAACTGACTTCAGGTTAAAAAAGTTAGAGATACAAATATGGTAGAGGATAATTTCTACTGGAAGCTCAGAGCCCCTCTAAGAAATGGAGAACACAATGCAAAAATTATTTTGTTAATTAAAGAGCAATACATTTGCTTTCCACATAATAGTCAACAGCCTTCCAGATGAACATCCTTATTGGGAAAAAAAATTAGCCAACCAGTGACCTTTGATATCTGAAAGGCTTTGCATCTTAGTGTTATGAAAAATATATATATGTTCCAAACCCACTCTGTGGCACCACCACCTTCCCTGTTAAACAAAAATTTGCTTCATCCTCTCAAGTCCATTAATTTTCTGTTACCATGCCACCAAATTATGGATTTCTCCCCTCACCCCCAATCAAATCCAGCTCTCCTTCGGTTTGTCTGCTTTCTGCTCTACAAGGGCCCGTAATTGCAAGGTGTCTTTCCCATCATCTCTTGCCACTACACTGCCTGAGGCGCTCATTATTATCAGCTGAAAACTGCTGTAAGTCAGGGTGTTGCTCAAATGATCACAGCATAAAGACAGAAGTTCTCCCTCTGTCTACCTATCAAAAGCTATTACTCCACATAAATGTACAAAGACAGGCTATTACTTCTGCTTCTGTTAATTGTTTCTTCAGGTGAGAGTTACCATTTCCTCGCTTTGTTCAGTATTCCAAGTATGGAAGCTGGCTTAGCAGTTTTACTGTGAAGGGAGGGAAACTGGCACGACATCTCCACATTTGTGTGCCATGGCACTAAGTTGTTGAGCTTGGCATGAAATAAGAGAAAATAACTTTCAGAACAGAAAAACTTCCAAGCCTGTGTTTTGTAGTAATTTCATTGTTTATGTACTGTCAAATTAATAGAAAAGGATCTGTGAATAGAAAAAGAGAAAAAATACAAAATATCTGTGTGCCTCGGTGTGCACATTTTTATTTTCACAAACGTGGTGTAAGGCAGTTAAATTAACTGATAGCTTTTGTTATAATCATGTCATTTCAGTACTCATTATTGTTACTGGAAGATGTTATTTGAATTTGATGGAATAATTTAATTTTTCCCTTACCATTCAAGAGCCTGTGTATGCACCTAATGTGTTCAAAAATCACATAACTAGTGGCTTCAAATTGCACCTATTTTGAGTAAATGAATTTGGGGTACAGAAAAGTTACCAGCAGCTGCTGCAGAACTGTCAGCTCCTCTCAGGGCTGGAGAACATTCACCCCCATACTTGTTCACAAGTAGCACTCATAGCAATAGATCCTTAGATGCAAGTGGAACTTGAGAAACTGATGATAGATGTATGAAGACTCTGCAATTATTTATGAATCCTCTCTGGAACTCCTGTGGTAAAAAAAATAATGTGTTAAGAGGTTTATTTTAGATAACCCAGGGTTGTAATAATGGTGTTAATATCTCCCATTCCGTTTTGTTCTAAATTTCTGTCTGAAACCAATTTGTGACCTGTGCTAATTGCATAATGTTTTAAAAATCATTGCTGAACTCTAGTGTAATTTCAGTTGTAGGTTTTCTTCCATATGTAGTAAAATATAATATAAAAATTACTCTGGGATTTCAGAGTAAGAATTTGATGGAAAAGAATGAAAATATTAGAAATTGAGAATGAATTAGAGAGAAATATCTCTCCCCTATATCCTCACCCCACCATTTTGTGGTGTTTTGAAAGTTTTTTGGTTTTGTTTAAGTGTATCATTAAAAATACTTCATAATAGTGAAATGTTTCCTGAACTCCCAGTCTGCACATTCCATCTTCATTTCAGTGCCTCTGCTTCTTGATTTTCCTATACAAGGCTTCAACTAATTTTTCTCGCCCCCATCCAATGGTTATTATCCTACCTTTTTATATTTTTCCTCACATATTTGTTTGCTGTTTTCCCATGTTGCTGGTGTTTTTCTTTTGATTTTTCCACTTTCTCTAGAAGTAGCTGCACAAGTCAATTGTAATTATTAAGAGAAGCAAACAAGGGATGGAACAACAATAATGCAGGGATTTCTGTGTGGGTGTCCAAAAATGGTAAAGCATCACCTATACCTCAAGTGTGTGTCTCACTTCACCTTTTAGTATTACCAAGGGTAAAATAGAACCAGTTCTTGTTTGCTTTCAATCCTTCAGGGGCAAATCCCTGCCTAAATGAGTATGAATAATAGCAGTGTGTTCTGTAGCTGCTGCCACCTGAAAATCATTATAACTTGCTCAGTCTTTATTTTACTTGGATTGTCAACTTTTCAACCAAAAATACCAACACTCAAGGGACAGTGGTGCAATCTAGGTTCTAAACTAGGTATCTCTAAGAGCGTGGGAAAACCATGGTACAAGAAGCCATGTTCTGTTTCCTGCAGATAAACCTCTTCTTTTTTTTTTTTTTAAATTTTTTTTTTTAATTTATTTATTTAAGAAGAAATTGTTCCTCACTGCAGGTGATAATAGATGGGTGATTTGTCCACTTCCTAAACAACGATTGTGTTCACTTCCGTGGATCTGGTTAATGGATTATGAAGGTGAAAGTGACACTCTGGCAATGTAGAGCAATACTGCAGACTTCCCTGAATTAGATCCTATTTTAATTTTATTACTATTTTTCTTTATAGGAATAATCAAAAATTTCCAAATACTGGAGAATCCATTGCAAATTGTGATAAATAAAGCAGTAAAGACAGTGATGTCGGAATATATTTTGCTGTTTGCTACCATTCCAAATTTGTCTCACATGCTCTTCATCCTTGCATCTTGCAACTTTGTCTTCTGGATATAATAATAACAACTTCTAAAATGTCTCTTTCCCATGGAAAGGTACAGGAAACAGCTCATTGTCATAGCCTGTCTGGAAGTCCCTCCAGTTTATCAGCTGTGGATACTGGCACCGCATTGAGCATCCAGGAGCTTTCACCCCTGTGCCAAACACCACTATGTTATGTTATGTTATGTTTAATTTGGACATAACTTATTTTCTTTTCATTGACATCTGTCGTGTCCTAAAATAGATGACATTTTCATTTACAGTTGTAAATGTTATTTAACTACCAGTTTGCTTTGGGTTTTTTTATGCTTTCTCCATTTCTAACTTTATTTCAAGCTGCCCAAACAAGAATTACCTGCAAGTCTGCAATCAGATTTCTTTCTAACTTTCCTATACTCCAGTTTGAAAGGCTAGTGTGATCTCCCCCTACTTTGGGAATGTTTTAGATAAACCCCCTGCAAAAACCAGCAGTTTCTTTGGAGGTGAATCAGTCTGTAAGGTGCAGTGCCAGGGTGAATGACACCCTCACCCAAAATTCCAGTTAACTGCAGCTGCCTTGATGTCTGTCCCCTGAGAGATGTGAGGAAAAATATGTGCACTTTTTTTCTTTAACTCAATCCATGGTATTACCAAACCTTCATTTATCATCATGGATCAGTAAGATTTGCAATTTTCAATAACTTAGTCAATCTTTCTGTGGAGCTTCTTCTGTTGGCTGGATTTGTTGGGTGCTTATTGAGAAACACTAATCATTTTCTCTTTGTGAGCAGCAACAACCACCTGCATTCCCCGGGGCAATTATTTACAATGCAAAGATCTAGAAAATACTTTTCATCCTTTTTATATAACACCACACCAGTGACAAATTCTGCAATTCAGCAATACTCTTGTGAAAATGAGATAAGCTTCCCAGAAAATTCATCGTTAAGCCAGTCATCATTTACTTAAAAAAATAATAAAACCAAACATACCTCCCAATGTACTTAGGAAGGCTTATGAAACCTTCCAGAGATTTAAATTGGTTTCTTAAAGAAATGTGATGCTCTTGTCTGCTGAGATCCTCCCTTGTCTTTTCCTGCTCCAGCAAAACAGAGACAGCATAGAGCAAAAACACCATTAGTGCCTCATGGAGAGAAATGCCATAGAGTAAGGTCAGACCTCAAACCCCTTTGGCCACTCAGGGAACAAACACTTTGCTTCTTCCTGCAACAGTGGTAAACACTGCATCAATGCCGACAACAATACAGTTAATGTTTAATAAAATTACACTTCTATAAAACATAAGCCTTGACTATAATTAACTGAGACATCCCTTAGGACACCCCTAGATGACTTGGTTGCAAAGAGCTATGCATTGAAGTAAGTAGGGATTTGTTTTCAGTAAGGAAAGCAACCTATGGATTTAGACAGGTTCTGCTAAAAATACAAGTTTTACTGCTGTTTGTTCTGTGTGACTAGGGTTGTTTGAGTACTGTTTATCTTTTATTCAAGCCTCCAGTAATTATCAAAGGATTTAATTTTAAAATATTTAGCAATTCAGAACTCACAAGTTTACTTAGTTTCTTTCAAAATAATTTCTCCATGGAAGCTACCTTGCCTTCCTGTGGCTCAGGGTATTACAATTCTCATTTTGTGAGGGGAAAACTGAATCTATGTGCAAGCTTCAAATAATTGGTTTTCTTCGGGTGACAATATAAGCTTTCATTACGAAGCCCAGACTTTGCAGAATGCTGAAGCGCAGCTGGTATTCTTTGAATAGCAAAGTTGGTGTTTCAAATTCTTGGAACCCTCAGAACACTTTGAGATGGATCATGTGGTTTTTTCATGGTGAACTGGATTATTCAGAGGAATGCTACTAATGAGAAAGTAAGTCTGTCATCTCTCCAAGTGTGGTGTGACCTACACAATAATGATGAGACACAACCTGATTACAATTTACTGGTTTTTATGCATACACATACCCACAAAGATGATGTATGTCTTCCCTAGCATACATTAGAAGCACTCTTTTCCTATCAACATGGGCATTCCAAAGCTGCTCTTTGTGTATTGATAATAAATTGCCCAAAAGTTTTATTTTATTAACAGCTGTTATAGTAACAGCTTTATTTAAAACCTGTCCTTCCACAAGTCTTGATTTTGACACAACTTAAAGTGTAACCCCTCAAATAGGTAAACACAAACAAATTTCTGCTTTAGAAATTTTTTAAAATGCTTTGAGTTCTGACAAACACTAAATGGCAGAAGAATTTCTCGAGATTGGATAGATGTGTGCTCAGAGACATGGTGACTGCTGCAGGATGAACTTTTGAGTGGTCCTCAGGGTCAGAAGCTCAAACTCCATTTCAAGGGCCAGTCAGAAGATTTCATGTATTGCTATTTATAGGAGGTTCATCTCTCTGAATATGTGATGATATGAATAAGTAAAGCTTGGTAAATACAATGAGGAAAATCACAAACACACTGTCATGCGCATCACAGTAGCAGGACTTCCCCCTGCCACAGTCACCTGGCTATAAAGAGAAACCTGTCAGACAGAGCCAGGCAAAACTTGGGAGAATCAGCATCAGAATCAGTCAAAGATGAATAAATGAAAAAAGTTAAAATCATAAGAAATTAATTATTTGCCATTTTAAAGGAGCTTTTCTTCCCTGATTTAATTAATTTCTCACTAACGCATTGCACTTTCTGATACTGAGAGAGGAAAGCTCTCTTTTCTATAAGTAGCGGATTTTCAAAATGACTTATTCTTTCCGAAGAGTTTTGCTAAACTACTTGAAGAAATTGTACATATCACAAAAATTTGTGTCAGACAATTCAGAAGTTGCTGGAAGTTTTTCACTTGCAAATCTAAAAAGTTAGTTATGCTAATCACCAAAAAGGAGTGACAGTAAAATAATCTTATTTCTGGTTCTCTATGCTGACATTTTTTTAACCATCCAATGACAGAAGAAGTAATGTGCATTACTAGTTTTACATCCTGCTTTGAAACTTAATTCTCTGAGAACAAGTCAGTTTTACTGAAGTTACTGTTTCTGACAGGCTATGAAAAATAGGCAAACTTGTTTACAAAATAAAAGTCAAAATAAAGCAATGGACTGCACACATTAAAACAGAAAGGTTCCTATCAGAAAGGCCTGGGGAGAGAAGTCACGGTACATGTTGATGTTCAGCCAAGTAGCAAGCAGCATCTAATTGCCTACTTTTTCTTTCTCTCCTTTTTTTCAGTTTGATGCAGACAGAGATGAAGAAGAAGTGTTCTCTGACATAAGTTCAGCAGTTGACAATAAACTATTTGCGAACAAAGAGACTGCAGCAGGTGAGTTAATGTAAGATTTAAAGAACCATATTTATTGTACTGCATTTGGCATTGGTGGGATGCCTTTTTCATATTCTTCAAGTTTGGATGTAGGTACTGTAGCAGAGTCTTGACTGACCTCAAACATTTGCACAATCAAGGACAAAAAAAATCTCTTTATATTTGGAAACTTCATATAGCCCATCCAACAAGTTCTTTATCTACAAGTTAACCTTAAAGTATTATGGCAAGTCTACTAAGCTCTACTATTAATACAAAAATCATATAAGTTTTCAATTCCAGTCATCAGCTTTTAGTTTCAGTGATACCTTGATGTTCACCAGAAAACCAGTCCTGTGAGATTCATGATCATACTTCCTCCCTAATAATTGATACTAATTCTGAAATGGAGTGTGAATATAAGTCAAGTGTTTGGGGATTTTATTTATTTCTGTGTTTATTATTTGTGTTTACTGAGGCTTGAATATCTTCAAAGTAAAGCCTTTGAGAGATAAAGGACTGCAAAAGAATTGAAGCTAAAAATCAAAGCACTGAAAATCCGTAACATCTGTCAAAAATATTTTGCTTGAGGGCAGCAGAGAAATGTTCCTTGGTAACTTCACAACTTCTTCCTTTTACAATGGCATCTCTGACTGTTTTCCAAATCAACTACTAGCGTTACATAGGTAGAGGAGGTCATAAATGTCTTCTGAACCAGCACACAAAAAGAAATTTTTGATAATATTCTAAATGAGATAAAGATGAAATACCAAGGTGGTGAGGGGGCAGGCAGTGATTGCAATGGGGGTTGGGGAGGAGGTTGAGAATTGTAAGAAGTGCGTCAGCTCAAAAGCCCATAGGTTTCTAGTGGTCACCTTCAAGATAAGATGCACACAAGAATAAAGATGGCTCTTTCTCTGTTAAGTGGCACACTTACTTCTTTTGTGCTTAGCCTTATTATTGAGGCTTGATCCCAAACCTAATGGCATTCCCACTGTAAAACATTGTGTTGATAATTGCCTCTGGGTTCCCTAATGGATTTAAGTGCTGGACAGGAAGAAAAGGAAAGAAGTGTCATAAAGGTGCAAGCTCTGACAAACAGCTTGACGAGAGCTAAACAGTTTGCACAAATTGGTTGTGATTCTGGATGAGTTCCTGTCTGTTCCTCAAAAGTCTGATCTATTTAATAAATCCCTCACCAAAATAATTGGATAGCCATGAGCAGATGCCATGCCACAATAACCTAATTAGTGCCTACTCTGAGCACTGATAATTGTAAGGAGATTTGAAGTAGGATTTCTGTGAGATCAGGTGTTTAATATCTAGAGGTTGCAATTCCAGCATGTCTTGATTTCACTTTTTGTCTTCTAATCTTATTAGTGATATTGCAATAAACTGTAGTTCCTTGTAGCTAACATAAACATAGTGTTTCTAATATTTTTATGCCTCCACATCAATCTAACTCATGTTATACACGTAAAATCCACTTGTAATCAACTTTGTAACAATATATACTGAAAGAAAACAACTGAAATGTTTATAGATGGAAATACAATTTTCTCATTGTTGCCTTCTTCAACATATTAAGACCGTTGCCAAGAGCAACAACCTGTCATGAAACTCAACAGCGTAAGGTTGCAATAAAATTTGTATTAGAAGCATCTTACTGAGAGGAAAATTAAAATGTAATAATTCTAATGCTAATCAGTGCTTCAACAAATTGTTTCTATAATATTCCACTTGAAATTTATCTTCTAAGCATTTGTCTTGCTCAAGTGCTTATATGCAATATGTATTAATTGAGTTATTAGACGGTGCTTCAGAGCATGTTCCATAACGTAAAAAGACATTTTTATTTTATTGAGTTTAAGCATGTTATTAAGAGAAGCAGTATGTTTCACAGGATAGGCTTAGATTACTTTTATGACAGTCAGTGTTGAACTATGTGAATGCTATCATTGTTAAAATATGAGTATGGGCATATTTGAGCCAATGAACCATACTGAATAGAATTGCTAGCAGGATTCAAAATAAGTAATGTGTTTAAGCAAGGATTGGAAATTCATTAGCTGATTTGCTAAACACAAATGGTCCACGGAGCAGACTTAATTAATTTGCATGATGGGTCATAGCTACCTTGTGATGGGAAGTGAAGTCAGCTGCAGATAAATTTAGACAGATCAGTACAGTTTCTTTTCATTGTATAAATTAATTTAGTGAACTGTGAAAAAGCAGTGCTTGACATTTGCATTCATGACAACTTAAGGATGAACACATTTTCAGACAAAGTGCTATGAACCCAGGCTTGAAACACTGAAATGTTTTATAGGACCAGAGACTTTACAGCCATGATCTCCTGGGCTTTGGGTGTATCTCTGTGGTAGAAATTATACACCTGCCTGTAACAGCCACACTCTCAGCTTTCCATGATCAGACCTGTGCAATTCAGCTTAGGAGCAACAAACCTTATGTAAAATACAGCATAAGATGTAAAGTACAGTCTCATGGTGAAGGAAGTGACTGAGCACAGCCATGCACCCCTCTAGTGCAGGGGTGTCACTGTCCCTACTATCAGACCTGGCAGGGGTAGCACTTGTCAGCACATCCTTGTACAACTGCAGCCACCTTTAATTCACCTTGTCCCTTGTTGCTGTGTCATTGGATCCTCTTGGATTCCTCACAAGACAAATCTTTATGAAAGATGCCTTCAGTGTCAAGATATAAAACATGGCAAAAAAGGGGAATGCATTTTAGCTCTCTGCTTTTTTGTATTTCAGCCTTTTCCTCCCCAGAGGCTTGATTATTCAGTTAATGGGGATTTAATAAAAACATTCAACTGCTTTATTTTTCAGTTGTGCAGTACTTCACCTAACAAAATCCTCTTGTTTTTTCTTTAAGGAAAACATTGGGCACATGAATGTGACTAGATCTCCCTTGCCTTAACTTTATTCATGCAATTAAGGAAGCATATTTTAAGCCCAAGGGTACCTTTTCAGATCAGGAGCTTGCAAGTTATTTCTCCATGGCAATAGAACTTTCATGGGCTTTCTTAAATAATATTTTTAAATTTGCATTTCCCCTTTTGCAATTGATGAAGTTACTCAGATCACTTCCTTTAGGTTCATACAAGCACAGGAAGGCTCCAGGTTAACAAAGAGCTTATTTGAGCCAAGAGATTATTTGGTGGAATGAGACACTATTTTGAAGGAATTAAGGCAAATCAGACTGTAAGTCTTTCCTCCTAATAGACAAGTCTGAATTGTTTTCATAGCCTAGTTCTCATGGTACCAACCTAGCAAAAGAAAAAATAATACAACTTGCTCAGAAAAGGCAATGGAACTTTATTTGTGATCAACTGTTCTGTTGTCAGAGATGAGATGTGCAGCCTGCAGTCTCATTGAAAGTAGCAGGGCAGGTTTGCTTCCAAACACTTTGACCAGTCCTCCTCTTTTCCTTATGCCAACATTTTGCTTTTCGCCGTTGATAGATAAACATTCCCACAGGTTCTACTTAAAATGTTTCTGATTTCAACTTGGGGTTAGAAAACCTGAGCTGAGTTTTGAATTATCCACTTTCTAAGGCTTTCCTTTTGGTTTTAGCCTTGTCTGGAAATCTGCCTACAGCAGGATCCCCGACTGCCAGTACTTTGCCAAGGGGCTCCCTGGTGTGCCTCTGATAGTTAATGAGCTCCTTGTTCACCCTGCAAGACCTGTTTTGGGAAGATTTAGCCCAATCTCAGCAAAATATGCTCCCTCCAACAAGGAACTGAGCTAGAGGATAGCAAACTACTCATGCTGCAGCAGGGATATCACAAATACTCTGATAGTCCCTTAATTACTTTATCTTGTCCTGGGAGTAGCCATTTGCTTCAATTCATTTCTGATGGGTTTGTCTTTAGGCAACTTGAGAAGAGTAGAGAAGTCTGAGCATTGTTCAGTGTTAGATGGTTATGAGGTTTGTTAGTTTTCAATAAACAATGAAACAAAAGACTGATTTTCAATTTTTCTTGAATATACCCTAGGAAGAAGCTACGTTTTTCCAAGGACACTCATGTTCTGGTTCAAGGAAAAAAAGGCTTTAAGATGCTTGACCATATTAAAATTGTATAACCATTATGGCTTTTTTCACTTAAGATACATTATGCATGAGTATTCATTTCCAGCCTGACCTTTACATTTAAGTTTGCAGCACCATGTTTCATACTAATGTTTCTAGCTAAGAATACGTACTGCTCTTGGTAGTTAAGTGACAGTTAATCAAGTGCCTTTAATAAAGTGCCAACAAGTGCCTTTAGAAGTGATAGATGTGTCACAGTAGGCCAGTGCCAGTGACAACTGAGGCTTAGTTAAATTATATTATCAACAATGACACCGTGTGAAGAGTGAGATGTCAGCTGTGTAAAATAAATCAAAAAATTAAGATTCTCTCAGCAGCTGGAAATTTACTTCCTTGCATATATCTTTCAGAGACAGGTATTTTCAAAAGACCATAAAGTGTACATGCCAGAGAACATGCTGCGTGTGTACATGTGACACTGTAGTACCAGGAATAGAATTCCTCCCTGTAACTTTTTAATAGCAATCTGAAAAACTACACATGAGCACTGGGGGTGGGGGCAGGGGAGTGAGGGAAGAAAAACAAAAGCACCATCAGATGATAAATGCAGGTCTTTCCCTGCTATCTCTTATGTAGTCCAGAAAGTTAAATTGAAGATTAATTTGGCAGTGATTGTGATAAGGATTGTGAAGACACCCTGGAATATCATCTGTACCATGCAGTTACAGTTTGGTCATCATGACATCCAGCCCCTCTCTCTGTTCTCTCTGTCAGGGACATTTCCTTCACCACCTACATAGATCATTACTATGTAAACTTTAAAAGCAAACAAACCCAGATAATATATAAATGCATCTGGCACAAACTGAACTGCAAAATCTGTTATTGGTAGTGCTTGTTACAGCAAGCCACCCATACAAACAGCTCTAATGGTGAGAAAACAACTCCAGATCAGCAACAGGCCTAAAACCTTGTACCCTCAGAGCCAGTGCTTGCAGGAGCATCAGGTAGAGACACCTGTAACCCAGGAAGGAGGGGAATGTTTTCTTCATTAGTGTTCTTGTTTCACTGGGGACACGAGGGGACAAAACAGAGCACAGCTTGCACTTCCCCTGGTGTTCCCTGTTGCTCCCTACATGAAGTGAGTGGTTGGACTCATCTGTGGCCTGCTGGTTACAATTTTTAGGTTTCTATGTATCACTACAATATTTTTATTATTCTTGTTTTACTAATGCTGTGAAAATGACTTCTATAGTCTCATGCCTATTGACTTTTTAATGTGTTCAGAATATGTGCAGAATTAGGCTTAGGGCTGCACCACCTGGAGGACCCAGGAGACCACTGAGATAATATGAATGGGGTGACAGTGCCAGAATATGATGGCCATGTTATAGCCTTCCTGTGTTTATATAGAAACATTATTGGTGGTTTATCCTCCCAGTGGGTTTAGCAATGACTCCCCCACTACATGGCTTGTTGAAATATCAAGCTCAGTTGCTATTGTCCTGCACCTTCAGCAGTTCAGCTGAAACTAAACTGTAAAGCTCAGCCAGGTCAAGGCTTCTCAACAACTGAATTTTGTCATCCAAAGTGCAAGAGTCTGCATTCTTTCTGGTCCTGCCACAGGAAGATGCCAAGGAGAAGGGGCAGAGCCACAGAGGCTGCTTGGGAAGGGGTAGAATAGGATAGAAATGGAGACTATTGCTGGTGGAAATCTGCTGCTTTGGTCCCCTATCCACGTCACTCAAGGATCCTTAGCTGCTAATCAGAAATTAGTATTTCCTTTCTCTTTCTTAAACTGGTTTGTATTCTCCCTTGAGTGTGGCAATTTCGCAATTGCAAGTCATGGCACGCAGATCATCCTGCCCCATAAATATGCAATCTAGCTAAAACAATTCACCATTTAGCACAGCCTTTTCTTATTAAGATTTGTGGTAGCTTTTATGGGTGCTTTGAAGGCTTTGCTAATGAAATACCATTCACCTGGGCACTCCAGCAAACCTGAATGGTTCCTTGGATCACAGTTTTGCACAGATACAGACAACTGGAAATATTGTTGTGTTCCACCACATAAAGTGAAAATTTTCAATCCATTTCTGAATTCTAATTTTCTTTCCTATTTTAGGGCCAAATGAACTTGATTGCAGTCTGATTATGGATTCTGGAGATGCTGTTTATACAGAATTTGACTTTGAAGATCAGGTAATTTTCTGTATATGTGGCTTCTCTCTAGACAGTTTTCTAGTTTATTTACATACTGTGCCATAAAATTTGTCTGAACAAGGAGATGGAACTTTAAGGATAGATAGGGCCAAGGGATTTTTAAGTGCAACAGAATTAATTCCTGATACACAGATGTTGCTTTCTGGTTAAGAAAAAAGAATTAATATTATTGCAGTATTAAGAGCCTGTATCTTCCATTACTGTGCATTGCTGAGTTTCCTCCGTAAATTTAAAAATGTTGGTAAATGTGACAAATAGAATTGCTAAAATGCACTGTAAGTCTGCTGTATATTTAAGAAGTAAAACACTTTTCAAAAGAGCACTATGAAATTCAACTGTGAATAAAATAGGAAGTGTGAAATATAACTACAACCAAATCAAACATTCTCCCTATGAAAAAATGTTTTTAAGAATAAAAAACAACAAATCTTTACAGTATGTTGAAACCAGCCTTTCTACTCATCTAGAAACTAGATTTTGGTAAGAGTTTTGCTTGTAGATAGGAAGAATGCCAGAGAGGGGGGCAGGGAAAAAGGTTATATATATCTTTCCCCTATAATGTTCACATCCATACTGGTAAGGTCACATCTGGAATAGTGCTTAGTTCTGCATTTAGTAATACATGATATGGAGATACCTAAAAGAGTCCAGCAAAGGACCACTAAGATAATTAAAGGACTGGGCCATATCTCTTAAAAGGAAAGGCTGAGAGACCTGAGTGTTCAGCCTGGAAAAAAGAAGGCTCAGGGGCATCTCCTCAAAGTGTACAGAACTCTGAAGGGAGGATGCCGAGAAAATGGATCCATTTGTAGTGGTGCCCAGTGACTGGACAAGAGACAATGGGCACAAACTGAAACATGGGAGGCTCCTGTGGCTTGGATACTGCACTAGGGATAAGGGTTGTGTGCTTGTTTCTCTGCTGAGGATAAGCATTAAAAGAATGACTTAGAATTAGAAAAAAAAATAAATAAAGCCATCTGCCTATCACACCACCATACTTAAGAGTGGTGGTTTTGTATGTTTTGCTTCCTGTCTTCCACTTTTGCATGACTCTGCTTGTATTTTCTTCAAGAATACCACAAACATCTCTCTAGATTTGTGAGCAGCTTGGCAAAGAATGTTAATTTGTGTTTCTGTTGTCACTCAACAAAATGCAGTTGCAAATGTTCTTACCTCTTTTCTCATTACTTGCAAAAGATATCTTTTCATTTTGTCACTAGCTTTGACATTTCAAAGCTAGTGACAAAATGAGGGCAAACAAAACTGAATTTTTATTGTCATTGGATCATTCATTGGTTTTCTTTCACAGAATTCAATGCAACACTTTATCCTCACCTGCAACATGTTATATCTTGTAGCCCCATTCATTAATTTTAATTTATAGATCCCTTTACTATTCTTTTTGGCTCAGTTATTTCAGTTTGGCTGTTTTTCAAGGAGGCAGCTTGCCTCTGTTTCCACATCCCCTTTTTAATCCTATTCTTTCATAAACCCTTCTTAAAACATTCTCTGCCCAGAAAACTCTTATGTTTCCCATTATCTTTGTCTTTACTATATTTTATTATTGAGGGGTTTAGGCCTATAGAGCAGAATCTGTATTTATAATAGGTTTGGCTATTTTGAAGTTAGATTTTGCATTTTAATGACATTTAAAGTAGGTTCTTTTGGAGAAGTACATACATAACAGAAATTATACTCTTGGTTCATAAAGTTTACATAATAAAGTTTATAGTTACAAAATAAAATTAACAGAAACATGAAAATTTTACTGATATATAATAGTAATAATTTCAAACTATTTGGTTCATTGATGATACATTACACAGTCCATAAAAGCACTGACTGCAGTTTTGAATGCATGTGGTTCTCACATGAGATTGAATAAGAAAACCGTGATGGGACATTATTGTCTCTGTCAATGGCAAATATTCCTTCTGCCATGTGTGGCAGTTAGCTTTTCTCATTATTTTGCTAAACTAACTCATTGACATTCTGGTAAGAGTGCAATACTGTTATCAATCAAAGAAGGAGAAATGAAGCTAAACCAGAGCTAAAACCCCATCAGTCAAGGATAGCTATGTAAGTATGAAGTGGCTGACACTGACTCACTTCAACTGCAAGTTGGTATCTTGATACTTTTTAGCAAAGTTTAAAAAATATACATATTTATATTGCTAATAAAAAATGTAAGCACAGTTTATATGAGATACCTTTTAAAAATACAAAGAAAATATAAAGGAGAAAGCAACTGCAACAAATTTGAAATTATGAAAGCAAGTATTATATACAGAAGAAAAAAAGGGAGTGAAGATTACCATGAAGTCATAATACCACCTAGATGCCTGGTCTGAAAAACAAAATGAGAAATTACTCTCAGGAAGGAAGGATCAATAACTAAATTCAGGAATCAGGAACAGCTCACATTCAAAACTTGAGCTCATTTTGTCTGTGGCAGTGATTTAATACTCCAGTGATTTACCACATGCTGTTCACGAATTGTGTGAAGCATCAACAATCTTTACTCAGAGAATCTCAAGTGGAAAAGGAATGCGTGTCTGGATACAAATGTGTCATGCAGTGATGTTATTGCATAGGAAATCTGTCATGAGAACGTGGGGATAAGAAGGCTGGTTTCCAAGCAACCTTACACAGCTGAGCTGCTAAAAATGGCTGAATTTTAGGGGAACATCTTGGCAGTCACTGAACAAGAGGAGTTGGGGGTTACACAGAAGACAAAGCCACAGCTGGCTTTGGGTATCTTGGCACAGCTGAGATGGACCTACAGAGATACTTTTGCATTTTCTCATTCTTGGAATGTGCCAGGAAAATTTCCAGTGTAAACTAAGCCAAAAAAGTATCTGAGTTCTTCAGATGTACATTACTTCTTCCAGAATAATGTCTGTTACTGGTAGGCAGGAGCAGGGAGATGGAGTGGTGTGGCTCCAGCTACTGATGTAGTCACTCGCTCATGAAGGAATGCCAAGTGCTTCCAGAAACACCTGATACCTCTTGTTGAAACAGTGCAAAGCAACACTAGTACAAATCAAGATCTAGCTTTTCTGGAAGAGTTTGCAGGGGAAATTGAATTGCAAACAACTCAGAGAAAGCTTGAGCTTTGAATTGCACATTTTATAAATGATCAATTGTACGTTTTATAAATGATTGTTCAATTAAATTCGTGTAACTAAATTAAAAGCAAGTTGATTGTTTTCTACTGGCTGTGCATGAATAGTTCAAGAACTGGAACACTTGTAATCACTAAGTCCCTACAGCACTGAAAGGCAGGAGGGAAACACCCTTTTTTAAAATAAAAATAAAAAACCCCCAAACAATCTTTTCTCCAAATCATCAATAGCTCATTAACATGTTTCTGGTTTTATCTTGGATCTGTGGGATCCTGTGTTACAGAAGGAATAATATAAGTTTTTAGAATTACTTAAAAATACACTCTGCTGAAAAATAGAAATAAATAAGTAAAGCAGATAGTACCTCTCATTGAGAATGCCTTGTGGAAGAACCAGACAAGGTTTCATGTCTTAGCAATCTCTATAGCCTTTTCTGGAATCATGATGACACTACTCATGGCTTGACTGGAAAACAGAAAAGCAAAGTAACGTAATTAGTTTCAGGTATTTTAACCCTTATTAAGACTTCAGGAATATATTTGGGGTCAGGTATTTTTGAGTGCCACAGCTTTAAAGAGTATTCTCAATTTGTAGAACTTGCTGTCATGAGTAGTGTCTGGTTTAATAAGTTTTGCTCTTTGCTGCTGGAATGCTCTCAAGTGTGATAAAGGTTTTTAATGCTCACTGGGTTCATTTATACTTGCCAGTCTCAACCTTGCCAGAGAGACTGTCTATATAATGCCCACTTGTTTCTAGAGATCAGGAAGTTTTTATTTGTAACAACTGGATTTTTAATTAGAAACCTACCATTTGGCTTATTTCAAGTGCACTCAGGCCAAAAGGGAGTAGTGAAGAATTAGCATCAGTGAATCCTATCAGAGTTCCAGAAGAAAAGAGCATCCAATTATTTCCTCATGAAAACAAGTCTTTAAAGACAACCTTAGCTAGCATGAGGAATATTTTAAATAATTAAAGAAAAATGTTAAAACACACTGTCAGCTGGCTGTAGAATGAATATACTCCTGAACAAGTGCTTGCAGAACTTTAGAATTTTGGAAATGTGAAAAGCAGTTAAACTTCAAGTAAAAAACCTCAAAAATGTATTTAGCCTCTTTTAATATTTGGAAGAGGAGGTCATGGATTTCATAGAATGGTTTGAGTTGAAAAGGACCTTAAAGATCATTTAGTTCCAACTTCCCTGCCATGGGCAGAAACACCTTCCATAGACCAGGTTGCTCAGAGACTGATTCAACCTGGCCTTGAACACTTCCAGAGATGAAGCATCCACAATTTCTCTGGACAACCTGTTAAAGTGCCTCACCACCCTTACATCTACAAAACATGGAAATGCAATTTTGTGCCTTCAAGGGAGTTAACAGTTCATAACTGAGGGATTTCCATATTCTTGCAATGTCATACTGCATTTACTGATGCAATTAGATAAATGCAATAGTACATACAAAGAAGAGATTGCCTTTTTTTTCCTTGCCTCTCAAATGTATCAAAGACCTAGGAAAAGTAGATGTAAAAAAAAAAGAAAAAAATACTTTCTGTTCAGCAATGACAAGCAATCAACTCAATTTAAAAAATTGAATAACCAATCTTTGCTGCAAGTTCAGAATGTCTTATAATTAGAAATGTGACAGCTCACTTGAAAAAATTCACAAGCAAAACCAAAATCAAGTGGAGGAAGAAAGCCCTGAAAGAGACTTACTCTCCTTCTAACAGGAGAAAACAGGCTCTTAATTAAAAGTTCTTACCATGTATTAACAATTCATTTTACAGCTTGGTGTAGTCTCCAGTCCAAAGCACACAGGAATCCAGGCTTTAGGAGAGCAGGAGGAAAGCTTTTAGTGAACTGGTGCAAAACAGACTCCATTGCTACCAAGACTATAACAATATTTCCAGCCTGACTGATTAGCATAGCTTAAAACTTAAATATTGGAGAGACACAATGAAAAGTTCCTGAGAGTCTTTTCAATGCAGAGGCAGAACACAAATATTAATAAAAGTGACAGGCAACAGCAAATTGAAAGCCTCATTTAACTAAAGCTCTGTAGATTAAACCAAAGACCATTTTCTTCCATTTACTGTGTTTCCTATCAGTTGTCACTTTGTTTTGACTCTCTTTTCTCTCCTCTGAAGACTCAGTCCAAGTAATTTATTTAATCCTTCGGACACAGTTCTCTGGGGTTAGCATTACAAAACTACAGAGCAAACTGCACACCTCCATTAGAAAAAGAAATTTTCATTCAGACTTCAAAAGGTACCTTCCAAAATTATATAAACATTAATTAAATTCTGCAAGTAGTCAGAGTAGAAAGTCATGTATTAATCATGTGCTTTCTTTTTACTTGAGAGCATGAGGAACTTCTGGTGTACCAGCAATTTTATTCAAATATGCTGTGCAACTTTAAACATTACAGGTCTAAGTAAAATGACCAAGAGCATCCAGAAGCCATCTGGCTTTTAATGCTGAACATTTCTGCAGTGTCCATTTCTCTTTTGCTGATAGACAGTGGTAGAAATTTGAATTACAGATTCTGGTTATACAGGGAAACTGATTAAAACGGGAATATAGGCTAGAAAAGAAAATGAGAGGATACTCAGAATGGTTGTGAAACTGTTCTCTCTACACTTGTTTTTGCTAAAGGTGGACTCCAATCTAGTTTAAGGATATCTGCAAAAAGGTGTAATGAATAAGCATCCAAAGACATGAAAGAGCTGGAAAGGCAGGCCTAACTACAGAGAAAAGATGTTTAATAGAAATGTACTGAAGTCAGTGAACAATCTGTTCAGTTCACGTTGCCATGGAAACTATCCTATTAAATGCTTTATAAAAAAAACAGTTCTAGAAACAAAGTACTACAGTTTGCCTTACAAAATGTTTCCTGAATAAGCTCAAGCCATGTGTATTTTGGTGCTTCAAAATAATTTTGTAAATGCAAAGAATTTTTTTTCTCTTTCGAAATCACCATTGTAGAATGTAATAAAGGCATGTGTGAGAAAGTCTCCTGCTCTATTTTCCCCCATGCAAACCATGGCAAAACGGGCAAAAAATAACCCAAGAGTCAACCTGCACTTTTTTCTGTGAAATGCCAGAAACAGTTGTTTGCTTCTTCTTTCACAGATGTTATTTGAACTTACTTTCTGGCAATACATATATTAGGGGAGACTAAACTGCCAGGGTTAGTTGAAGTCTTTGCATTCCAATTCTTTCCTAATTTTGAACCAAAAGTTGCTGCCTGCAGCTCTGGTGGGCAGTACTGGGCATAAGGATTCAGTTACAATGATGGTGAGCCCAAGTGAGCTACTGGAGATTTAAACAGCAGTGGCAGCATTATTCTTCAAGAGGTGCTGCATTTATGCTTCACTGAATAATTTTGCAGTAAATTATGAAGAACTTCTCTGTGGCTTGGGGAAGTGTCTGTAGTAAAAGCAATACAATTTACAGTATCTCACCATCATTTCTGTAGGCAGTAACTGGAGGATCCTGTACCTTCTTTCCTCACCCCAGCTTGCCCCTCCACTGGCAAACTAAGGCTTTATGCCTTCATGAACAAAATACTGCTTTACAGCTAAATTTGAGTTCTATCTTTCCAGTCCAGAGAACTTACATAATTTTTGGGGAATATCAGGTATCCCACACAGCTGAAGCAAATAGGATCCACAGCACAACTTTCCATATTCCACCAAAGTTGATAAAGAAATGTAAAGGTGCATTTTAAACCCTCTCTGCCCTCCTAGCTTTGGAGGCCTTTGGATTGGCTTTGTTCACATAGCCCAGCATCCCTAAAGACAGCTACCAAAACCCTTTCTTGAAAACATTTGTAGTAACAACTCTTATATTTTAAAGCACTGCAGAAGGAAGTGCCTTTTTATTTCTTTTATTTTTCTTAATCACTGTGAAAGTACATCCTGTATATTTTTACATACACATATAAAACTGCAGTGATTGCAAAGATGCTGGTTTACTCTATGGGATACAAAACGGCCTTTAAAATCACTTATTTGTATTGTTTTGAAGCAGAAGAGTGGCTTCTCTGGGTACACTGGAAAATAGAAAAATATCCCCTATGTATTTTCAGAAAGCCATATGTTTCCTATTTAGTTTTTTTGTTTGTTTGTTTGTTTGGGGGTTTTTTTGTTGGTTTTTTTTTTTTTTTTTTACTTTTTATGTATCCCAGGATTGTGCAGTCAATGTTAGTCATTTTGGGCTTAAATACCAGTCATAAAGAGTGAAAAGTGGCCTAGTTTTAGAACTCCTTCACAGCAGTGCATCTCAAATCAGTGGACTTTTTCTTCAGATGGTTCAATTCCTTCTTAACACAGAAGTCCTTTATAAATACTGCAGAAGCTGAAAGTTGTAAAACTACATAATAATACATAAATAGATGTTTTAGTAGCCTTGAATAAGCTTTTCAAATGTTAAGCAGAGAAGGTCTTTGAGAGGCAAAATTTGAGTACAACTGTCAATTTTTATCTGAATAGCAGCAAATCCTTGGATCTGAAGTCACACACTGGGTTTGGGGGATTTTTTCCAACACCCTGTTCTTGTCCTTCTCTGTGCCAAGATCTTTTTCTTTTTGCAGACTGAGTTTAGACAGACCTGTAGAAAAGCCTTTCTTATCTAAAGTTTAAAAAACCCAAAAATCCACAACATGCACATATATTAAAAAACCCCCAAACCAAACCATTAACAACAAAAAACCCAAACCACTGAATTTCAGCTCTCAGAAGGCAGCTCTCAGGGCAGAAAGGTTCTGTATCTGCTGAGGTGTGTGATGTGAGGGATCCATTCATTAGGATTGTCGTCAGCTGTCTAAAAAAAGGAGCTGAGCAGCACCAAATTTGCAGTTCAAGTACACAGGGAGGTCTCCTGCTAAACTTCTCTGCTGCAGTGGCTTGATGTTAAAAATAAAAAAAAAAATTGTCCCTGGGAGAATTTATACCAAGCAGCACAACTAATCCACATTGAGGAGAATCATTTAATGAGTGATGGTGATTTACAGAAAAAAAAGAATACTAGAGGAAAAATGGTGATAATTTGCAGAAAGTATTTTATAGTCATTTGGAACTTTCTATAAATACAGACCTAACTAAAAACTAACTGAACACTATATGTGATAGAACTGTTTTAAAGTCAGTGATACATGATAACTATGTATAAATAATAGTTATTGAATGTCTCTAATGTCTTTAAAACATAAATATATTTAAATACCAAGCTTCAGTTTTTCTTCAAGTTAGATATAATGATGACCCCTCTAAATCAAATTAATATTAAAATTGCAAATGAGGTGTTTGTTTTAACAGAACACTCTTACAGTGCTCAGATGATGCAAACTGCTACCACTCTCCTGGGAGGGGTGTTCTAAATGTAGCCTTGGTGCCCTTAAGAGGTAATTTCTTTGAAATTTTTTCCAGCGTCTGGAAATCAATATGAAACTAAAAAGATTTTTATTTCATTTTCATGCTTAGTAACCATATGTATTTTTGTCATCATAAATATGTACAGAAGTTAACAAAAACCAACCCCTCCCAAACTACAGCAAACAGATTTTTTCCTTTCTAAACTACTTACAGATATAATTCTTGATGTTCTTGAAAAACAAGAATGCAAAATCTGAAAAAGAACTCAACCAATTGAAAAGCCAGATAATTTGATCTTGGCTTGCAAGTGTTAAAATGGGTTAATCTCTAACTAATAGGTATAATATAATATAATAGGTATAACTTATTATAATAAGTTTAGTTTTAATAGAATAATCACAGAATGAGGAAGATGGGAAGAGGGACTGCACGGGGTCATCTGGTCCAACCTCCCTGCTCAAGGAGGGTCATCCCCCAGCTCATGGCACAGGATTGCATCCAATGGCTCTTGAATATCTGCAGTGAGGGAGACCCCAAAACCTCTCTTTTGTCCAGTGCTTGGACACCTGCGCAGTGAAGTTCTTCCTCCTGTTCAGATGGAACTTTGTGCATCAGTTTCTGCCTGTTGCCTCTTGCACCATTGCTTGGCACCACTGAGCAGAGCCTGCTCCATCCTCTGACACCTCTCTTCAGGTACTGATAGATGTTGTTTAGGTCCCTTCTCAGTCTTCTCAAGGCCAAACATGCCCAGCTCCCTCAGCCTGTCCTCACAAGAGATAATGGCACAGGGTTTTGTCTTTGCTAGGAACCCAGAATTAAACAGGAATCACTGTGGTCTCACATTTTGTAGATGCTATTATGAACACTGATGTTTCTGCAGTTGTATGCGTTCTGAACAAACAAAAATCACCTTGAAAAACTGTACCCTGTACTGTACCCTCATCTTAATTACTATTAGTCCTTTGGACACAAATAACTCTACCCTGCTGAGCATATAAAGTATGTAAGAAAATTTGTCTTTTGGGGGAAAAGAGCCTTGGAGTGTGAAGGTATTCTTACTGTGTCTTACCTTATTTATTAGTTCTGGACCAAAGGAAGTCAGAGCACAGCCACCTCTGCTTTCCAGAGGAATACTTTAACACTCAGCTTGCAGAAAGCAGCTCAGGCTCAGAAATTGATTTGAAGTATAAATCAAATTTAATGGTATGGCTCATAAAATCCATTCCCGGGGAGCACTGCCCTTGCATAAAACCAGCAAAGAAACATGTAATTTTTTTTTGTTTAAATAATTTGTGCCTGACACGTTCCTTGGAATATTTACATTCTCAAATTCAAACTTGAAAATTGAGCATAATTTTAAGCAGCAGTCATGCTGAATTTTATATTCAGTCTCATTCTACTGTCTCTTCTCCTATATCCTTGATTATTTATCACCTTTAGTAAATTTGGAGAAGATACTCCCGTTATATCTGTTAGAAATCTGAATAAAATGTATCAGGCACTTTTCACCACTATTTTCTAGAAGCCTTCAAACACAAACAGCGAGGTGATAAGGGAGAACTCTTTTCTTTTCCATGTAAAATAGAAAAAGCAAAACCCAACTAAAACCCACAGGGTTGGAGCAGAGTTTATCAATGGATAACAGAAAAGCTTTCTCATTTCATCAGGTAACTGACATTCCCAACAGCTGTCACTAAGTCCTAAAGAATAAAATGTCCCTTCATTAAATAAAAAAAATCAATTTTATTGATAGGCTTTGAGAGTACTGATCCACTAGCAGCAAAATTGAAACTTCTGATGAATGCTGTATCATTCTGTTATGATTTGCTGAGACTTATTGTCATAGTTTGTTATTACAGAAATTAATTAGGTGGGTTGGAAGTAGATGATTTTACAGCCCAAATCATTCCATGAGTCTGTGGACTTACCTCACAACCTAGCAATGACAGTAACTGAAAACTCATTGACCAATGAAGTATCTATTGCCAGTCAGATATGTACTAATTACAACATAAGTGACGAGTCAAATGGCAGCCAAAAGCCTGCATTTTCCAACTCTAAAGACAAATGTCAGATAAAAGAGAATTCTTTACAGGTAGCAAACTTCACTAGTAATTATTTTAATGTACTGTTGATATTGTTCAAGTAGTTACACAGACGGCTATGCTCCACTAATGGATGTTTCCAGACAATATTTGTAGATACAACTTGACTGTAAAGGCATCTGAAATTACAGACTACCCATATTTCTTCAGAGCTCATTATGTGTAATATGTAATCTTCCTCACTTTGCTTTCAAGTACATGGAAACAGCTACACTGAGAATACTGAGACTGCTGCTAAATCGCTGTATTGCTGATGGCAATGTGGTGTCAGATACCATTTGCTGTCTAACTGGAGGGACTTTGCCTTATGTGATCACTTGTTAAATCCCACAGTTATTTTCCAAAGCACTCTGGTAACGAGGCAGAACAGTTTTCAGCCTGATTCAGGTCAAGCCATTCACAGTTCAGAGTCCTACTTGCTAGAAAGACACAATCAAAAATGGGCGTTGTCAACTGCAAACAGGAGGGGACTGCATTAAACAGGGTGCCAGACTGTCACTCTTTGCAAGGGACCCCAAATCAAACAGCACATCTACTCCTCACCACGACCAGCACAAAATCTGGTTGGAGGCAGTTTCAGTCTGCAGTCATAGGAGAGAACAAGAGCAAAATTTGAAAGAAGTCATGTTGCTTTCAGTTATTTTATATGATTGTAAGCTTGGAATTCTGACCCTGATTTTTAAAGAACTTTACTCTAAACTGTATGCCTAAAACAATTTTGATCTATAAACTTTCAAAGGCATTATAAGAAGTAGAATCTAAAATGAAGCCTTTTGTATGCAATATATCCATTGCAGGGTCAATTATTTTATTGTATTATTACATCCAAAAATAAAGGATGCAGGGTTAATATTGTCACTTGAAATGTAGGAAAGAGATTAATGTCTCATTTGAAAATGTCAGCTTTCTTTTTTAAGGTGGCAGTTCTTCTGCTGCAGTGTAATAGGCTGAGAATTACTGTGAATCAAAAAATTAAAATACTCGGTGTAACCAGTATAATGATACTTCAGCCTAATGAAGAGAACTTCAGTTTCAGTGATGATGAGAACACAAGGAGAAACCTGCAAAGGTAGTGCATGAGCCCTGCAAATTACAGTGGGCAGCAGTTTACCCATTCCAGTCACCTTGCAGTTCATCTCACTTCATCTAATCCTGCAGCTCTACACACTTAAAGGGGGCTATTTCTGAGAGCTGTGCTGGCAGAAACTATGGCTGGATAGCCATATGCTACTGAGATGACTCACATAACATGCTTCCTGCTGATGTTATGCATTGGTGATATAATACTGTCACATGAGGATGTATTACTGTCAGTGCTATTATTGATATTTTACAGACCAGGCTAAAGCACTGTTGGTGTGAGCATATTGACAGCACATGACCTAGACTATGTCCAGCATACATGTAATTCTCACTTATCAGAACAATAAAGAATTCCCATTTGGACTGTCTTGCTGGCCAGTAATTTTGTAATTTCTCATTGATTGTAATATCAGTAAGTGACAAAATAATTTTAAGTGACTAAGTCTCAGGAGAAAAAACATGCCACATCCCCCATTTCCCTGGTGTAGTCTCTCCTTGTAGTTAAACTTGTAGCTTGTGTTGCATTCAGAAGTTAAACACATTTAAATTATTTGAGATCAAAGACTAATACCATCTTTATATTATGATTCATTTTTAGAAGTTTCTCCAGTATGACTTTCTCACTGTTAACAGCTGATCATACCGTAGTTACTTTGGAAGCAATTCAGGATGCACACTGGTTGCTTATATATCATGTGGGAGCTGTGCATTTGCACAATGAAGAGCTGTTCCTCACAAAACCAGTGTTATAGCAGAGAATGGCCTGGGTTGGAAGGGACCTTAAAGATCATTTTGCAGCAGGCAGGGTTACGATGGCCTAGACCAGGATGGCTCAAAGCCCCATCCAGCCTGGCCTTGAACGCTTCCGGGGATGGGTCATCTGTAACTTCTCTGGGAAACAAGTTCCATTCTCACAGTGAAGAATTTCTTCCCAAGATCTAATCTAAACTTACTGTCTTTCAGTTTAAAGCCAGTCCCCCTTGTCACTCCATGTCCTTGAAAGCAGTCACTCTCCAGCTCTCTTGCAGGCCCTTTTCAGCTCCTGGGAAGCTGCTGTAAGGTCTCTCCAGATACCTCTCCAGGCTGCACAACCCCAGCTCTCTCAGCCTGTCTTCGTAGCAGAGGTGCTCCAACCCTCTGAGCATCTTTGTGGACTCCTCTGGACTCGCTCCAGCAGGTCCCTGTCCTAATTCTGGGGCCCCAGAGCTGGGTGCAGGGCTCCAGCTGGGGGCTCACCAGGGCAGGGCAGGGCAGAGAGGTACAATCTGCTCCCTCAGCTGTCCATGCTGCCTTTGATGCAGCCCAGGGCACCGTTGGCTTTCTGGGCTGCAAATGCACAGGATGGATCACATGGAGCTTCTCATCCACCTCCAACCCCAAGTCCTTTTCCCCATTACTGCACTGGATCCATTCTCCAGCACCCAGGCTGTAACTGTGCTTGGGATTACCCTGTCACAGGATCACACTTTGTCCTTGGCCCTGAACTTCATGAGGATCACATGGCCCCACCTCCCAAGCACGTCCAGGTCCCTCTGGATGGCGTCCCTTCCCTCGAGCACAGCTTGGTGTCATTGGCAAACTTGCTGAGGGTGCACTTGGTCCCACTGTCCATGTCACCAACACAGATGTTAAACAACACCAACCTGAGGAACTCCACTTGTTATATGGGATAAGGAATCGTCTCAAGATATCTTGGGTTCTCTGTGCTTGTGTTCTAGCAACTGAGACAGCACTAACAGCATTTCTGTGACACTGTAAACCATATCTCAACAGAGGTTAAAACTGAGAGCTTAGAGAGATATATATAAGATAAACAGATAAGCAGATACTAGAAGAAATGCAAACCATGCAGAATATCCATTTCAATTTGTCAATTGCTTAATTAACAGGAGGAGGACCAGTCAAGTTTTTCTGGTTACGAGAGCACAGGAGGTGAGTTTCTTTTTCAGTCAATTGCACTTAATTTTGAAACCTGTGATTTCCCCTTATTAAAATAGTTACTTTGTAACTAAGTAAAATGAATTCAGGATATTTATATTGTGAACTTTATCCCTCAAGGGATTTTTATAATGTAAATTCTCTTTGAATGTAAATTAAACTTTGTAAAATGTATTTCTATACCCTTTAGGCCAGTGGATCCAAAATTATTAGAAAATATTACTGTTACTCAGCATTGAATCACATAGGTGTTTTCAGAAATTGGCAGTTAGGAAAGTCTCCTTGGAAAGTATGAGGTGCTGAAAGTCTAAGAGGAAGGAAAGGATAAAACAAAACTTTTAATGGCTAATGATTTTTGGTAATAAGAGATCTATACACCACAAAATAAATCCCAAATTGTATGAGGTGTCTTGTGTGTGATTAACACAATCACATGTGTGTCTTGTAAGTGATTAACTTAAAGACATAATACAATTTCAGCAGGTTCACAGGGTGCAAGATCACCTTCTCTACTGGTATAATCAGTGTAATGACTAGGACTCAGACCAGAAGGAATTGCTTTTTCAAAAGATACAATTTCAGTAAAAGGCGAAGCTGTAATACATACTGTAGTTTTGGTGAAAGTATTGCCTGGATTTCAGCTGAGATGGTTATTATTTAGCTGAATTTGAGGCTCAGAGGAATTTAAAACTACATTTCAGATAGTATAAAATCTAAATGGGAGGTGGACAAGATCCTCTAGCAATAATAATGTAATAACATTACATCACGTTATTACATTAAGATGAATCTGTTGGGGAAGATGAAATAGGAAAGCCTTATAGATATGATTACCTTGCAAAAGATACTGGAAATATGGAAAGTATAATTGAAATTGAGATGAAAACAAGGTTTGAGTTAAAGTGTAACTAAGAAACAATGGTATAGCTGGCTGAAGGGAATCCTCCTTCTTGATAGAACAATGCCCTCTGCCTAGGCAGGTCCAAAGGTCAGAACAAACCCTACCTGCCTGGTAGGAGATTCCCAAAAGCAGTTTTTTTAAGGTTTAAAATATAACCCCATATGGTAATGTAATGATTCTTATAGGTTGCATGCAAATATTGTAGAGTTTGTAGCTTGTTTCAGATTGGTTAAAGAGAATTAGAATATTCAACAGAGAAAATGATTTATTGTATTGTAAACAGCAAATCGCTCTCTTTTTACTCTCTCTTTTTGCCTCTTTCTCTCTCTTTCTCTGGCCTGCTCTGGGCTGTGTCTTGCAGCTCAGCAGGCCTCTGACACCCACGCTCTTTCACAATAAACTCCCATGCTCTAAACCCATCTTTAGAGATTTCTCATTTCTATTTTACCCCTATAACCAAATTCCACAGAGTTAAATCCTACATGAATCTGCTTCTCTTTTTTCCTCTCTCTTTTAAAAAAGAACTGATGTGTATTGCAGGGTCTATTTCCAGGTCAAATGTCTTTATTGTATCTGCAATGACAGCTATGAAACTGAGAGATTAATAGGCTTGTGGGTAATGGCTCCTTTTGGAATGGAGAGGATTACAGTAGAAAGAAAATCTAGTAAAATCAGATTCTCTTGCATGAGTGTTACACAATTTGGTGTGGTAAGTAGCCAACATTAAAATTAGTAGCTCTTGCCACTAAAAATTTTTTATTTTCATTTTAGACTTTTCTGAAGATCTAAGGAAATCAAACATCATTTTTGTTGTCGGTAAGTAGGATTCCTAATTTCACTGCTATATTTGAATATTTCTAAGCTATTTAGCTTTGATGATATTATATATTTATTGAGAAAAATAGTTTGGTTGAGAATATTTATCCTACAGTGGTGTTTAGTCTTTAGAAAGGGAGTTAGGATTTAATCATATGTAATTAATTTGGGTCTGACCATATTATCAACAGTTGTGTAAAGCTCATAAAGAGCAGGCAGCTCCTTTGACTGTGAACATGTTCAAAATAACCTTAGTTCTTTTGCAGTTACTGTTGAGTTGTGTGACTTCCCACACCAAAGCTGCCTCACCAGCATTAATTAAAATTTTACTAAATTGGATTATAACTCAGAAGTTTGAGATATCAGGCCTCTTCCCTTCTTTATTTGTGAAGCAGCTTCTGTTAAATACAGGTTTTGATTCTGCATGTGTTCAGCATGGTGTTCAAAGCCAATGGGCTGCTCACCAGGCATGATGCTTAGCACTGAAGCTTTGCAGATTCAGGGTTTACTTTATATTGCTTTTGGAAATCCACAGAATAAAAGTACCATGTTAATGCCCTTTATCACAGGAATGTGAGTAATATAATTAGCATAAATTTAGAGCAGTCTTTTAAAACGAATTACAACCAGAAGATTGATCTTAAAGCTTGGTACTAATTACTTGGAAAGAATAATTGCTTTTGTATTGAGCAGTTTTTAGAACTGCTTTACAATCCAGAGCAGGAACACGCAATTCCAAGGACCCAAGGATAGATACCAGAACATGTGGGATTTTACATAAAACTAAATCAATTTGTGCACTGTTTTTCCTGGGAGGGGAAAAAAAAAAAGAAAAAAAAAAAAAAGACTTCCAAAAGTAATTATAATAGAATGGAAGTTTCACTCAGAATTCAGGAAGCATAAAAAAACATGCTAATATCCACAGTCTGAGGGAGATGATTCTTCCTCCCTGTTCAGCACTGCTGTGGAGGCATCTGGAGTACTGTGACCAGTCTGAGCTCCCAGTATGAGAAACAGAATGACTTACTGGAGTGAGTGTGGTGCTGGACCACAAAAATGCTGGAGGAATAGGAGCATCTTTCATTTGAGGAGAGGCTGAGAGAACTGGGACTATTCAGCCTGAAGAAGAGAAGGCTCCAGAGGATTTTACCATTAAGTAAATAAATACCTGTTGGGAGGGAAGGAAGATGAGGGAGGCTGAATCTTCTCAGTAGTGCCCAGTGACAGGATGAGAAAATGGGGACAAATTAAAATGCATGAAATTTCACCTGAACATGAAAACCACTTTTTTACTGAGGGGTGTCAACACTGGAACAAGTTGCCCAGAAATTGTAGAGTCTCCATCCTTAGAGATGTCCAAACCCCAGCCTGACAGAGTTCTGGTCAACCTCCTGTAGCTGATCCCAGGGTAACAGTTGTTTGACTAAATGATTCCAAGAAGTTCCTTGCAACCTAAAAGATTCTATGGAAAGAGTGTTCTCATGTTGCAATTTTATCTCACATTCTCTTATACCGAATACAACTTGACTCAATTTATTGCAACTCAATTGTTACATGATTGAAAAAGTAAAATGAGGTAACTGAAGAGTTCACTGGAGACTTTCCTTAAGGGAAAGGTGCATAACACTTAATTTCAGTCTTTAAGCAAACTGGAGAATACCTTCCTGCTGCTCACTACAGTGAAAAATTTAAATTCTCTCTGTCTTGCATGTCGCATTGAAAAAAAAAATTTGGGTTTGTACAAACAGATTTGTAAGAAAGAATAGTGAACACCTTCAAAGAATTTTGCATCTGAAAATGTCCACGGCAAAGCATAATTTTCATTTACCTCTAGGATGCTTTTTATTTTAGAAAGAGTGATTTTAAATTTTCATTTATAATTTTTATAGGGCATCTTGCAGCTTAGAATTGAAAACACACGTTTCCTATTTATTTGTGCTCTTAGATCCATCTCAGACTTTCTAGTAAATGCTTTCTGGGAACAGAGATAAAATGTGCCTTAATCAAAACTCAGATTTCTTTGTTAAAAAGGTTATCATGAAAAGTTTTACTAAGTCCAAACATGGGTTGATTTTCAAAAATTATATAGAACTATTTATACTTTTCCCCAAAATATTGCCATTCCCACTCCCCATCCTTTCATTCCTGAAAAAGTTTCTATAAGGCTTATGAGAAGAGTGAGAGGATTTTTTGAGGGTTGGTTGGGAGATTTTTGAGCAACATGAGACCCCCGTGGCTGCTCATTTGTCTGCAAATCTTGACTTTATTCCACTTAGGTAGTGAAAGTAAATGGTATTTCCCAGAGACAGATTTCTTGCAGCAGCTAAGTTGGAGTGGCCTCAGGTTCTTCTGCCTTGTGTCCTTTTCAGGCAGGTAAATCTGCATGGATCACCTGCTGATCCACAAGCACTCCAGCTTTAGTATTTTACACAGTGCCCAAATGCAAACCCTCTGTGCAGGCAGGAAGTTCCCTTGCATGTCAGCCAGGAGCTGAAATCTGATCACTGCGAATGGTACAAGATTGAAAGAAAAATCTGAAGAAATCTCCACAGGAGCAGAACAAAACTGTTGGGTAGGGGGAGAAGGAAAAAAAGCCCCAGATGTCAGTGGTTAAGTACTCTGTTGCAGTGAGCAGCACTGGAGATGTTCAGCCCATGGTACTTTGATTAGATAGAGGCCAGAGAAGTTAGGTTGGACCAGGCTGCTGTGGGATACTGGAATGGGAATAACTCTCTTGGGCTCCAGTGACATTAGGGATGTGGACTCATTATATAGGGGTGTGTGTTCATGAGGAAATAGTAAGATGTTTATAAAGGTGTTTTAAAGCTGGAGTTTTAAAGATAGAGATATACAATTGAAGTAGTTTACAAATTAATCAAAATAAATGCACCATCTGCCATTCCTGACAAACAGAGCTACTGTTTGTGAGACAAAGGGAAAGAAACAGGCAGATCCCTCTCCCACTAATTACCCTTGAAAATTGTCCAAAAAGGGAAAGAAAGAAACAATCTAGTTAGAAAAAGTTCACGTTAGCTCTAATGTAGGAATTAATTGGAATAACAGTTAAGTTGGATTAATTAAGCAACAATGTCAGTGTTCTACCCACATTGTAAAGCAGAGAAATAGTACTAGCAAGTATAAAGTACAGGAGATAACAGCAGGACCATAAGAGAGGCAAAAACAAGATAAATTTTGCCAGTAAAGTAAAACACAAGAGAAAAAAAATACAAAGAGGTGCGAAGATAAAACTGGGTGATGCTCTAATAAATATTCAAAAGGGATTATTGCCAGTCATTAAAAAACAAACAAACAAACAAAAAAATCCAAACAAAAAACCCTACGTCATCAGTTTTAACCACAATGAATGATGTACGATCTTCTAATTCTTAACTACTGCAATATTCCATATTGCATCCACAAAACTGCCCCACATAACACAGTTATTGGGAGCATTACCCCTCCATGTCCTCTGCAGGAGCTTCAGAAAATATTTGGCCTCTGTTGATGCTGAAAGTGAAATAGGAGGTTTCAGAAATCTTTCTGCACTCTGGATCAGGAACAAGCTCCCTGCTGACTTGTAAATGAGGTGTTTAAAGCTTAGCTAATGTAACAACTTCCCTCTACAGAATATTTGTTATATTCTTGCTGATTATCTAAAGCTGGTAATTGCTTCGGCTCAGTGTAAGAAAGGCCACCTTTTTAGCTGCCACTGAAGATATTTACACCTAGAAGCAGACATTATTAGCTGGAGACAGGAGCTTCTTGAGCTCACGCCAAAATAAAATAAATATATCACAAAACTTAAACTCTTTATTTGTCCCAGGTATGTCAGACCTTGAATGACAAAATCTAATTCAATTTATGGTTAATTAAAGCCTGCTTTGAGTATAAGGTTTAACCAGATGAGGTCCCTTCCAACCTAAATTATGCTACAATACCTGTATTGCAGCTCCTTCTACAAGCAGAGAGGCACAGGATAAACAGTACTGATAATTAAACCCTCAGTCAGTCCAAGCTAACTGTAGATGCTGATTTCCCCGACTTCTCGTGAAATAAACTTCACATTTTCTTTATGAAGGATGAAAACTCAGTGATGTCCCAGTGTATTGCATCACTCTGCCAACATATGCAACAGGATGTTTTCTGATGAAAATAACTTCTCACAAAAAAGAAATACAAAGAAAGCATCGAGGACTTTGTTGTTGTTGTTGTTGTAAATAACAGTATAATTCCTGTATGGCTTCGCTTAGACTAAAATAATTTGTGAACAACAGATGAGGTGCTATTGAGAAGCCTTCAAATGCCATATTCTGAAGTGAACGCTTATTTTTACTTGTCTATATAATCCAAGTAACGTTGACAAAATTGCCAAACTGATCAAGTCCTCCAAAATTCTTGCTTGAATTTAGGGATAGATTGGCTGGGGTTATTTTCGTTTCAGTTCAGACTTCTGAGGCTCCCTTGTGCAGCTAGGTTTACCCTGCAGGCACTTCTCCACCACATAGGGATGATACTCATTATGATAACAAGGTCTTGAAATTGAAACATTATAAATAAATGGTGGGACTGTCTTGTAAATCCTACTGCTGGCATTTTATATAAATGCTCATATTTTGGTGTATGATAAACTTGTAAGATTTAAAATAGAGGCATCTCAGTCTGTCTGCATGACACTTTTGCTCTATCAGTATTTCTGGCAGCAAAGCTGGTCCATGCACTGCTCATATTGCTTGTTGCTGGCCCAGCTCACTTGCAGGAGGAGCAGCCCCAGCTCCCTGTATCATCATTAATTCATCTGTTGGTGATGTTGTTCAGCCAGGAGGGAGGAGAACTGAGATCTTGGACTGATCCAGGGCTGACTGCAGTGGAACACCCAGAGGTGCTGCATGGGCAGCTGGTCGGGTTACTCCACTCACTGAGACCACTCTTTTACTCCCCTTGAAGGGCTCTCTGTGAAGCATTTCTGCAGTCAATAATTAAATGGGGAACAGTAACCAACTAAGTCAGCAGGGCTGCCAGAAAGTTATTTACCAGAAGATGCCCTCACACAGGCTGATGAATCAACATAATGGAAGGGAATCTGCTCTAAGGGATTGCACAGACCTTTTAATCCAGCCTTGTCTGTGGAAAAGCAATATAGAGAACTGCATTTAATTTCTGTGTTAGTACTCTAGTTCCATGTTCTTGCTTACTGTTTGTATCAAAAAGCACAAAGGGACACTCAAAAAGTTCTGTTTCCAAGAATAACCTCACTGATTAATACAATGTTCTTAATTTCTTCACCTGCAATTTTTGTTTTTTATTAAGTTACCAAATGAGTTTAAAGCAAGGTGTACTGCACTGAGCAATACTAAGAAAATACAAAAGCATGCTACCACTGAAGAACTGCTGGGAGTTCTATATTGTCCTACAGGTCACATCACACTCATAATCCTCTGGCTGTTTTCTAGGCTTTAATTTTTCTCTTAATGTCATATATAGAAATAGGAAGACAATATGATTAATCTGAATAACAGGTTATCATGAACCAACACTTTTTTTTCAAAGTATACGTAGGCAGAGTACAAGATGACAGCATACAGAAAAATGACAGTGCTCAGAAAGAATCTTACGCCTTCACAACAAAAGTGGGGATGTATTTTTCTACTAACAATTGAGCCATTGGGAAAACTTGATTACCTTCTCCAATGCCTTGAGTATTTTCCATACGAAAAACAAGCATAACAAGTTGCAGTGAAGTCTTACCTGAAAAAATCTTTTTGCTAGCCTTTGTCACATTTCATATGCAACTGTTATTCCAGATAAACTTCCTACACGTAATTTTTTTTCTTTAAAAAAAATGAATAGGTTTAAGAAAAATATCCACTAAAAGAACAGGTACAATTTTTGTAACACTACAAATTGATAGTGAGCTTCATGGTTGGAGGATTAATTTGCTGCTAAAGCTGCTTATGTTGCAGTCTTTTAAGTATATACTCTGAGCAAGAAGGAAACACCTAATGAGTAGGAAAATGCACTTTCACAGCCTTTTCTCACCTGAACAGCTCTATTTCAGTCACATTAAGGAACTTCAGAGGGAGACAAGATAATAGTTCAATCCAGACACATAAATTAATACTGGTGTAAAGGCCAAGTTGTGCTCAGCTCTCAGTGCTGAATTTCCTGGGGAATTCAGTCTCTTCTCAGATCATGCCAAGCAAGAACTGTGGTCTCATTCATGGATAAGAAAGCACAGACTTGATAAAGTGAGTTGCATGTATTTATCAAGCACTAGGATGCTTTGCTATTCATGAAATTGATCTAAATTAATACCAGTGGCTATAAAAACTACCAATTTTAGCACATAACTTAATCAAATATGTTTTTTACTCTTTAAAGAGCTCAGCATGTTAATATCTGCTTTGTTTCAACTCTTCTATTAAAAAAAAATTAATGTTTTGGAAGGAAACTCATTTTGGTGCATACCCTGCATGTTGTGCCATTCTGACAGTGTTCTCTTTTAAAATACTAACAGACAAAGGTATTAGAAGCAAATTTTCTGAATACTTACCTGCTAAAAAACCAAAAATGTCCTTGTATTGTTATTTCTAAAAAGAGATCTAGTTTAATTTGTATGTGAGGAGAAATTATGAAATTTCTGGTTGGGCTCTGCATTCAGAAGAGAAAGCGTTACATAAGTAAAAGAATACAATAATCTTTATGGCTGGAGTTTTTTGATACTGTATATATACACCAAATAAATAGGATTAAATTACTGCACTGTTAGCATAGTCAAGGTCAAGAGACATAATGTGTAAACAAAGTTACTGATCTAAAAAAATCCAAAACCAGGCCAGAAATACAATTAATTGTCACTTGGATATTTAAGGGACTCATTATATGTAATTTGCCTGTAATTTCTCTGCATCTGTTTATAGCCACTCCTATTTGTTCCTTGTTTTATTTCAACTAGTGTTTTTACAAAACAATAATGTTATTCATATTCTAGCAATAGAAAAACAACATGCAACCCACACTGGCCAGAAGATAAGCCTACAACAAAGATAGTTCCAGAAAAATTGTAGCACAGGTGTGATTCTCATGCCACAGGCTGGTAATTCTTTGTGAAGCTGAAGTAAAAGATTGCAGATCACAGAAAACAAACGCCTTCCTTTGATGCTATTCCTTTTATGACCTAATTTTTAGTCTCAGCTATAGTACTGTAATTTCTCTGAAAATTATATGCTCAGAGCAATTATTTGTTACATTGAATGCAAAAGTTAGACGAAAGCTCAAGTGAGGCAGAGATGGTGCTAAATTCGCTCTATTGTGAACATGTTATTCCTACGTTTGTGGAAAGATAAGCAAACAGGAAAGCCACATATTTTCCAGCATCTTAAATGCACATAGGGGAGCTGTGTAGCCCTACCTGCAAGTCCCAACAGCTGATAAACAACACAGGTCACCTGCTGAAAAAACTTTACTGAAAAGGCTGTGAGCATTGTCTCCCTCCAAGGCTATAATTACCTCCTGCTGCAGTAGATCTTCTGAATAGATCCATCAAAAGCTGCTAAATTGCCGCTGCACGCAGGGAGGTTTTCTCCACAAATTCGCAGCAGCAATTTGCTTTTCTGCCTCCACGCCCTGGCACCGGCTCGGCCTCAGCTCCCCCGGCCGGGCCCGCAGCGCCCGGGGTTCCGCTTAGGGGCGCCGGGCAAGGGGCTTCCAGCAGGCTCCAGGGACTGTCCTTCCCTCCAGCGGGAGTGAGTGGCTGCAGTGCCTCAGCAGGAGCCTGAAGAGGCTTTTGGCTTTGCACACCATCAGCCTTGGAGCGGAGGGAGAAGCAGCCGCCTCCATGGAGGAGCTGGGCCCTGCAGAGCGGCACAGGCAGAGCTCGGGGCTCTGAGGTGGGCGCCGCTCGCCGGCCAAAGGAAGGAGGTTGGAGGTGCCATTCCTGCCAGGACAGGCACAGGGTTCTCCTGGAGGTGCCATTCCTGCCAGCACAGCCACAGCGTTCCCCTGGGTGCCATTCCTGCCAGCACAGCCACAGCGTTCCCCTGGGTGCCATTCCTGCCAGGACAGGCACAGCGTTCCCCTGGGGGTGCCA